>JAUESF010000019.1:10220763-10237592 GCA_032274765.1 Malacoctenus tetranemus | reverse complement strand
CGGCTGCTGTGCTGTGTGCATTTACACAAGTGGCACATGGAAAGGAGCCTCATTATTTATTGAAGTGTCCCGGACTGGAAGCCGGCAAATGACTCCTCGTCACTCCAGCGCGGCAAGCTGTCACCCGGCTGAAAGGCTTGACTTTACATTAAAGCTGCCAGGTAGCGTTAAGAGCTGTATCCATGATGCTATTGTCCTCTGTTGTTCATTCCACCACCGCTTCTTCTTCTTCTACTCTTTTTTTCCCCTCAAGCCTTGAGGAAAAGCGTCACTTAACCCCAAATTACCACTCGAATCTGGTTAACTGGTAAGATGCCATTTATGGTGCTCACAGTGGATGAATAAAACATTGAGGTTTGACATATCTTTTATGTGATGTGAAGGCACTCCGGGCAACCCTGAAATTAATGATATAGTGGAGCTTCCTGCCAGCTGGATGAGAGGACTAACTAATAAACCTCACATCCTCCTCGTGGCCCTGCTACTTCTGCGCTAACGCAGGACGTCTGCGCAGCCTGTCTGAGGCGCAGCCTTCTTTCTACAGATTGTCTGTCGAATCGGGCTCTAGTTTAGGATGAATGGATGCATGGTTGGATGACCAGATTGCCTCCACACACACACCCCACCCCCTCCCCCGCCCACATGCCTAAAGATCCAATCCTGGCCCTCAGTCGGTCTTTTGACAGAGTAATTAAAATCCCGTCTGCGTTGCGTCATGTCTGTGGAGATTTGTGCTTTGTGAGTAAATTGCGAGTGTTTTGTCTCCTGTCATGCGGCGCTCGGAGCGTGATGTAATCAGCGCTGCGTAGAGGGAAGACGCTGTACTCCCGTGACCCCTCTGATGGACCGCATGCTGCACCTGCACTCAGTCAGCTGGTGTGTGCCTCCTCCACCATAATGGGAGCCTCTTCTTTAGTCCCTGAAGTTGGTCGAGACCTTCTTTTTTTTTATCATCGAGGCAGGAAGGCAAGGCACTCAGAAATAAATAGCGTACGTGTGGCAATCGACACAGAGTCGCTCTGATAGCTCGCAGACACGAAAATCGTTTGCATATAGAATACCTGCAGAATTCATTAGGCACTAAATCCCATCCTTCCGTATCTAGCTCAGTCAGGTGTCTCATCATTGATCACAAAACAAGAGTGTTTGCTGTTAGTTTAAATAAAACTCCTCCAGAACGTGATCAGAATTATTATGCATGAGCTCTGTTTTGGATTTCCCATGTTGTCGCTCAGCCAGTCGAGGTGAATTGATGTTATTAGAAGAATTGTTTAAAAAAATAAAACAACAGCAAAAAAATAAATAAAAAAACACACCCAGCTAAAAACACACCGTTTGAGACCACCTGAGCTGCTCAGCGTGACTCATAGCTGAAGCCTGTGGAAGGAGAACAACAGGGGGGGGGGGCTTGTTTGTGAGGCGAGGTGTGAAGCAGCGGTGGGGTGTATGAAAAAAAATGAATGTGAGGGATGTAATAAGATGCAGCTCAGAGGTGAAAACAGACAGCTGTGTGTCTCCCTGCAAACGTTCCTGTGCTAGATGTAAGCAAAGAAGCTGAACTCAGTCCACAAGCAGAAAGTGCAACACAATGAGTATGTTCAGAACCGTTCCCAGTGACGGGGACAAAGTGTGGTGCACCTCAAGGTTTATCCTGTCTCTCTGCAGACACCTCATGTTTTTGATTATACAGCTGATGCAGGAGAGGGTGCATATTTCTAAATGTCTTACGTCACTAATAGTTACATTGAAAACCACTTTGCTCGACAGGCGCTATTACAAGACTTCTCTGGAAAACAACTGTCATTGTATTTAATGACCATGTGATTATACGCTCCCTGCGATATTTTGTTCCCGATGAAAGTGTTTCTGTCTCACAATCTGTGACGACAAGATGACTCGAGAGGCCAAATCTGCACTCGGTTACATCACCGGGAAATGCAGCAGATTCATCATGCATAGGGTGAGTTATTACTAATTGAGATTAGTCAGTCTTCAGTCAAAGTGGCCCCTTTTCAAAGCCCCGGATGCGACGATGAATCTCGATCACTCCGGTTGCGACCCGGCAGACAGAAACCCATTCGGGACACAATCCTTCAAGCTCTCTCACAGATTGGAAGGACCGATTGGCCAAACGAACACACGGCAGTGGAGTGTTGTGCATACGTCGTGTCAATCCAATTTTTCTATAAGCTTACGTAAGAGAGAGATATTATGTAAAGCAGGTTGAACCCAGAGCACAACAACCAATCTCAGTAATGGAAAAGACATTAGCAGTAATGTTATAATTAACTCTGGTGCATTATTTTGCTATTAATAGAATGGAATTGCATCCTACTTGAAAGAAAAAAAAACTTCAAAGATGCACTACTTTACATGTTGGCACAGCGTGCTAATCAGGTCTTTTCCATAAAGCTTCCCATTTCATTGGACCACCTGCTAATTACATTTTTTTCCCTGATTGTAGAACGTTCTACGGAGCGCTGCGCTGCGGCTTGTTAGTGCGGCTGTTTGTCCTCCTGAGAGTAGCTGCAAAACGCACCGATCCCAGTCGAGCCTTTTGCCGCGCTGCACATAAGTGATCCGACATGCAGGTTTCATCCTACGTATGGAAAACTTTCACACTTTTTTTTTTTTTAAAAGTGTCTGAAGTCAGCCAAGCATGGTGACTGGGACATCCAATCGGTACCCTGGAGGAAAGGCGAGGGAGGGGTGGGGAGGGGGGTTAAACCCAGAGAGACTAAGCTTCAAAGGGTCGCAGTGACTATTGATTCTGCTGCCTCACAGGCAAAGATGTTTTTACAATCCTATCTCAGAATATGCGGCGAAGGATCCTTCAAAATACCACTTGAAGGGCTCGATAATAAGGCCGCCTTTTTCCTTTTTTTTTTCTCTCTCCGCCGTCCAAAGGTGTCGGTAAGTGAATGCTTCATGGCACCGGAGAGGGAGGGAGGAAAAAAAAAATGCAAAAGCGAGTGCAGGTCGTACTGAAGCCTGATGTTCCACGTGAAAAGGTGAGGGAAAGGAGGCGGGCGGGTGACATTATGCTCGTTATCACCACTTTAGACCCGCCGCTGTGGAAAAAAAAAAAGGATACATCTTTCAGCACATCTTCACAGTCCCTGAACTGATTAGGCAGCTCAAAAATAGCTTTGCTCACCTGATGTTCGTGTCTCCTCTGGATTTCCTTTCAGTGGAACATTCTACTGTTTAAACATTGCTGAATGGGTTGTCAAAGACACGAGCACAGATACAAATCTAGTTTCACATCTTGCTCAGAGTGACTGGTAACAGATGTTCTTTGTTGTGGAACGCTTTGAACTCTTTTCTCTCCTTTCTCTGGTCGCTTCCTGCAGCTATCCTCTCCATTGTGGGCAACGCCTCGGTCCTGGTCAACGCAGCCCGTCGCTTCGCTTTGCTCAGGGCGCCCGAGCTGCTCACAGTCAACCTGGCGGTCACCGACATCGGCATGGCCATCAGCATGTACCCTCTGTCCATCGCGTCGGCGTTCAACCACGCCTGGATCGGAGGGGACACCTCCTGTCTCTACTACGGGCTGATGGGCATGGTTTTCAGCATCACCAGCATCACGACTCTGGCTGTGATGGGGATGGTCAGGTACTTGGTCACGGGAAGTCCGCCCACGACAGGTAGTGTAACCTCGGAAGAGCCGGATCGGCGCGTTAGCAGGTGGAGTTCTTATGAATAAGGGATGGGGAGTGAATTTTTTAAAGGGAGCCATCAATTTTAGAGAAGGTTACAGGAATCTGCCACCAAAAAGTGAAGCTTTCAACCAGCTCTCTTTGGTTTTTTGACATGAGCATATAAACAGTCATCTATGAACCTTTAATCTTATCGTTTATCCCAAATCAGGCCAGAGTAGTGATCATTGTGCAGCTGCTGTGATTTTGCAATTGGCATCAAAAAAAGGAGGAAGTAATTCGTGATGAGTCAACAAACATGTCCTCATTGAAAAACTCTCCTCAGGCTGTTTAAGAGGATGAAGATGATGGATGGACTTACAGATGGGTAAACAGCATATAAACACTGTGCCTCTGGTCAGTTTTGGCACATATACTTTTAAAACTGTTGATCTAGCAGATAAAGTGAACTTATTTTTCTGTACAAGTCAAACTAAAGTCACGTTTACACCCAACTGGACTGATCTTCAGTCTGCCTGCACACACAGGTATCAAGTTCCAGAGGCGCACCATCAGCATGGTGATCAGTGGGATCTGGCTGTACGCCGGCCTCTGGTCCCTGTTCCCCCTGCTCGGCTGGGGCAGCTACGGGCCGGAGCCCTTCGGCCTGGCCTGCTCGGTGGACTGGACGGGTTACTGGGAGTCCGTGAACCACTCCACTTTCATCCTGAGCCTGTCCGTCCTGTGCACGTTCCTCCCCTGCCTCGTCATCCTCTTCACCTATTTCGGCATCGCCTGGAAGCTGCACAGGGCCTACCAAGCCGTCCAGAGCAACGACTTTCAGTATGGTAATATTGAAAAGAAAATCACACTCGTAAGTATGAGACGACGATTAACGCTAAATGGAATTCCTCCTTTCACTTTACATTTCTATTAACTGCGCGCAGACGCCTGTACAGCCTGACAATGTAAGTTCTGGAGACCTGGAGAGTTGGTGGCGTGTCTTCCATTCGGCTCCAACGTGAATCGCTAATGGAACGACCTGTGACTGACGAAACGCGTTCGGATTTGCAGGGATGCCCGTGAGGACTGGTGAAATCCCATGACTACCAGCCTGAGAGCGAGACGCACACAAACGTCACGGACAGACACATGCAAACGTTGCCCGGGGTCCTGAAGCGCTGAGACGGCATCTCGTCCCGCGCTGCACGCTGAGCCGATGTGTATGATAAACCACGCATCGGGTGGAGGTGCTAAAACACACGTCCATGAGCGTCAGAAAAAGGGGTGTTGCTCAAAATCTCGAGATTGTACACACATCGGAGCCATGAACGAACTAATTGGTCCAACTTCTGGAACGAGTCAGTGATCGTTGCAGAATGAACACGGCCCAAAAGACACTTTGCAAACACAAACTACGCAAGACACAGCTGGAACAGTCAGAGGGGGAGCTAATCAACACACACACCTGGGAATGGAGGGGGGTGGTTAATGAGACGCAGGTGGGTAATCAGATGGACAATAAATGGAAAATCAGTGAGATCACAGCAAACGAAGCTGCCAGGCAGGAAACGACAACACAGTGCGGGGGGAAAAGAAAAGAAGCAGGAAACATGACATATTTATTAAACTATGGCACAGCAGCACCCGGGAAAACTGAGCGAGAGAAGAAGATTGCGAGATGAAGCAGAATATACAGTTTATGTAAAGTGTCCCTCGAAACCATTCATTGCCGTGGAAGAACAATGCATCTTGTTTTGCTACAAATCGTGCTTTTTATTAGTGTTCTGACGAAACAATTGTCTGGGGGCTAAAAAAACGCATTTATTCACTGCAGAAAGAGGTTATTTCTGCACTGAATGGCTCTGAGCAGTTGTCGGTTTCTTTATGTTGTGCCTGCTATAAATCAGTGAGCAGTTCGTGGTGTGTCTGGGATCCCTTGACCCGTTTTAGTCTATGAATTCATGTCGGAAACTCTGCATGATGAATCCTTCTGTTGGGAGATTCTCATCAGAGCCTCGCATTGTCGGGCCCAAATTGGACGAAGGACGGCCTAAATCTTTCTGCGACCCGTGAGTGCTCCTGACAAAGGTGAGCGTGCCTCCAACTCGATCCTTTGCCTCTCACACGCCAACGCCGCGCTTCTGAAAGCACTCCATTACAGGCCGAAGGAGGGAAGACGCCCGCGATCACGTGGCGCCTCCCCAGAGATTTGCAGAGCTCATTCTCTTATCGCTCCTGCTCGGTGCGCGCCGCTCGGCACGGGGTTATCTCTGGACGGGCTTTTTCTTCATGTAATCAGTATGCCGGGAGGTACACGCATGAGAAACGGTTCGAAGACCGCATACACGGGAAAAAAAAAACAAACAAACAGCATCTTTTGCAGCCTCGGAGATGTACTTCCAAGCTGTCGGGCAGGACTGAAAGGCTGCCGCGAATGTCCACGTTCAAAAGAGCAGTGATATGATACAGCGGGCTGCAGCTGAGCACTGCAGATTAAATCAGGAAATCTGTGGTTAAACTCGGGCCAAACCAGCTGGGAATGCGAGCGCCGCAGGAGAGCGAGGAGGGGACCGGCAAAAGACCGGGAAGCGGAGCGTCTCACTGATCCGCCCAGCTCTGCTCGATGGAGCGCGCAGTGTCGTCGGCTGGTCACCACTCTGGGGTTTGACACGTCTGTGTTTCCGCGAACACAACAATTTTGTCTGCATGGCCGCCAATGCCCAGCGGAGACGACTGCCAAGCATGTGTCTGAGTGTCTCTGCTGCTGTGCGTCTTTATAGCTGTGACACTTTTTTTCACTTTGTAGTCCCCGATGAATGTTGCTGTTGTTTTTTTTTCCTTTAACAAAATATCCACTTAATTAATTATGAATAATGCGGCGTAACATGTTCCATCTGCGCTCTTGCCTCGCCGCTCTCAAAGAGAATCCCTCTGACTTTTGTTCTCGCGTTCTTTCACAGCCTCTCAAGGTGATTTAAATCTATTATGCCTTCAAGAAACATCGTGTTTCAGCAGGACCACTCAATAGCCAAGCCAAGGTTAAGCGACGACAAAGGCAGTGTGCATCATTTAGAGGCAGGAAAATAGTTTAGGTTTTATTGTGTTTCTGAGGGAACAATTGCTCTTTGCTTTACAAGCAGGATGGACCCCCGGGAGATGGTGACATCAGGTGAGAAGGGGGATGATAGAGCTCTCGGGGTCCATGTTGGGACACACCCATTCGAACGGAACTCACCTCTCTTTTAAAAAAAAGACCCCACCAATCAGTGTCATCTATGACCCGTCAATCGTTACAGAAGGCGGGTTGGCAGGGTAGGATGTGTCCCGACGACACAACCCCGATCGCAAAAGTGGTGGCAACGCGGTTGGAAGGATGCAGTATCCTGATTGGTTGAAGCCAGAGTGACAGACAGGTGGTTCGTCCAATCACCTGCCTGAACAGCTTTTAGAAAAGACTTTTCAGTGGAGCGGGCCCAGATGGAGTTACGGACATGAACCTTGCTACAGACGTGAACCATCTGGCCTGCCGGGTTAATAGCTCTTGCATCAACACATAAAAGCATGGGATGCCTTCCATGTGCGCCGTGCTTTTTTGCACAGTTGGTCAGGCGTGTGACGGGATGAGTCCAACAAAGCCTCAAACACGCAGACCTCTGACAGACTAATCTTTTATAAGGCTCACGGGGCCTCTGATTCAAATTAATACTGTAATTACTCATTTAGTCTCCTCTAATGACTTCATGGTTCTTGATGATGAAAGGAACCAAAAAGGAAACACCCAACAGGAATGCACGACATTATGCAACAGTTAGTCCAGACGGAGGGATGTGATTGGACGAGAGGAATTCCAGGAGCGCTCGCTTGAAGCCGGACAGCTCTGGGTCACTTCACAGCCATATCAGACTCAGGTGCTTCAACAGGTCCAATGACACCACCACAAAGATGACATCAATACGTTGTTGTTTCGCTGGACGAACATTAAAAGGAAAAGTACAACTTAGCATGGTTGCAGGACTCAACGGGGCAGATGCTGTGAGAAAACACTCGTTGTTGTGCAGATGCATTTCCAAGAAGCAACTCCTTTGTGCTGAGGGTGGCGTCAATAATTGAACTGGTGAACAAGAAAAAAAAGTCACTGTGTTGTGTTTACTTTGTGTGATCAGAGAGTCATCTCACAAGATACATGGTGACATACAATATAAGTAAGTAGCAGAAGTACGTACTTAAGCAGGTTATGGTGTAAACAAGATTCTCATACAAGGACAAGTGCTGCAAAATACCTGGCAAGCACTCGCCTGTTTCTTTGCATGACCTGCCGCTCTCTCTGCAGATGGCCGTGATGATCAGCTCTGGCTTCCTCATCGCCTGGACGCCGTACGTGGCCGTCAGCTTCTGGAGCATGTTCCACCCGCAGGACCAGGGCCACATGGCTCCCTTCATCACCCTGCTCCCCTGCCTCTTCGCCAAGAGCTCCACTGTGTACAATCCCTTCATATACTTTGTCTTCCAGCGCACGTCCGGGCACAAGCTCCTCCGTCTGCGGAGGCAGATATTCTGCTGCTCGTTCGGGGCCGCGTTACCCGCCGAAGGGGGGAAGCCAGACTCCAAGGCGGCGAAAGGCTCGGGGGGGAATATTTTCAGGACCGAGGCAGACGATGTGGGTCTGATGGGAGCTCCCAGCTCGAAGCCTGACAGCCACATACCAGTTTCATAACGTTCCCCCTTCAGCATCAAGAAATAGGCCGCCACTGTTTTTAATCCAAGACAACCTTTGAAATAACACTCACAGGATTTATGCTATGTGAATTTTCAATTGAAGTTATTGAGGTCAGTGGAAAAAAAACAACACACAATTATAAAAGATATTCAAGAAAAACGAAAGGAATAACAACAACAACAACAACCTTCCAGCGTCTCTTGTGAGAGTTCAGCCCATTTCCTGCTTCGATCTCTGGGTGCACACCTCCTCTCATTAGGTGTTTTGATAGTATTGTCCTTCCCATACATCCCAGCAACATCACAGATTAGTCAAAGTGTTTTTCAGCAGGCTTTGGGTTTCCCTATTCACACCAGATCAACCTGTCCAGTTGATGCCAGTTTATGGGAGGTATGAATAGTGTTCAGTTGTTCAACATTGTCCCACCAGCACATCTCTGAACCTCTTTCCTCGTCTTCTTGTGCCTTTTCTTTACTGTCCTGTCTTTGCCTTCACTCATGGAGCCCCATAGTGTGTGCAGTGTACGATGAGACGACTCCGGACCGTTCTAGTTCAGTCTGAATGCGACGTCAATTCAACTAAAGCCAATAAAATATTGTGATTTACTCCCTTTTTTCAAACGAATAACACGTTTCTCCAGCTATATAAGGCTGAGAGATGGTTGCAGGCGGAGCGTCTCTGTTCCCGCAGCGCTCTGAACCATAAGCAACCTCGACTTCAGCACTATTGGTAACGTCTTGAGATGTGGGACCATCGGCTGACCCCATGGCACAGTTGGCGGCCGCGGCGTGGATGAAACTCAGTGAGTTTGGAGGGTTTAAGATTGCTCCCGTGTTTAACGCCCACTGAGACGAATACAATTAGGCTCTTTTCATGCTGTGAATTGGCCTCTCACCAGAAAAATTCAAGCACATTCAGGAAAAGTTCAACACAATTCACCCTGAGGAGTTTCACAAGGTTTATTTCATTTGAAAATTGCGCCTAAATTCGTAATTTCGTTCGTGACTGATTTTTTGATTCCACATTATGAAAAAAAACATGATGTTGCTCAATGCCGTTCAGCATTTTAATTAAAATAAAAAAAAAAAACAATAAAATATTTACTGAATCAAATGAGTGTTGGTTCATTTGTCTTGTGAAAATACTGTAAACATACTGCAGCTACAAACACGAAACGAGTGTCTCTACGATTGCGAGTCTCTCCTGATGTTGTTCTCCACCTCACAAATCAGACCTCAGTTCAGCCCTTTTGACAGGTGAACCTTGTATCCTGTACTTTTGAAGTCATCAGCTGTTTAAAAAGAAGAAAAGTTGAAAGCATATCAGACCGGACAGAGTTTGATCTTTCTCAGCCCAGTGATGAAACTTTATGAAACCTTACGTTTGACCTCAAAAACACAATGTACAGTTTCTTTAAACACATTCGCACAATGCAAAAAAAAAAACCTTGAGCATGCAAATAGCACAACTGCAGTGAGTCATTTGTTGACCACATTTAAAGGAGCATAAAAACAGGATAAAAAAAACGAGAATAGGTTCAGATTGACAAGCAGAGACAATGCTGTGCGTGTCTCAGGTGCCGTCTGCTCAATAAACCAGAGTAACACAACACGATGATTGTTTGGTCCTTGGTAGCAGATTGAGCAGCGAAATGTCTGGTGAGCATTACGCAACCGTAGGTGCAAGGAACATGTACAATTCTATAAAAAGCACTCGATGGTGACGTGAACCCAGGCTTCCAAATGTTCCGCGATGAAATAACACACTAGCTTCTTCTCTTATTACCGTGGAATAAAATGAAAAAACATGCTCAGACATTATTCATTGGAATTCACAAACAAGAGCTTCCTCAGGAGGAGCGTACAGGACATCGACGGTCACAGAGCGGGAGCCAGACGAGTACAAGGGTTCTTCTTTCTTCCCGTCTTTCTTATCAAGAAAGAGCCTTTTCACGATGCAGACAGCAAAAACTTGTCGAGATAGCGAGGAACTTGAAACACAATGCGCACTTGTTTTCAATTAACTTCATTGATTGGCCGCCCAGGTAGTGATTTCCCCCTTTGTCAATGTTTTTTTTTCTTCTCATTCAGGGTTGAATTGCGAAGATGCGGCGAGCGACGTGTTGTTTAGAGAGAAAAAAACCAAAACAAAACACAGTTCGATTGCTGTTGTTCTCGCTCATCTGAGGAGACCTTCGGCTGCGCCGTCGTCGCTTTTCATGTGCGCCTCGCAACAGAAGCCCGAGGCGGCGCGAGGTCTCTGAACTGAGCTCCGCATGAGGAGCTTTCATCAGAGAGGACGAGATTTCGCAGGACAGTTTCATCGGTCCTTCTTGTTCTTGTCCTTTACTGCTCAGTGACACAAAGATGAAAAACACTCACCTCACAAAAATCATCGCAAAGCATTCGAAGTTTTTGAACTTCTACTTGCTTTCACTTTCACTGTTTACTTCAAGATCCAAAAGGATTCGTCAAGTTTAGTTTCAGGCTTTGTGAAGATCCTCAAACTTTTTTTGGGTTTCCCTGAAAAAAAAAAAACAAGGTGCTGAGAGCTCGTTACCAGCCGGCATCGTCGTGTCACCTCTGAAAGCTTTTCTGTGTATGAAAAGTGACGGGTCGAGAGACACTCAAACGTTAACCGCCGAACCCATCACACCTCTGGACCTTTTCGCGTCCAAGTTGAGTCTGCTTTGCCAACAAGCAGGACGCTTACGCAAGTTTGTTTGGCTCCCGCGAGGGCCCCTCGGCACGTGGTTTTAATCTGGCTGGGCCACGAGGAATGACTGGCAGATCATAACGTCACCACGAGTCGTTGTTTACGTGCACTTTCTTTGCACCTCACGCTAAATGCTTCGCTTGTTTCCTTGATGCCAAAAGGATTGTTTCTCATTAGCACCTTTAGAAACGGACGCCAGATCAGCCGTCAGCGGCTCCTTTGTCAACACCTGGACCTGTTGGCATGGGTTTTTTCAGTTCCGGTGGACGCTGGTACAGATGTGTCACTTGTCTCAGCGCGTCTCCGTCATCCGCCTCGTTCCCCGCTCACCGCTGACCCCGGCGACCTTCTCGGCAGCCCCGTAACTGTGAGCGAATCAAAGGTGAAGGGAAACATAAAAGCGGACGGTAAACAAACCCTCCACGAGCCTCCTTACCTCGCGCTCGCTGTGATGTCGCTGATGTTGACCCTCCCTTGCTTTCCTCAAAGTTTTCACACCCCCCCAGTTTGAGCACAATGCGAGGGTTATTTGCATCCTAATTAGTCTTTGCATGAAGAGGCCTGCTTCTGTATGCACAAGCCTCTTTCATGTTTGTCATTAGCACGCTGCCTGGATGTAAGTGGAGATGAGAACTCTCAAGGTTTCGTGTAGTGTGAGCACCACAGCAAAGGCAAGGAAGAACACATTGGTTAAGGCAAATATGGTTCAGTGTTTTGATTTGAGCCTCGGATTCAATATTTCATGCGGCTGTGTGTTTTACCAGCTAGTCACTGTCAATGGTAGCGTTACAGCTCGTTCCAACATGTGTAATTGTACGTGTTTTATCAAACAACCTTCAAGAAAAACTTGAAATATTGTGCTTCACATGTATGCAGCGACAAAGGAGCGTGATACACACAAACAGACACACACACGCCCACACACTTGGGGACAGCTGCCACGCGAGGTGTTCACACATCATTGAGAACAACGTGGAGTTCAGAGCGCACGTTGGCTCCAACTCAACTTGGACAACCAGCTGAGCCACAGCTGCCTCGCCTCGTCTCCACTGACAGTAATTCAGCAGTGAAGAGGTTCGATGTCACTGTGACTCACAAACCTGATCGCTCCAAAGCGGACCACGAGTCTTCATTGGTTTATAGAACAGTTACTGCAGGAGATAAACTCTGTTCAGGGTTTATTTACGAGTACACCAGATGATGTTTGATTCACTGGGAACAACTGCAGTCTTCACAGGGATCCTGGAAACCATCCTGCACCATTAGGAGGGCAGATTTAGGACTGTTCACCAACCTAACACTTGGATTTGTCAGTATTTTATTTAAATTTAGGACGTCTTTAGTCTTATTTCTTGGCTGAATCTGTCCAAGGTGACTTTGTGTCACTCCTACAGGATCTTTCTCTCTGCTCTCACTGTTTCAACCAGCAGTGGTGTCGTTATGTTGCCTGTTTGCACGCACAAATTTGCGCAGCACAGTCAGTGCAGAGAGGCTGTGGAGAAAAGGCTCAGAGTAAATAGAGATCAGACAGACGCAGGGGAGAGGATTGAAGTGGACACTCGATTTGGTCCCTTTACTCTGAGACTGGGACCAATTTGCCCACCCCCCCCCACCCCCCCAATCCCTTTTTGCTGAGGGTGGGCTGCAAAGCAGCGTTTTCCACATCCGCCACGGTACGACGGAAGACACTTATCAACTCGATCTGAACGGGAATCATTTTTCTTTCATTTCCTGAGTCCATTTTAGTGTCAATAGGAAATAAGATTGGAAGCAAGCTCAAGATGCAATTTCAAAAAATATATATATATATATCAGAACCAAACCAATTTGAAGGAAAGTAAACAAACAAAGGAGAAAACAACACCCATCCATGCATCTATCCAGTCATATATCCCATGTGTGCCCATTAGTTTGTGGTGTTCAAAGAGGCTTCAGAGAGGCCTATCGATGCCTCATAATCAAAAGAGTTGTTATTGTTTACTTACAATCCAACGCAAAGCTGAGGTGACAAAATTTACCCTTCAAAATAAAGTCAACACAGAAAATGAGCGTCCTAATGGGGCCATTTGTCGCCTCGCGCTGCCAAACAAGAGTCTCTTTGAAGGACTGTCGTCCTACAAGATGAAAAAATCTAATAAAAGTAATTGCTTATTTACACGTACATTTGCGAGCTCTACAGGGAGCCAAGGAGGCTGAAGAGCCGCAGGATGCAGATGTTGATGAAGGAGCCGTCTGATGGAGTCCAGCAGAAAGCCTCCAACACAAGAGCCCCACTGAGACACACTGCAGAGTCCTCTGTACCGCCATGAAATCCACCGTGTTGCCCATCAAACACACAGTCAGCGGTGGATTGGACGGTGATGTTTGGGAGAGCCGGCATTTAGCTTCCTCTTTCTCCTCAGTGTGAATATTAGAGAGAAACCATTAACTAAGTTCACGTCCACTGGGTTCACGAGCTCATCTGTAACAGCGGGCTTGAATGTCGGCAAATATTTATAAAAATGTGCACATGGACGAAACCTGGAGTGACCTCTGCGGCCAGGTGCGACACCATGTTGTTCCCGGTTTCCATGGAAATAAATCCGACTCGTAAATGTCATTAGCATCCACTTGGCACTTTGCGCCTGGACATTTACTCAATATAAACCTAATATTGCTCCTCTGTCAGGCCACGTTAGGATTAGCCTACTGTGCCCTGCTCTTGGAAGTATTTGGCTCTTTCGCAGCCAAACACTCGTTCGGGGACGTTTAAGCAGTCACACACTCGGCTTGTTTGGTTTTACCTGAACAACATCCATTTATTTACTTATTTATTTAAATATTCACCAATTGAATCTCATGGTAGTCAGCTCATACAGCTGAAAGGATGCACTCCGTAGATGGTTCTCCATCAGTTCACAAGTAGAAACAGCTCATTTCATCCCAGTATATAATTTAGATTTGAATTTGTATTTAAATCCTAAATTAAACTGCTCTCTGTACGACAAGCACAAAGAAAGAGCTCCTCATGCACACATCACGAGCAGTCATCCAGACTTGCGTGTGGAAAGAAGCCAGAGCCCTTCATGGGAGCCCACCTGAAGAACATGCAAACCCTCCCTGGTGAAGGGCCCAGAGGAGAGCACCAGCGGGGTGGGTGGGTGAGGAGACAACAGCCCTTTCTTCCTGGTTCTTTTATGCATTATGGATACCAGGATGCCACCGTCGAAGGGCATGCGTGCTCACGTGGCTCGTGTCTTCTGAGGCTGAAACCCAGCTCGGTGTGAAAGTGCCCCCATTACAGCGATTACAGTGACAGTAAACGTGAAAACATACAAACACGGAAGAGAAAGCGTTTCTCAGAAGAAACTAACACAATGAAACTCACATGACTGAATCCAAACTCGCACTGATAAGTTCAAATGCAATCGCTGCTTTCAAAGGAAAATTTAGGTTCAAATGAGGGTGGTTTTTTTTTCCCCTTTCTGTCAGGACTCACGATCTCCTCCGGGCCAACAACAGAGCGTCTTGTCTCGCAGCCGCCTCTCATGAACTCCTACAGCTCCCTTGGGGGGGGAGGGGGCTTAGATGTACCTCCTTCATGTACTGATAAGAAAAGGAAAAGAAGAGAACACTGATGGGGGACAAAAGATACTTTCAATGTTTCCAAGTCGATTCATGACAAACTGTTCTTTAGATGTGCTCCGAATGGGCCTCCGGGGCGGCTGCAGCGTGCTTCTATATGGAGGGTGAAATGTAAACAAAGCGGCGTTTTGTTTACTGCCCAAACTCCACAGGGTACCTTTAGTAACGCAGGCGTATGATCAGCTTCACACGATCGCTTGAACAGTCGGCCTGTTGTTTCCGCCGACTTCATCTCACAGTCTCCAACACGCGATGGAAAAGTCGCATATTACATCGTGTGACAACAGGTGTGCACAATCGTGCATGTGATCACTGAATGTGACATTTTCAGACGGCAGTTAAATCCACACTGGAAAGCAATCAGCCTGTGAATGCGCTTCCTTCGGGCTTTATCATCTTTGTATCCGATCATTTGATAAACAAACATCACTTAATTCAACATTTATCTAGACTGGAACCATCAAAAAAAATCCACTCAGCCTTTCCACATGTCTGTGTGCTCTGGGGGTGGGGGGAGCCTTTTCTGACCTTGACAGTCTGATATCAAGAGTCTCTTTTGCCACTCACCAGCAGCACAGACACATCACCTGTGCACCGCTCTTAATCGCAGACAAACCTGACAGACTGTCTGGCCATCGTGGGTCACCGAGTCTGCCTGTAATGGGTTTCTGGACGGTTATCACAAGCAAGTTCCGACACTGACACGAGGAGTCGAGCAAGAAAACACAGAACTCCAGACTGAAGTACGCCAGCAGCCTTTTATTCTTTTATTGTCTCCTGGATAAAATCTTTGGGATTTTTTATGACATTTGATGAAATTCTTTGAAGAAAAATGGACTCTGACATAGGATCATAGGGAGTCACATGATCAGAGGTGCTCCCAATGCAAATGCTCACTGGAATTTCTCCAGACGTAATCAATAAAGAGCACAATGTATTGTGGCAGCTCTGGGGCCGGCTTTGACCAGCGCACACTGCTTTCTGACAAAGACTCAAAGCACTCTCACTGGCCTCTGAAGCCCTTCGGTGACATATAGTGCGGGATTTAGCACCGTGAGAAAGATTTAAGTGAACTGTACGTTGAGGCTGGAGCTGAGGAGCATTTAGCGTTTTATTAATAACTCGTCCCAGAGAACCACCAGGAGAGGGAACGCCTCCAGTGGGATCGATGAAATGCATCTTTAATTATGAAATAGGTAGAAAAATTGGAATTAGCTCCTCATTAAGACTGTAACGCAGCCCTGGGAGAGCACTATTATATTCACTTATAAAAGCTGCCTTTATATAACTCTGAAGATTGTCCTCCAGCCATGTGGGACACTCGGCAGCATAAAATTATGTATGATGCACTGATCATTTATATATCGTGTTGCTCAATAAGTAAGTGTAGCTATGCTTTCTCTCTGAGCACTTAAGCTTTAACAGCTTGGCTGAAAGGTGATCAGAGACCGGGGGCTTCGAGGGGAGAGGAGCTGCCCCCATCCTTCGGAAGGTGGACCCTCCTTCCTCTCACCTGAGACTAAAACCAAACGCGTCGGAATCCAGCGCGAAAGCCACGCGCCAGCTGCGGAGACAGCCCTGCCCTGCCCTGCCACGCATGATCTCCCTGACAACCCACCGTCGGCACCAGCGGGCTGCAGTCTCCTCTCCCCGCGCCTCAGCGCCACTTCCCGCGGACAGATGGACGTGACAGCGGAGCGCGTCAGCAGCGCCGCGATTTGACTATTTTGTCCCCCCCCCCTACCCACGCTGCTTCTCCTCGTCCGTTCGACAGCCGATTGTGGCTCTGATGGATATCTACTCCTCCGCTCTGTCGCCGGCGCTGGACATCGGTACTGGTTGCTACCTGCTGCTCGTGGGTAAGTTGTTGAGCTCCCCCCCGTGCGTAAAGTGGAAGAAACGGTGTGATGCAGCAGTGGTCAGGGTCTCGGTGCTCCTCTTTGCGCTTTTTCTTGCGTTTGTTGGAACCGGCCAGGTTCATGTCATCGCTCCTGCTGCATCTGAAAAGTTTCCAACACAGTGGAAAGTGCAGGATCTTCGCGTTGGCGGATCGCTTTTACGCGCGTAATTGAAAGTGATTGATCCAACAAGTCTGACAAATCTGACATGGTTTTGGTTTGTTTTATTAATTG
>JAUESF010000019.1:10126807-10144523 GCA_032274765.1 Malacoctenus tetranemus | reverse complement strand
CAATGCTGTTTTTCTGTCTGAAGTATTGTGTTACATGCAAGTGGCCTGTTATAAATTCCTGGAGTTTAGTTGGCAACGTATGAGGGTTTCAGTTCTGTTGGTGTGGATGTCACATCCAACATGCATCATGGTAAGATTAAGGCTAATTTGATGGGACACTTTTGGACACAAACTTCTAAAAGCTAACACTGATCCATATCCAGGAACAGTTTTACCAAATCAGGCACCACATGATATTTTTTCACCCTTGTCGTCCCCTCTTGTTTCCAGGCTACTGTGGTGCTGACATCAAAGCTCTTTGCACAGAGGCAGCCTTGGTGGCGCTGCGCCGCCGCTACCCCCAGATCTACGGCAGCAGCGTCAAGCTCAAGCTGGACGTCACCTCCATCGTTCTGGGGCCCGGCGACTTCAGCAAGGCCATGAGGACAATAGTCCCAGCCTCCCAGCGGGCCCTGGCCCCCCCGGGCCGAGCCCTGTCCCCCACCCTCAGGCCGCTGCTGGCCAGCTCCTTCTCCTTGGTGCTGAAAGCTCTCCTCCGAGTCTTCCCCCATGCTCAGTGCACTGACAGGGACAACACACACGGTAGGCAGCGGCTTCTATCCTTTGTTCCCACTCTCCCACCCCCGGCTGTTGCCCCCTCTTTCACCCGGAGCCTTGATGTCCTCTCCCTTGTCACCTGTCTCCACTGTTAGTTTGTTTTCCCCGAGAGCATCCGCTTCTATTTGATTATCTCTTAGTCTTTCGCAATCACAGTTGAGCTTTGTACTGCCCCTCGAAACACACACAAGTCTGCATCAGAACATCCCCCCTGTGAATGCAGAGGTGATAGCACGGTGATTGGATAACTAGTCATCCTGTGAGCTCTCCAGTAACTCAACTCCCTCTCCAGCCAACAGAAGAGTGTTTACAGCAGATTAAGCCCGATGCAGCACTTGACCATTGGGAGATTGCTTGTAGGGATTGTACTTTGCACGGCCAATAATGACATGGAATTCCCAGGGTGTGCTGCATCACTTTAAATCCCCATTACATCTTGCTTAATAAGCAGCCTTTTTTTTTAACTCACTTTTTTTTAGGCGGGGGATTGGTTTCATTAATGTCCGTGATGGGGGTCACTTAGAGAATGAAACTTTGGAAGCAAACTTTTCCCTTCTTCCCTCCTTTTGCAAGGCGGTGACAATCATCTGCTTGAAGAGGACTTGTACAGCGACGATGACAATGAGGGCGGCTCCACTTCCATCTACGAAGTCCAGCCTGCTGCATCCCCAAAGAGTTGGCTCCCCCCCTCCACAATGCACAGACCCTTTCTTCATTTCTCCTCGTGAGTTCTTCCACACATGGAAACCTCGACGTGCGCTTTTACCAATATTCACCTGTCATGAAGAACTGCATGCGAGTTTTATGGAGAATGCTTCTAAAACATTACGTAACATAGCATATTAATCATTGTATTTAAAGCTGGAGCGCATATAATGGTCTAAATGAGCAACAAAGAAGTCTTCCTGGCTTGATAGTTATTGTTTGCTGAGAGTTCTTTGCTGTGGGAGTGCAAAGGTCCGTTTTGGAGGAGGAGAGGTGGGGAGGAGGGTTAAGAGAGAAAAGCAACGAAGCATTTGAGAAATCTAAATTGCAATCGCAGCCTCCATTCAGAGATGAATGCCAGCCTGTAAGGTGAAGGAACGAAGTCGCTCAAGGACCGACCTGCCGCTTTTCATTTACTGTTTGTTGATGAACCTGTTGAGCTTTTTTTTTTTTCCTCGAGCTTCTAGCCTTCGACCAAAAAAAGGAAAAAAAATGTTTGAGGTATTTGAGGAATAGACGAGAGAAAAAGCCTCTCCAGGCTTTATGTGTACATGTATGAATTAATGAAAAGGTTCTGGGCCTGTCAATCACCGGCCCTATATTGGTACCTGCTGCCTTGAGTGCTGCCCTTATCGCGCAGTGTTGTTTTTCAAAGAACTCGTCTGCATCGCATACTCTCAGGATCCACGTTTTTGGAAGTACAGCTTTTCATCTGAGGACCTATCGGGCAGATGATTAGGATAGAAGAAGGAGATTAGGTCTTTTTTTCTGCATTGCTGAGGCGTAATGGGAAATGCAAAGTGAGATTCCTGGAATCACGTATGCGTGCAGGCTTTCAGAGGACCAAAGATGCACCTCCAGATCATTAGAAGCCTTCCATCTCCCCTATAATTAATTGTGTTTCTGAACCCCCTCAATACTGCGCAGTTTTTTGTTTTTTTTTTGCTTTAGGTGCTTGCAAATTAATTGCAGGTCAAAAGAACTAAGTTTTAGTGTTTTGATTCCAATAAGAATTGAGTGTTTTTATATTTGCACCTCTGCAGAAAGTGTTCCAGCCTGGACTTTTGAATTTTGTCAGTGCTGCTGACGTCCAGCCTCTCAGAGTTGACCCTGTCACACATTTATTATATAGCGCTCGCATGGTTGAGTTGCTGTCAACAGTATTTTGGCAGCAAGCGATCAAACCTGGCGAAAAAAAAAATAGAAAAGAGAAACCAAGGTCTCTAACTTCTTCCCACTTTTTGTTTGACTGACCTGCATTCGTAAGGTGAAAGATGTTATGGTAACTACGAACCTTCCCCCATCTGCCTCCAGCTCTGCGCTCCAACAGCCCACGGCGTACAGGCCCCGTCTGCTCCTGGCAGGGGCCCCAGGCTCGGGACAGAGCTCCCACTTGGCCCCTGCCCTGCTGCACCACCTGGATAAGCTACCAGTGCACCGCCTGGACTTGCCCACTCTCTATTCCGTCAGCGCCAAGACGCCAGAGGAGTCCTGTGCTCAGGTGACGCCCGCAGATGCATCAAGAAGTGACTTTACCAGATGCATATTTGCACAATAAACCTGACCTGGAGGTGGCGTCCCCCCCCCCTTTTGGTTTGCAGGTTTTCCGTGAGGCGCGGCGGAGTGTGCCCAGCGTGGTGTACATGCCTCACATCTCCGAGTGGTGGGACACGGTAAATGACACCGTGAAGAGCACCTTCCTCACCCTGCTGCAGGATGTGCCCTCCTTCTGCCCCGTGCTCATCCTCGCCACGGCGGAGACTCACTACTCCAAGCTGTCAGATGAGGTAGGAACACCATGTGTGCACACACACAAACACACACACACACACCTCTGCTGACACCGTCAGACTTTCCCCGCAGGCGCAGCTCATGCCTTCTTCGTGATTGCTTATTGATGTTGATGCAACCGCTTCCATTATGTGCGAGAGAGGCGTGTTAACCCGACGATCTTGGAGGTTGAAGCATTAATCAAAAGGCCGTTTCTCTGGTTCGTCGTCTTTGTGCTGGCGTGCCCGCGCGCACGGGGGCGTCACAGTCAAGGTCATCAGTTCCTGTCGAGTTTTTATCCACTTCTTCTCGCCGCGTTTACTCTCCCTCTCCGGGTGTGCCAGCCCCCGCGCCTTCATCCCTCCTCTTGCATTTATTATTCCCTTTTCTGGGAGCCGGCACGGAGTCCCACCACCCGCCGCGGGTTCACTGCAAGGAAAGGACGAGGTTGAAGGGGATGGAAATGGAGAAGATTTGATGGGGGAGAAATAAAGACACAAAAAGAACGGAGGGGGTGGTCCTCTCTTGTCAGGCAACAGACGGCCTTTAATTAGGTCCGGGGCTTGGCAGCGCCATGTTTTTCACCCCGGGCCACACGCTCCATCCCAATATGCTCTGGCCGACAGTAGGTTTTTATCCGCCTCTGTCTTCGGTGAGTGTGTGTGGCTGCTGTTTTGGCGAGGCCTTAACCCTGGCCGCTCTCCAAGGCGCGGGAGGCTCTCGGGTTGATTCTTTTTCTGTAGTTGACTCATTAGGGCTGAAGCACCTGGACTGTTGCGTGCACAGAGGCACAAGCTCTTTATTAACCTCTCGCAGCCGCGGCTCTCCCTTCTTTTCTCCCCCCCCCCCTTTAATCCTCCTGATTTCTCTGGTGGTCATTTTCACTTGTCTCCTCACGCTCGCCTCACACTTTGTGTTTCTCTGCATAACATTAAAGCGTTCCTCTCTCACTCGATGCCAGCACACTGCGTTAAGAGACTAAGTGAGGAAACGGCGGCGATCGGGGCTGCGCTCGCCACTCAGCCTCAGCGTCGCGTGTTGGATGTCGGTCGTCGCGCGCTCGCCGGATGTCTCGGTGTGGTAATTAGCGCTTCCTTCGGATTACTTTTTTTCTTCGGCCATTGAACACACAAGCATTTAAAACGGGGAGATGGGGATGCGCACAATGGCACAAACGGCGTGCTTAAGTCAACACGGAGGCAGTATGAGGCCATCAAGGCTGTCCTCAGGCGATGCTGGCTTTGTTTTGTGCTCCTGCTTTGCTTTGGGATGGCATCAAGACTTGCTAATCAGCTCATCAGAGTTTGTAAAAGGCCTTTTCTTCCCTTGTTTTAAAGCTGTGTTAAAAAGATAACGTTTCTTGCGCTCTTACTGCACCGAGGATCCTGTCTGGTCTGCGCTCGCTCTCTGGAGGTGAACTTTTTTGGAAACAGCCATATTATGTGTGACGACAAACGGCTGATAGACAGACAGATGGATGGCAGCGCTTAACTCTTGCCGCTTTTTTTATTCAGGGGGGGAAAACGCTCCGTTCCTCGTCTGCGTTGACCGCTGACATTTTCACAGTTGGAAGGAAAATCAGGCCTCATTCTCGGCCGCGGCCGCCTAATGGATCGCCGGTTCTCCAAATGAATAGAAGATTGATTTCTTTTGAAATACGTTCGACCTGCAGTCACATTTCCACTAAGTGCTTCGGATGAGCTGTAGTTTGTAGTCATGTCCAAGTTCTCTCCTGCGTTATAAGCCGACACCGAGGTAAACACAGGCAAGGATCCAAGAACAGGGCGGATAAATGAAGATGAAGTGATTATTTTTTTTTCTCTCTTGTATAATTTACTTCAAGCTGTGAAGCTTCCATTAAGTTTTGATTTATTTTACATAAACCTGAGTAACGTCAGACGTTTTTGGCAAGAAATTAATGATAATCTAGATTGAAATTGCTCGAAATGTTGCACAAGACGTGGTTTCCTTTTCTGAAACCAGAATTAATGATCTGTTTCGACGTTAAAACGTAAAACCAACCACTGAAGGACTCTAACACTGACCCCTACACCACTACAGTGCTTACAGGTGATGCACTGATTTTCCTGTTTCTGTAATGATGCCTGTTCGAAGCAAATCCCAAGCGTTTAGCTTCACTTAAACGTCTGACTTACCCAATCTACTGTGATGAGTTACTTATCTCAGGCAGCTCTTTAAATCTCTGCTGTTCTGAGATGACCCCCCCCCTCGTCAGCGGCTGCCTGCAAACTTACGAGACTTCAAGTGGCGAATCAGAGAGCGAACGCAGATAAGCCGGGGAGGGCAGCGTATAAACTCCTCGCTGTTATAGCTGCTTGTAATTTCCTGTGCGGTTGCAGCGATACCTTTAACCTCTCATCGGTCGTTTGGAAGCGAGTCGAGCTGTTGCTCCAACTGATAAGAAGGTTTTTTCCCCCCACAAAGAGCTTTCCAGGCTAATTTTCCCCAACAATTGGATAACCAGCTCAGTCTGGGCACGCATTTTTCCCTCATTTATTAATTGGATCTGTGCGCTTGAATTGTTAGTTTTATCAATCATTCATGGAACACGCTGCAGTCGACGGTGCTTTAAGTGGTTTGGCTATCTCCGAGAGTGTTGTTTCACTCGCTGGCACGGCCCGCACGGTGACAGCTGCTGTCTCAGCTCCAAACCTCAGCGGGGGGAAAACAGGCAGGATCCCTTCTCCCCAGCCAAAACCCACACTGCAGGCTTCCGTCCAACTACATCGCTCCCCTCCCTCCCCCAACAGCCGCTCGCGCCACTCAGACTTGACTTCCTCCTCTGTGAGCGACCATGGGAGCTGCTTGGAACATGCGATTGTAAGAACAGTGCACCTGGAGTCAGAGAGGGAGCGGGGCGGTGTGTGTGTGTGTGGGGGGGTCTGTCCTGTAACATCGTAGCTGCATCAAGAGCAGTGAATGAAGGGAAAGGCTTCCAATGCCGATTTCCACCATAAAGACGCGATTGTTCATGCATCACGGCTCAGATCGCGGTGCTGAGGCACAGCGAGCGAGCGAGCGCGCTGATGAAAGTGCAGCCTCAAGAGGTTGGCGACAGTTTGTACCACACGTCCTCCAGCCAGTATTAAAATATTCAGTAGGTCTGTACAACTGTTGTCGAGGAGGGGACACTTTAAGGTGGGCCAAAAAGCCACAGTGAACAGTGATTCCCTGAGTGGGTTTAACCACAACCGGCCTCGTTACAACACCCTCAAATCAGAGTTTTGACAAATGAGCAAAACAACTTTGTTTTTATCGCGCATTTCAGCAACAAAACAATTCGAAGTGCTTCACGACAACAAACATAAACGGCCACAAATGCGTAACGGGACAAAACCCACAATAGAAAGCCACATAAAAATAAGAAAAGATAAAAATAAAGCATAAAAGCATGATTAAAAACGATAAAGGGAAAATAAAAAAGGAGTTAAAATACGGGCAGTGTACAAGGTAAGATACAGCACAAAATGAATAATTGCTTCAATGAAAGGCAGCAGCAAACACGTCTTCAGACTGGTTGTTAAAAATATGAGTTCGGTCTCGTTTCCCTTCGTTCCTTCAGCAGTCGTAGATTCTGATCGGGAGCATAACGAGTCATTTCCACCTGCTGTACGACTGCTGCTGCATTCTGACACGCTCTCTGACCACCACGCGCTCTCCATTCATTTTCTTTTTCCTGAGTGGGTCACGGTGGCAGCAGGCCAAGCAAGGTCGCCTAGTTATACCTCTCCTTCATCACATCTTCCTGTCATCCCCCCCCTCCTCCTTTTGGATCCTGTGGCATTTCCAGGCCAGATGGGATGTGTAATCTTTCCAGCGTGCTCTGAATTCCCGCCCACTTGTTTGCGCCAAGAACACATCCACGAGGGATGCAACTCAAACGGCCCAAATCTCCTCGAGTGACTCCCTTTTTTCTAAGCTCCACCCCCTCAACCCACCCCCCCACCCTTCAGGAAGTTGGAGCTCATCGGCCTCTGAAGGGGGAGCGCAGTTTGACTGCTCGTTCCTGTCGGCTCACAGTTTTTGGCTGCTGTCCAGAGGTCAGGGCTGAATGTTGGAGGCACCGTTTTGGTGGATGGAGCGCTTCACCTTCAGCGTTACTCCTCCGTGCAGGACTGCTGATTCTACACCGACACTCAGTCAAACTAACACCGAGCTGTCGCCATTTGTGCGCGATAACGCTGGGAGGTCATTGTCCCTCCTCAGCAGCGTGTTCGATCAGTTTAGGGTTGCGGCCACACAATTCTCATAGAGATCCCCCTTTAATTCCTGGTTGAGACACATTTCAAACAAATACACAAGTTGATTTTTTTCCCACTCTCAAGCAAACCTAATTTTGCCCCGAAGATGTTTTTTCGCCTCAGAAAAGTGAGACGTAGAAGGAGAGTGGAGTCTGGCCGTCTGACAGCTCTGTCTTCTGTTCACATTACAGTCGGTTTCTGCAGTTAGGAATTCATGCCGGGAGAAGAGGCGTCCAGTTTTGTCTTACGGTTGCTGCAGCCAGACACACAATCTCAGTCCTCACCTCTGCATCGCCTTCTTTTTTTCTTTTCTTCTTTTTTTTGTTAACTATTCATCTCTCTCCGCGTATTTTTCGTGCTTTTCTCTGCAGCCCGCAGCCTGTAACATGACGAAAATACGGAGAATCATTACCTGCTGCGCGCTACACACTCGCCGACTGTCTCGGGCTCCCCTACTGGCTTCCTTGAGTTTACTTCGCCTCTCCACCGAGGAGCGAGGGAGAGGGATGGTAAAGAAGAGAACAGAAGGCAGTGCAAAGAGAACAAACATGCCATGGCTGAGGGAGTGGATCGATGTGAATGACAGATGGGAGGGGAGATATAAAGGGGGGGAGAGTTGGTGCTTAGTCAGCAGCGGGGCTTCCTGCCGGGAGCGGCCTCCAGCTCCGCCGCAGCACTGAACTGGGATCTGTCGAGCCCACCCCCCCTCCACTGTTACTCTCCACTGTTCCTCTCTGCCAAGAGGAGAGCCTGAAAATGAAGTCGCTCTTGTGCAGCTCCTGCTTGTGTGCCAGCCCACTATTGTTGTTGATTAGATTGATTGGAAGAGGACGTTTATTTTTTATAAGAGAAAAGACATTTCTCACCTTAAGCTGGATGAATAAAAAGTCAAAATTGCGGTCGTCTTTTCTGAGCTTTGTCTTAGATTGAACTGAAATATTCCATCCAATGTGTCTCAGGATCTGTTGGGTGAACTCTTTCACTTCAGATCTCAAGGACTTGAGGTCAGGCCAGCATTTAATAACATTTATGAACCTTGAAAACAGACAGTTGGCATCTCGGTATAATCTGCGAAGATGAACTTTGGATCTGAACTCTCTATTTGTTTCAAACAGTAATCAGCGGAACAAAACGGATGGTTCCATCAGGGCAGAAGTCGTCTGAAAGGAGAGAACGTCGGAAAAACTCAAACCTGTCAATTCACTTGATTTAGATGTAAAAACATGGAGCGAGCGAGTGAGTGAGTGAGTGCTCCAAGTGCGGATTTAACATTTATTGCTGTAAAATATGCACGCTCATGCATTGATCCTCATTTACACTCAACTCCTTTTGGGTAAAATGGAGGTAGAAAATCGGAAATATTCTAAAACTATGTTAAGGTGGGAACTCAGGATCTTCTTGGACATTTTTGGTAAATCTTCCTCAATCCTAAAGTCTGGGAAAAAGCAAAACAATAAAAAAAAAACCCACTCCTACTCAGTTTCCCTTCATTTCACCTTTTTTTTCCCCCGACAGGAAAATCCTGTTTGTGAACTTTCTCCAAATGCACCAAATTTGCAGCTCCTTCCTCTTTTTGTTTACAGTCGGAGTCAAAACAGCAAGAAAGCTCAATTTCCACCCACTGTTGATTGGAGATGCTCGCCCCCATAAACAAAGCTGCAGGAGGTTAACTTGTGTTGTCATCCAACAGAAATCATTGCAGCGAGCACGCGTGCTTGCAGAGGATGAACGGATGATAAACACGTGTAATTCATTGCACGTTGGAGATGTCATATTTCCACACGGGGGGTGGGGGGTCCGCTCAGCAGCCACCTCGTCCTGATGCTACCAGTGTTTGAATGGCTGTTTGATGCAGGTGTTGTCACAGATTGGGATCAGGGTTTGATACAGATGTTGGTCAGACGTTAAATCTCTTGTGCAGCACAATAGTTACAGTCAACATAAAGTAAAGTGAGAATCCTTCTGAAAAGGGCTGTAAATTGTTTATCAGTAATCTCCACCAATATTCCAGGACTCTTTGTTCTTGTTTTGGCTGGAGGTTGTTGTTTTGTTGTTTGTTTGGTTTTTTTTTGCTAATGGGGGCCGCGACCTTCCAGTGCGGGAGGGGTCCGATTGCGAGGCGTTGCGCTATATCGCGTCGGATGAATAACGCCTCGCAGTAAAGCCCCGTTCTCGTCTTCTTTTGTCTCTTGCAGGTGAGAAGCATGTTCCAGAGGACCTATGGAGAAGTGCTAACGCTGAGCCCTCCAGGAGAAGAAGACAAGAGGAGCTTCTTCTCTGACCTGCTGCTGGTTCAAGCAGCGAAGCCGCCCCCGCGCCCCAGGAACGCAGGTACCCCGCTCCCGTCTCCTCATGCATACGCATGGCGGGGGGATCAGACGGCTGCGACTCATTCCTGCTGTCAGTCCTAGAGGGCAGTGTTGCCTGCGTGTACTCTCTCTCTCTCTCCGCCAGCTCTCCTTTCAATCTCTCCCACAGTCATTCTTGAAGACGGTGTAGTAGTACAGGCTCAGATTTGATCCGACTGGTGTGTTTTTTTTTCCCGTGTGTGTCTTGATCCAAATCCTCCAAGCAGAAGTTTAGTGTCTGAATCGACGCGTCCCACCTCACCCACAGATTCAGAGTAATTAGAGTGCTGCACACACAGGTGAGCATGTGCCCAGTGTGAAACCCGACGACCCTGGACGTCTTCTCATCAAAACCAGGTCGTTCTCTCTCCCCCACCCCCACCCTCTCCCGATCACACCCCCGTCCACCTCTGTAGCCACCCCCCTGCCGTCAGCCCAGCGCTCGGTGCTCCCCCAGCCCCTCTGTCTCGGCTCGATATCAGACACCCGTCCACCTGGGCTTTCAAATGGAAATGGCGTCCCAGTGTTCGGCTGTCGATTCCTCATTGATGCACGGCGAGGGTCCCATCCCCCTCCCCCCCTCCCGCTTCGCCTGCCTGTGCTGCACTCTTCAGCAGTCCGGCTTCAAGCGGAGAGGCTGACGGGAAAGCGTGGAGTGGAATTGCTACGAGAGGGCCCGGCCGCGATTAGCCGTAATTAGAATCAGGGCCCGGGTTGCTGCGAGTGAGTGAAGCAGCCCCTCGAGCGCCACGGTCTTACAAACCATGTCGGCAGATGCCTTGGGCGAGCGCGGGTACCTTGGGAGGGGAGGCGAGGAGGATGTGTGCGCGCCTTGCTTCATCACCCTACCACTGGCCAGAGGCGAGTCCTTGGTGCATTTTAAAAGTTGATGTTTGTGAAGGAATGTAGCTGGGTTTTTGTCTTCTGCTGAAATGATCCTAAAACAGGTCTTCCTTTTCCCGGGGTACTTTTTTTTTTCTGTCTCTGAGCAGTGAAAGTAAGTTGTTGGTGTGAGGTTTTTTTTTTTCTCGCCTGGAAACTGTGAAAACTTTATTTAGTCAGAGCTTTCTATTTCTGTTCCCCCATTTTTTTTCTTCTCTCTCCTCCCTAACAGAGAGGTGTGAAGAGGTTTTGCCGGTGGCAGAGGCTCCGGGCCCCAGAGTGCTTTCGGCAGAGGAACAGCGCCGCCTGGCTGAGCAGGAGGAGAACACATTACGGGAGCTGCGGCTCTTTCTCAGGGACGTGACCAAGCGCCTGGCCACCGACAAGCGCTTCAACATCTTCAGCAAGCCCGTTGACATCGAGGAGGTGAGACGGCGCCGTCCGTCTTTGTCGGTGTTACCTCGCTTCCAGCTCCCACAGCCCCCCCTCCCCTCCCCTCCCCTCCTCTCTCCTTTCTGTCCGACTGAACTCCGTGTTTGTGCGTCAGGTGTCGGACTACCTGGAGGTGATCAGGCAGCCAATGGACCTATCCACTGTCATGACAAAGATTGACACTCACAAGTACTTGACAGTCAAGGACTTCCTGGTGGACATCGACCTCATCTGCAGTAACGCTCTGGAGTACAACCCGGACAAGGACCCTGGAGGTGAGCAGAACACATGACACACAACATTTACAAGCAAAGATAAAGAGCTCCAATGATTCCTCCCTCAGCCTTCGTGTTTCACAGCTAAGAAGATATCCTTAAAAGTTCTTCCACTTTGCAGGATGATTCAAGAGAAACAGCATCTGTTTTTGTCGTTATGTTCAATTAGAGCACTGCTGTGCAACTGCAAATGAGACCAAACATGTGAATATGGCAAAAGGAAATAGCAGAAGATGAAATTATTTATTTAAGTTGGAAAACCAGTAAAGTACAGTGTGGAGTGCAAAGAGACCTCACTGAAACCGGCATCTCCACAGTGTAATTCATGCCGCAAAGCCGTGAAAAGGCAACATACACATTAAAAATTTAATTGCGCTTCTTGCAATTTGAAACGAGTATTTTTTTTCCCCCTCCTTCCTCCCACTTCCCTTCTCTGCACCTTCTCAGAAGCCAGATTTGGGCTTCGTGATGAGTCCTGCAACACATGTGCACACAAACAAACAGGCCTGTTGTTTACAGTGGCTTGTTGATATATTGGATTTATATTTGTTGTTGGAATGAGGTACTTAAGTCGCTGGACGGTGAAAGTTTGCAAGCTGGGAGACGTGCATACATTGTGTATATATTCAAAAAATAGACATTAGGAAGGGAAATGAGAATCAAGTTGGTGCACGGATAAAGGAGCTGGTGCGTCTTGCAGCCAGCCCCTCAGCTTGATGTGGTTACGGGTTCTCTTAGAACATCACATGGCTCCGAATGCCCAGTTAATTTTTACCAGTTTAATTCTCTCCTTGTGTGTTTAGCTCGCCTCGCTTTCCTCGCAGGAGCACAGCAGCCTGGTTCTAATGGGAGGCAATTCTCTGCCCAAATGAATAAATCATATCTGTCTTTGCAGGCGAGGACCTGGGTCATTTGTTGGAACGCAGGGGCTACAAATGATACACTAAAGGGGAAAAATGCAATTAGGCAGTTTAATAAAGAAGACTAACGAAGCCGCTTGCCTGCTCGCCCGGCACTCGGCCCAGGGAATAGGACTCAGGCCGCTTCACAATTACGCCGGCGTGGAAGTTCCACACCGAGCTCTCGAAATGCCGGGGAAAGAAAAAACCCCCTCATTATCGCTCAGTGGTCTCCTCCTCGCAAGTCCTTCACGCCCGGCCTTAGTGTAAAGTCCTCCATACGCCAGCCTCGACGGTTTCCTCGTCATCTACCTCTCCGCCTTGCTAACTGATTTCAAAAGAAAAAAAAAAAGTTCCACATCCCTCTGCTTCGCAGCACGGCTCGGTGTCGAACGCGTCTCGGTTCCTTGAGGGAGATGGCGATAACAGCCCTCTCAGTGCGTCAGCGCGCTCCTGTCTGCAGCTTGATGGAGAGTTCAAGCTGCGCCCGGAAGGGTGCTGATGAGCTCGCGGCCTCCCACCTGGCCTCTGACAGCCCTCCCCCTGATGGACATATTTGCCCTTATAATGCACTTGCGTGTCATCCGACCGTCGGCGGGGCGGAGGCGCGCACGTGCGCGCGCGGCTCCGCGCAGCCTCCGCACAGCCGCCGTCGCAATTAAGCAGCCATCTTCCAATTAGACGGCGGAAGCTGGCAGATTGTGACCCCACTGCCACTCTCGCCCGAACTGTTCTCGCAGCGTCTGGCGTAATGAGGGACGGCCTGTTTACAGTGAGCCTGCCTCGGCTGCTCGGCCCTTTTTATTTTTCCCCCAGCGGATGCAGGAGCCGGGGAGGCTTTAATGATGCCGTGGAACATGCGAAAAGAGGCACACACACACACACACACACACAAAAAAAAGGAGGATCGCTGCGGTGTACGTAGTGCGGAATATAATGAGTGTGCATTTTAACAGTGAATCTCATAGCATGTACACATGTCTGCGTGTGCGTCTGCATGCCTCCGCGTTTGTCTCCAATGTGTGAAGTGGTGATTTCAGCGCTTTCATGCGTGTCTGAACACAGAACGCTTCTCACCAAAGCCAGATCTCTCTCTCTCTCTCTCTCTCTCTCTCCCCTCTTTTTTTTATTAAAACTGTGAGAAAATCCTGCAATCCCCTTTCTCACAGCTACAGTGGCGCGAGGTGGGTTTGCTATTGACTCTTTCCTCACTGCATGATAGGGAGGGGGGGGGGGACATGCAAGAGGTGTGGGAGGAAAGAGAGGATCCTAAAATGCCTGGGGGAGCGATAGGAGGGGTAGATTTCTGGGTCACACAGAGGGCATGCCCTTCAACACACACATGCACCTAAACAGAGGAGCTGTATCTGTCCGTTGTATATCTCATGTCCTCTTCCCTTCTTTTTCTTTTTTTGCTCTCGCAGACAAGGTGATCAGGCACCGGGCGTGCAGCCTAAAGGACACGGCTCACGCTATATTTGCAGCCGAGCTGGACCCCGAGTTTGACCGCATGTGCGAGGACATCAAGGAGACGCACAGGAAGAAAGGTGGGCGCTTTATTTTTAACTCGCGGGCAACTCTAAACACTCCAAACCGGCACTCTGCCGCAAATGACAAAGCACAGGTTTGCATGGTGAACTTTAATAAGTGGATAAATATCCATTATTTCGCCTGCGCTGGATCTCTCTGAGCAGGGACGTTGTTTTGATTACCATGTCGTCGGTTCAGCAGACTATTAACTGCATTCAAAAGTATAATTTGTTTATGTAAATACACAAATGTTTTTTAAGAGGCACTCGCGCTGCTGAATGATTAGCAGCCAGGCTCGCGGGCCGCCCTCCGTCCTCTCGCTCTCTCTCTCTCTTCCTCTTTCTGTTTTTGTTGTTTTTTTTTGATAGATTATCTCAGACAACAGAAACCTGCTTTCACAACCCCCCCAAAAAAAACAAAAAAACACAAGCACTCTGTAAGCTAAGCCCGGCGCCACTTGATGCAGCAGTCAGTTTGCAGTGCAGAGTGCGCGGTGCGGGGAGGAGCGGCGCCGCGGGCTGCAGCGTTTCAGACGGCACCTTCTGTGCGAGCCGCCTGCCATGCCGCTCCGTATTTGTACTCTCACCACACAGCCCCCCGAGCTGGAGCCGGGCGGACGGAGGCCAACTCTCAATTAGGTCCGCGCACGCAGAAAGAAAGCCCACATGCAATGGAGTTAAATGATACACTTAAGCTGCGCGTTAACTTTCATGTAAGTTGTCAAATATTGAGCACAAAGGCATATAATCATATGCAAATAATCCTGTTGCTTTCCTCGCCCACATGGGAAAAGACTAATTAACACGTTTCCTTACATTGAGCACGGTGCCAAAGCTACAGTGGAGGTAGTCGTCACCAAACTGAATGCATTAATATCATTTCCTCGCACAGGTTCAGTCCAACTGTGAACGCGCCTACATATATAATGCAGCACGGATTCCCAAGTTGGGATCGAGGAATCCTTTGGAGGGGGAGGGTGTGATCACAGGAGGGGCCTGCTTGGATTTGTCTGTTCCACAAATGTAAAGTGATGAAGATGAGGATATCTTCCTTATTATATGAAACTTCCTTAAACGTTGTAGGATTACAGAAATTTGCGACCATGTTTTTTTAAGGAAATTTAGGAAAATGCTCTAATATTTGAACCTCATACGAGATCACAAGCATCTGACAAATAGACTGACTGAGCTTCTGTTTCAGATGTTCCTCTCTACGTTTGACCGTGTTGTGTTTAGACGGCTGTACATGCTCTAAACACTGCTTACAGTTGATTTTCGAACATGTGTTATTGCAGAACCAAACACAACACTACGTCAGTTGTCATTCGCTGCACTTTTGATTTTTTTAGTTTTTCAACTCTGTGTGGAAACAAAACTGCTCTCCTCCATCTGAAGTGAATCTCCCCGCTGAGGGCATTCCCTGTGAAAGTCGCATCACTTTGAATGCTGCATATAGAGAGTCTGTCACTCACTTCCTCTTTTTTTCTCCTTCCGTCCCGTCCTGATGTGTTCCACTGCTCAGACAGAAAAAAAAAAAAAAAGAAATCCCACGTTGCCGTTTGATGCACCCTTCGGTAACACGGCACGGAGGGCCTATTGACATCTGGCTCGAGTCACAGAGGGCCCCTGACTCTTCCGTGTCAAGCGTGGAACTTATCAAAGACGCAGCGGATCTTCAGAAGTTGCCCCCGATGCGTTTGATTTTCCCCTCTTTTGGGCGACTGAAAAGCAAAAGATGCTAAATGAATATTGCAGGGACCAGAAGTCAAGTTGCCTGAGAGGAGGAATACAGCGACGTAAATATTTCATCCTCCCGAGTCAAGGTCCTGCTGTCGAGCTATCAATTAGCGCGGCACCACATGATGTCCAGTTGCCGCGGTGCTGGAAAACTCCCAGTGTAGCAGCACGGGGTTCTTTTTTTCCTTCTTCTTCTCCTTTCTCTCTTCCCCCCGTGACAAGATGAAAGGAGCTGTGATAAATTTGGCTAAAAACTTAAATATCGCTTGATGTCAGAGTTGAAATGTCTCATTTTCCGGTGCTTGCCTGTCTCCACGCTCCCGCTCTGATTTTTATTCCTGTCACACCCGAGTGCCGAGTGAAACATAAAACCACAGCAAATTATGGCTCTGTAGTTTTTTGGGGGGGGGGCTTTTTTGTCGATCTGGCCTGAATGATACACACTTGTTCCTCGCTCAGCATGTCACAAACACCTTGGCTTATCTTGTCCGATCACTAGTTTTTTGCGTGCTTGTCGGTGTTGAATAAAAGAGCAGCTCGAGAGCGTTTTTAATGCACACCTTCGCTCTCCCCCCCCCCACATCAGCAGTCTGTGCTTTGTGTGCAACTTTTATTCTGGAGTCTTTCACAGAGAGCGTTGTCCGCTGTCGGTAAACTGATCCTCTGTGGGCACCGCAGACCTCCTGACGCCGGCTCAGCCGACGCCGGCTCCCGGTGCCGTGGCAACCAGGAAGCATCAGGGTGCAGCGGAGGAGCAGGCGAGGAGCAGCGCTCAGGGCGAGGCCACTGACAAACAGTGCAGCACGAGTAAGTATTCATGCCGCCGTTTACACCTTCCACCCCTTTGACAGGATCCGCATAGTAATCCCACCTACTCCACCCCCCCCACCTGTCGTATAGGACAAATGAAAATCATAGAAGAGGTTAGTCGACAACTGAGGGAGATGGGAAAAAATAGGGATCCTGCCAAGAAAAATAGGGACCCTGCGTCTCTTCCTCTTCCCCCTGACACACACGCTCCTTGTTTCAACTCTCTCTCCTCGCTTTATTTTTCCGTCTTCGACATGCCAGCGAGCAGCCGCGTTGAGTTACGACAGAACACCAGATGTATGCGATGTCACACACATCACACCTGCCTCCCGTAACGCACACACAGACACACACAATCGGGTACGTTTCTCAGCAGCGGCGACGCGACACAGTTAGCGGCCTCATTAGCAGGCCCGCTCTCACCAAACCACTCCGAACATGACCACGCCACAGTGCAATTACATGCCCACCTGTGGCAAACGGCAGGTGCCTAAGGGCGAAGGGAGGGGTCGGGCACGGGCAGGGGGGCAGACTAATGAGGCTGTTACCTGAACAAATCAGAGCGAAGCAGGATTTTTTTTGTGTGCCTGTAATCTGGGAGAAAATCAACCAAAAAAGAAGCCCTCTGGCTTCTCACCTGGACAAAGCAGCAGCGACCGAGGCGCCTTCAGCAGCCTGGAGCCGTTCAGGCTGCGGCTAAGACGTATGGGGGGTGTCAGAAGATGCTGCGTTTGAAATTTTGCCGACTGAAAACCGCGTTTTTCTTGCTCTTTTTCTCCATTTGTGCAAATCACAGTTGAAGCCTTTCCTGCACGAAACCGCTTCATCTCACTTCACAGCGAAGACGTGACATTAAGAAAAAAAAAACCCTGAATGGCTGAAGCCCAAATGAAATGGCCTATTTGTTGCTGGCATGGTTTACATTCATTTTATTGGTGTGTGTGTGCGTGTGTATAGTGCAACAGCTGAACACTAGGTGGTGCTTGTCTCTCATGAGAGCACCGTTAATGGCTCCCCTGCTGGGTTTGTAAACCAGCCTCCTTGGAGGAGGCTGGTGCCCTCCTGAGAGAGAGGAAGGCTTCTATTGGCCACTGGAAATACTGTCAGGCTCTCTGCTGTTTATCTCAATCAGGGAAATCAAGTCTTTTATAGCTCAAAGGAAGGATGTGAAGCATTATGTTCATCAGAGCAGATTGAGGAGCGAATCCATCAAAGCCGAGGCTGTGATATCACACTTTATTGACGGGCACGGTTGTACAGGGACTAATAGAAGTGTTCCTGCTGTACAGTACGGTTGAAAAACCACAGATGGATTTCCCAAATATAACTCCCGTTAAAAAAAAAAGGAATCGGCATGCTGTGTTAAATGTAAATGCAATGATTTGCACATCTCATAAAGCTACATTTCACTCCCAGTGGAGCATACCAGATGTTTGCAGAGACGTTTTACCGTTTCTGAGGAAAATACTC
>JAUESF010000019.1:10105694-10126707 GCA_032274765.1 Malacoctenus tetranemus | reverse complement strand
GGCCTCTCGGTCTGCAAAGAAAGGAGGATCATGTCACCGATTGTCAGTGTTTGTTTGTATTGTCACAGCGTATGAAGTGGAGTTACAACTGGCAGGTATTTTCTGCTGATTTCTCATCAAACCTGCACCGTGTAATGTCTCAATACTTCAAGTGATTGGCACATTTTCTCAGCTTAGATCTAATAAACAAAAACAAAGCAGGCTGCTATTAATTAGTCCACACAGACCCCCTGTCTGCTTCTTCTGTTTTTTTAAAGGTTGACAACCCAACAGCATCCGTGTGTATTCCACTTTTAGCTGCAGTCTTTATCTTGATGCCAAATGTCACAGATCCGGACCACCAGTTTAGTAACTCTTGGGAGAGTCCTTATCAGCCTCCACCAGAGGCCTAATTAATAAGGGGAGCTCAGGTGATTAATTTGTGACATCGGCAGCACGTTCTCACATGGAGCACCTCAGCAAGGCAGCTATTAGGCTAATTGATCACAGAGCCGGTTGTGTCATGAGATATGACACAGGCCTGTGAACGGAGGTGCGTCTGTGCAGGAAGGGGGGGTTCAGATCTCCACGCCGAGGCTCAAGAAGTCTGCAGAGCGGGCCCCAGGCAGCACTCCGTCGCGGGGTTAGGGGGAGCCATGCTGCCGTTGCTGCACAGGACAACTGGAAGTGGGAGGCGGTTTCCATTAGCGTGCACCAACAGTTCAGTCTGTCATGTTTCATCTGGCTCTCTCCAAGCCTGTGTTTCAGCACCCCCCCTCCCACCCCCCACCCCCGTCACCATCACCTGCCACTCTCTCTGTGGGACAAACAGAGAGGAACCCAAAGCCCATCACCTCGGTCACGGGTAGAGGGGGGGGCGGGGAGTTCATCCACAGTGCATCGCAGCAAGGATCCAGTTCAGTTGGAGTGTCTTCCATTCATTCATAATTAAAGTCTCCCAGTTTTTACCAGTCAGTGACACCCGGCTCAATCCGTTTCTTTGACACTCTGGAGACACGCGCGCATCTCTTAAGTATGTCGCTCCAAACTGTATCGCTTTTTTAAATTCCTACTTTAAGTTTACAAAAAGTTCACACGTTATTTAATCTTTGAATATGATGAATTTGGTTTACAAAGATAACTGAGATTTAGCTTGTGTTTATATTTTTGCCTTTTTAAGACTTAGGTTAAAGTTATTCTAACAAAACAGGCTTGGAATGTTAAGTAGCATAATGAATATACCACTTTATGAGTAATAACTCTGAAATGTACTGAATTTTCACAGTTATTCAAGTTGGAGAATAAAATTTCTATTTATTCTAATCCAGCGTTTAGGTTTGTATTCAGTAATGTGATTGAGTGCCTGACTCAGTCCCTGAATGGCGCCGCGCTCCGCTCGAGTGTCGCTCCATCTAAAGTTGTCGGTGACTTTCTCGCTGCTCGCCCTGTTCTCCTCTCTCCTTTGTTTTTGTTTGGGGCCCGGTTCTCCAGTGTTTTTCCATTACCACTCAAGAAGATTGTCCTCATTCAGCTGTAGAACCGCTTCCGCCGAGGAAAAAGGAATAATAATGCAGATGCTGTATAATCTGTCCTCGGCGTCAGTCAATTGCTCGCCCAAGGCAACAGCCACCAGGCTGCATTCATGTTGGATGGAACATCACGGCTCCTCGCCGCTCCCCTCCCCTCCTCCCCCCCCCTCCCTCAGCCGCCTCGCATCTTGCATCCCGCTTCACAATAAACAGACAGCTCCTCTCCGCGTTTGCCAATGTCAATCTGCCGCCAGACTTTGATGGGGAGGGTGAGGGGGGGGGGTGGTATTTTAAAGTCATAATAAACACTCCTTTCACCTCGAGGCTGGAGTAGTTACTGCATAAAGGGGTGGCCTGGATTTCCACTCAGGACAAAAGCGGGGGGGGGACGCTCGCGCCGTGTGATGTGTTGCAATGGTCACAGCTTGCTCTGAAATAGGTCAATAGAAATTCGCTCCTTTTTCATTCAGGAGAACACAAAAGAGAAAACTTGCCCCCCCCCCCTTACCTTTCCGACACCGGGTGACCTGAGGTGCCGTGCGCTTTCTGAGAGGAGACGCGTCCCTCTGCACCGGGTCTGCTTTGCATGCCAAGCTGCACATTAAACCTTTTTATGTCTTTCATCTGCGGCGGCGCCAAACCTGTTGTCGGCCTTTCTTGGAGATCCTCCTCTATAGAAGCTCCACTCGACACATTTCAATGAACATCGACATTTTCAGCATCTCCATACGTCGATCAATGACCTTCATACGCATGCGGAGAGGAATGTATTTTGTGCGGCCGCTCTCCAACAGCTCCAGGTCTCCTCGGTACACTCGTGCACAGTATTATTTTTTTGGGGGAGGGTGCCTTCTTTTTCTCCGAGATACTTGGCAGACAGGTTCGCAGCTTCTTGGAGAACTTTTCCCTGCCGTCCCCCTTGTGGATTTGGGCGGTCTCGCTTGCTGCTCTCACTCTCTTCATGTTCAGTTTATATTTTATGTTCTGCAAACCCTCCTTGAACGGCATCTGGCACAGACCGGGGGGGGGGGGGGTGGTGGGGGTGGGGGGTGGTGGTGATGAATCATGCCGCTCGGCGGATGCAACGTTTCCTCCTCTCGGGCTGAATTTTCCTGACCGTACTGGTGAACCGGTGACCAGCAGTGGAAAACAAGGCAGCCTGCCCGAAGCCGCGGACGCTAAGTTATTATTAGTTATTAGAAGTGGACACCGATTCTCCTCCAAGCTACTCGGGGGCTACTAGGCAGAAAGCAATCTTGAGCTGCACAGCCCCCCCCCGACGCCCTTTGGCGCTCACTAATAAAATCCATGCAAAGCATGCAAAGCCCCCAGCGTAAGCTGCCATTTTGTGGGCACAGATGCCTCTTGGATCATTGTGGCACCAAGCGTGAAATGAATGTAAAATCATCCGTGATGCCTCTTGCTTCCACTTATTGTTTTGGGGTGCAGATGAGCTGACATCAGTGTTAGCGTCTCTGAAGATTCATTCCGTGCAGGCGGCGCTTTTCACTCGCAGGCGCACGCGCGCCGCCGTGCGCGCCCCGACGCCGCGCCACAGCGCGCTAAAGTGCGCCCAATTTACAAGGTTGGGTGATGATCCTCTTCACAGGGTTTTAATGTCTGTTTTTTATTACTATGCAACGCAGATAACCATATATATTATTGTAAACAGCTTACATTTCCAGCCTGAAAGAAATGAGCCCGGAGAGTTGCGGGGCGGAATGATTGAGCGGCGCTGCTCAGTGCCTCTGTGCACGCTCAATGACTACAAGCTGTGCTGCCTTAGGATGTTGGGAAGGTGATGGGGAAAGGAAGAGAGGGGGGTGGGGGGATGCTGAACGAGTGAGGGTAGGGGGGCTTTTTGAGTACGCAGAATGCTCCCAACGCTGACAATGGCCAATTATGATATATAGTTATTGGTTTCTTAAAGACGTGAGGCTGAGCGTCGCGTAGACAGATCTGAGCCGGGGTGAGAAATACTGTCAGCGCGTAGGAGTTCCTATAGCTCACTTTCCCTTTCTGAGTAATCTATTATTTTATGCTGTTTGTTTTCTTTCGATTTTGTTTTTTTTCTCCTTCCTTATTCCTTCTTTGGATGTCAGACCTTTGTAGAGCTCAACAGCTTCCATAGAGTGTGTAAACGGTGACATTTCTGCTGACAGACTGCTGAATGAAACGCCCGGGCACACACTTTGTTGTGGTATTTTGTTTTTTTTCCCCCACTCTTGGAATTTATCTTCCCATCAGTCTGCGCCATTCTGTGGGCTATAGACTGCTTTAGATTCCCCACAATGGGCATGCCTTCACTATTAAAGTCGATCTGAGGGCCGTGCGTTTCTCTGATGGGTCGGGGAGGAGGGGGTCCTCTCCCTTCACCCTGCACCCCCCCCTCCAAGTCTGAGGAGCAGCCTTAATGTCGCAGCATTTGGTCCTCGCCGGGGACAGAAAATTATAGCAGCCCTCGCGGGCTTTGGCTCTCATTGTTTTTTAGCATAGAGCAGTCGATTAGTCAATTTCAGGAGACATCAGAAGCGAGCGAGCGCCAGGCAGCCTAATGGGGTGCATTCCCTCTCCCTGCCTGGATCCTATAAGTTGTAATTGACTGGAACAATCGCACAAACATGATGCATTAGTGCTTGATTAGTTGGAATGACTTATGGATTTGTTGGGGAGACCCAAATTGTCTTTTTTGGACTTTTTTGTGCTCCTCAAACCCAGCTTGATTGAAAGTGAATTGGTGTCTGTGTCTCTCATTAGGATCCACCTGCTTATAAAGTGCACCCCCCCCTTTTTTTTGTAAAGGCAGTGGTGTTCCTGAGATTCAGAGTCCTGGTGCTTTAATTTGAGATATTACTGCCTCCACTGCAAGCGCACAATCACTCTGCTAACTAAGATCTGCTTCCCCCCCCCCCCCCCGTTTTAAACCTGATCGTGTAGTTTGTGCGCCTAACCGGTCCACATTTATTTTCACCTGAGTAGTTTCGGTCCTCAGCGGTTGTTAGTACTGATGCAACCACATCTTATTTCCCCAAATAACGGATAAGCCGATATCAGCGAGGGGAGATTAACTTCGCTAAACGCGAAAATCACGTATTGGATGTATTCGCGTCTCTGGGGACGCGTTAGGAGATGACTCGCATTAGGGCCACGGGAAGAATAGGACTGCGTCGCGACGAGGGTTTTAATTACATCAAATTACCTCCAGTATCGCACTTATCCCGCCTAATCACCACATCTCCATTAAAGCCAGAAATGAGCTGCCTTCTTTTCTTCGGTCGCTGCCGACACCGCCGCCGCCGCCGACACCTTTCCCCGCCAACCGCTCACGCAGACGTGTCATTAGAGTCAAGGACAGGCGTGCTACTCGATAGGTTCTCCACCGCCAAGGTCGGACCGACGAATCGGCCGCCGTTCGTCAAGCCTCTTATCGGCGCCGTGTCGTTTACGATAGCGAAGCCACCGAACAAGTTCTACTCAGAGATGAGTGTTGTTTTGGGCCACTTGTTTGCTGTGGCGTCATGAAGAAGCCCCGGTGATGAACCACTGTCCCCGCGGACCTCCTTTGTGTCATTATGACGGCGTCCTTCATAGAAAACGAGTGCTTCTTCTTTTTTTTGTCCGACGCATCATTTTGGGAGGTAAAGAGGTCGTCCGGCTGACGCATGTAAGCACAAGCGTGGCGTGATCCATCCAGTGCCGTTAGAGGCTACATCACCAAGGCTGAACTGCCATCACAATAATGACGGCGTCGCCCCATTACAGTAAATGGATTTTATGGGAAATGAACTCTACTAAGTGTAGTACATCATAGCAGGCTCACCACATTTCGACTTGATCGTTAACACGCACAATCACCCTCCCACTCGCGCATCGACAAAGGTGACAGGTGCTCGCGCTCCGTCGGCAGCAACTTGGGATCGAGTGTCCTTTCCCGAGGACTCGGCGCCTCGTGGATGGAGCTAGATTGAGGGATGGAGTTGCCAGGTTCTCCATCTGAAGATCACCCGGTGAACAACTCAGAAAGCTCGATTGATGTTCTCGTAAAGTTTGGACGTCAGCATCTCGAGCAACACGCTAAATCAGACAGCAGTTTGTGGCTGATGGAATAAAACTCCCCCCACGAGTCTGAATGTGGACATGAAGGTTTTATAGTCAGCATTGTAAAGTCATCATGTCACTGAATGTCTGCCAATTGACCAGACACTTTCCCACCTGTGTGCCCCTGCTGCAAGTTTACTGTGTTGCTGCTGTGAGATACAAAACGACTACCTATTTTCCACGAAATTACAAAATGACCCAGTTTGAACTTGTAAAGTGTTATTTTGCAAACAGCCTTTTCAGATGGCCACCTTTTGTTGATGTTTATATCACCAAAACAGCCTATTTTAACAGGATTATATTTTTTATAGGTGATTTGAACAGTATTTTAATTGTTTTACTTGGTGTTGTGCTGCCTTTTTGGTTGCAATTGTGGCAAAAAAAAAAGGATTGAATCAGTCGAACGAAGAGCTTGGAAATCTACCCCTGCGGTCCTCGGTTTGAAATATGTGGGAACGCTTCTGACAGGGAGCGAAGAAGAAGAAAAAAAAAAAGAAGCAAGCACACAGGCAAGCTCGAATCCCATTTTTCTCTCAGGGAGAGCCAAAATAATTCAGGCTGCTATCGTTGTGAATTGGATTTTTAAATTTTCATCAGATAGCGATGGTTAAGTGAACTTTTGAGGAGAAACTCTTTAATACAGAGCAAACTCAATTTCGGCACAGAAGATCAGAGCCCTCAGGAAGCAGCTAATGTCAGTCCTTATGTATGAGCGCTGATATGCGGGCGCGGCCACCGCCGCTCACAGGAGCGGGGGATGCCATCGTCGTAATCCGGCCGATCCGGCCGGCGTTCACGGACGCGGGAGCGCGAAAGGCACCGACTGGTGACCGGAGGAACCCTCTCTCTCGGTCATGTGAGGGAAGCGCACGTTTGTTTGGCCACCTAAGGGGGGCCCGGTGATGGCCGGGACTCGAGGCTGTTGAAGTTCATAAGGACGTAATGAAGCTTAAAAGAGAGAAGAAGAAAAAAAAAACGATCTGGAAAGGTGTCGGCGCGGCGCGAAGAATCCCTGTGTAAACGCTGTTTAATTTAATATTCCTTTCTGCCGAGTCCTATTATCACACAGCTGTGACGACCTGAATCCCATAACAGACTCGCAGGGTATCTAATTGGTATCTAATCTAATCAGTTTTAGCATGTGTAGGAGTTCCAGCAAAGTACAATGGCTATCCCCTCCCTGTGAATGTGATACGCCTCCTCTCTCTCTGGCTGTTGTCAGTCACCGGAGTGTTAAGCACACACAGCAGTAACATTATATCCAAGGGTAACCTAACTAATAAGTTCCAATATAGGGCCTGTGGGTTGTTTGATTAGGTATTTTAATTTGCTTGCTTTAGTAGTTAAATGAATGCGATGCTCAGGCCTCATTAAATTCACAACTGCTAAATACTGCAAGGTTAGGATGTAAGCAAACAGCATGCGGCATAAATTGAGGAGATAATAAATACAGGCTGCAATAAACCCGGATTTCAAGGGCAAGTGTTTTCTTTTCGAACTATAACTTATGCACCAAACTAGAGCTCATCCTGTTTTACAAGGCCTCGTCGCAGTCGCCTGTTGTGTCACCCGCGCGTTCCTCCATGTGTTGGGTTCACCAGAGCAGGGAGCTCGGATGAGGGGGGGGTGAGGGTGTCGTTTCCTTTTCTTGCACCGTCTGCGGAACTCCCAAACTGATGCTGTGTTTTACTCGTTTGGTTCACAACGCGGCTGAATATGGCATCTCTTATCGGACGGCTCGCGCCCCGGTCCGCGGTCGGCGATCTCCGCACAGACCGTGATGATTCACATATCACTCAAAAGCGGCGGCAACCGGTGTAGATCTCTCGGTACGCCACCCATTCCTGCTTTACAACATGTGCATGCATGTTATCGCCGGGGGCAACAGGGCACCCCGCCCTCCCCATGCTCTGCGTCAGATGTGTGCGTGTGCGAGTGGGCACGCGTGTGTGTAGGATATCATCTTTGACTGTTCTCGAAGCTGCTGGTGCATGAGGGCATGTCTGTCTTCTGCGAGCAGGGCGCCACAGGCACCGCGGGCGCCGTCCGTCGCCGTCCCATTGGCCGTTTCCAGAGCAGCAGGGGGAAAGATGGATGCTCGGGCTAGATTACCTCCTCGCCGCTTCCTCTTTGTAGCAACGTCCTCCCTTGATAGCAGTGTTGTTTTTCCAGTCAATACTCAGTCAACGCTCTCAATCAACGAGGCAAAATTCGGCATTACATAACCACTTTTTTTTCGCATGTAACACTTCGTTGGGTTTGAGCGATACTGATTCATCTGGCGCGTCATAAAGCCGAGTGGCAGATGGTGAATCTGCACATTTTTTGGTTTTCTTTCCTCATTAAAGTTAGAGCTCTTTTGTTTAGCGCGACCGCGTCGCCTTCAGTGTGGAATGAGAAGGACTCGCTGATGGGCTCGCTGCGCGAACACGCTGCTCGGCTACAAGCCGTCACCGCTAAGTCGAATCGGCATGTTGCAGCCGGAGGGAAATTGAAGATAGAAGTCGAATCGAACATGTTGTCGGGGTAAATAGTTTTGTTCTTGACCCTCATCCCAATTCTTAGAATGACTTCCTCCTGATCCTGCTTTATTTGATGTATTATTACTCAGAGCTTGTCGATAGGGACCTAAATTTACATTGAGGTGTTTTTTTTCCACTGAACGATGCATGAACATACTGCAATAAATTGACTTTCTGTAAGGTGAGGTAAACAAACAGTTCTACTTCAGAGCTCCCAGTCTCACTTGTCACTCAGGCACATTTATTTACAGTAAAAATACAACACAAACATTCGCATGAAAGCTTCTTTCTTTGAACACAATTATCTCTCGAATAAAGGACCAAACACCAGCAGCTATTCTGGAGAAAGGCATCTCACCGACCTCCAGACTTTTCATCCTTGCTGCTCCGTTGTCTTAAGATCTAAAGGTTTCTACATGTCTTTTTACAAAGACGCCTCCACGTACCTCCTTGCAGCACATATATATGTTGGGACATAATACCCAGGGTGTTAAACGGTTGGGTTCTTTGGTCCAAAATGACCATTTAGATGAGAGATCGCCGAGCTACAAAATTGACAGAATCCAAATTGACCAGCGCTTGAAATTTTGGCAACAAGCCAAAGACTCCAAAGTCACTCACGCGGTCAGACAAGTCGTTCAGATGTGTCGCTTCCCGTTAAGGGTGGGCGTCTGCAGGTTTCTTTTTATATCCGAGCCGCGTGAAGGGGGGGGGGGGAGAAGCAAATTCCCCGCCGAGGCTTGTTACCTTCCCGCAGAAGCCGGATCAACAGCGTGTGTGCTTACTGCTTATTCAAAGCTAATATGACCTTTTACGGGCGCCGGCTTTAAATTTAGAGACTGGCATTGATCTTGTCATCTGACTCGTGGCAAGAAAACAAATAGTTTTATTTCCCAAAACCGTTCAGTTAAACCGAGTGGAGCAGCGCGGCTGTGGAGGATTCGAGGATTCGAAGGGAGGGAGGGAGGGAGGGCGACAGGTGGAGTGAAGGAGGGAAATGGGAAGGTAGTGACACAGCAGTCGAACGAAGTGACTGATCTCCTTAATTTCAAGAAGCAAGGATGGGATCATTTATTGATCTGGACATTTCATTAAGTGTCTGCGCAAAGTGTCACATCAGGTGACAAACAGCTGTCTCCCTTTCATGACCCGAAGACCCCCCGAGGCCCCCCGCGTCACCGTGACAGGCTTCCCTCGGCTCCCCCTTTGTCTCCCGCCGCTTCCCATGCTGCCTCCTCTTTGCTTTTCGCTCCGTCTCGCGCCTATTTTCGTGCTCCATAGCTCAAACTCCCACGGCAGCGATGCCGCGCGCCGCTGCAGGGCTCGAATTCTCTCCGCCGAGGAACGAGTGGAGATAAATGTCAGCTGCGACCAGACAAGAGATCCGCGCATATTCAAAAACTCCCGTCGTTTAAAAGCGCTTCTTTTCCCTGCGTAATTCCTGCATGAGCGATTCTTCCAGCTCGCTGTGCAGCGAGAGGCAGCTGCGTGCCGCGCGGTCTGCATTAGGTTCACACACACACGATGCGTTCACTGACACGTGCAGCCGTGTGGACGCGAAGAGAGGTGAAAAATGACGTCGCGTGCGCTTCGCATAAGGTGTGGTCGCATGGGCTTTTAAGTAATCTGACTACTCAGACCAGAATCACTGTCTGCTCCCCGCTGTTGGTGCACAACGACACGATGTCGCTCTCAGATGGCGCCCGAGCTGCTCGTCAGTTCCATCACTTTATCCTTCGTCTACTCAAATGAGACAATCTGAAGGATTTCGATCAGTTTAACCCAAAAAAAAAAAAAAGTGACCACGTGAACGACTGGCTCGTTCCACGTTAATGCCAGCGACAGGTAGCCATTAGCACGCCTCAATCAAAATCGACTTCTAATCGAGCTTTTAACACTCTTTCCACGCGCCGCTGTTTTAAATTCAGCCGGCCTCGGTGCCAACCTGATGGGGACCCAAAAAAAAAAGAAAGTGTTACATTTGCTCGCTTCTGTCCTCTGAATTCCCTGAATTTCATCCTGCTAATAATTCTGGCGCGCCAAAGCAAAGGCACCTTTTTTTTTTTTTTTTTACAAACCACGATTTAAACATCCCTCTCGTTAATTACAGTGTTAGACATTAAAAAGGGGGGGGAGGTGGGAGGGGGGGGAGGAGGGGGGTTTCTCTTGACCTGTGGCTTTCTGTTCCCGTCGATGCGCTGCCGCTTTCCACCGAGCAGAATTTAAATCATTACTTTGGTTTTGGGTTATCACGAGGCATTGAGTTGGGATTTGTTCAGCAGTCATGGTGGGGATGGGGGGTGGGGTGGTGGGGGGAGGGGGGGGTATACAGCCCCTTTGTATTGTGTTAATTACAGCTCAGCTGAATGATTCAGAAATGGTGGAAATCCCAAGGGTGGGATACAGCAGTGGTGGGGTGGGGAATACAAGAGGAATAAGTCCTTGCGCTTAGAGCAGCGTAGCCGAATTAGTGTTACAATTTGGATCCTCGACGGTGACGACACCAAGTGGGGGGGCGGCGTCCAGGACCAGTTCAGACTCGCGGGGGGGTGTCGAAAAACAATAACTGTACATCACAGTGAAATAATGTATAATGTGACTTGAGAAAACTTTATTATGTTTATTATCGCACTATTGTTTTATGGCTGTCAACAGGAATATCAAGAGAAATGGGAGACCCTCGTATGCCACACATTATGCAAATAATCCCCATTAATCACCACGCGAGGTGGAAGAGGCTGTCTCGCTTTGTTTCTTTTCTTTTTCGCCCGCCAAGAAAAAGAATCACTGATACTTTTCACCCCCCCCCCCACCCCATCTGAATTATGAGAGCGGTGTTGTTGGAAACGCGACGCCGGCATAAAACCCGATCGGGACGAATCAGCAAGTAGGCCTGCGTGTGATGTTACGAGCAGCGCGGGCGTGATGGACGGCAGCTTCTCCATGAACGCCAATGCCGTGGTTTTTTTTTTTTTTTTTTGCTTCCACGATCGGAGCTCCAAGCTCCGCCCCTCTCGTCGGAGGTGACGGCGGGGCACGGGGCCAATCGATACTTCATTAATGGAACAAGATTGAGGCCACAACTTGGGTTGATTTCTAAAGAGCCGGGTCGGCGGCGAGGGGTGCGGCGCGTGAGAGAGAGCGCGCTTACATACGAGGAGGTTTTCTCTGCTTTCGTTCAACGTTTGAAACTTTTGAACGTCACTCGATTTTTGTGTCGGTTTGTTTTCCACAATTTACTAATCTAATATTTCCCAAACTGAACACATGTCGTGTCAGCTGTTGTTTTGTCTGCTCGTCCAACACCTGGTTGCACACTTAAGAGTTTTTTTTTCTTTCTCACAGCGTCAAAGCTGGATGAACACACACAAGTATGCTGACAGTGTGTAGTGTGTAGTGTGTAGTGTGTGTGTGTGTGTGTGTGTGAGTGTGAGTGAGAGAGAGAGAGACGGGGCTGTCGATCACATCTGAGGAGAAAGTTCGTGGCGTCGCCATGTCAACACGGCAGAGCTGCGCGCGGACAGTTTAAGGCTATTTGTCAGTAAATAAGCGCGACACCTTCACCAAGATCCCCGCCAAGTTTCTCTCTCCTCCCTCCCCCCTCCGTCCCCGTCCCACCACCACCTGCTGATCCCACCTGTTTGTTCGGTTTTTTTTTTCTCGAGCGGGCGAGCAGAGGCGTCCCTCATGTAGCGCCTTGCGACCCTCTTTTTCGCGCAGCGCGGGACAGATGTTCGGCCTGTCTGCGCCGCTCGTCGCCGCCATCTCGAGATGATCTATTTCTGCTTGATTAAAGAATGGCTGCCTCCCGACGGCGCGCTGCGAGTGTGCGTCAGTCGCGTTTGTCGGCGGCGGCGGTGACTTTGACGACCACACTGTACTTCTGTCACAAGCCTAATATGAAAATCGTGGCTGCTAATTTCACAAACGGCAGTACTTACCTACCTTTACCCCCTCCCCCCCCTTTTCTCCTCCATTCTTTCCAGCCACCGGTTGCCCGGGCCTGGCTGTAGGGGCGTCGGCGCCTGGCTAATGTTCCCGCATTTCCTATTCCCATTAAACATACTATATAAATCACACAATATACCGGTGGCAATCCAGCCTTTTTCATCGTTATATTTCATTCAGAACACATGCAGCTCCTCGCCCCAATGAGGGTTGTGTCTCAAATTCCACTCATGTCCAATTGTTCCTGTAATCTGTCAGATCGGAGAGTGTAATATTTTTCAATTTAATGTCTCGTAAGCGCTGCTCGCAGCTCTATAGCCGTCCTACATCCACCGACTGCTGCGAATCTTGGCTCAGTCGGATGCTGCTGTGACTAATGCGCTCGCGATTCCCATGTGGTTATTAAATAACACATGTAAACACACAAACAAAGCCATCTGTATATCCGCGGCTCGGCTCGGGTATTTTGTTCCCTTCCGCCCCGAAAAAATAGTCGCGGTGATGTCTCCCTGCATGAACGTGCCGCAGTGTCGGGCGCGCTGTCCTAAATGTGAATTCATGGAATAGAGTTACAGAGCAGGTATCCTCTGGAGGCAAATAAAATGTTATTCATTGCGACGGAAGCGCACGCTTCACACCCTCGTGCCCGCTCACACACACTCGGGAAGTGCACAGCCCGGTGAACGGCAGAGCTGCCAGGATCTCTGCCGGTTTTTCGAGCCTTCTCTCTAATTGCAGGGCCGAACAATGTCCAATAGGTGCAGCTTCGGGAAAACACGCGTCGACGTATTTGTTCATAAACACTCCAGAATGATAGGATCTGTGGTTGTTATTGTTCAGGCTAATGTAGCAAGCATCAAACCTGAAGTCCACGGCGTGCCGCTGCAGTGTTATTGCCCCCCGGTTATTTTGAAATGCAGGGCGTCACCGACGAAATGAAGGCCTGAGATCAGATTTACCGTTCGCAAATGGACATGGTATTTGCCAGCTGATAGGAGATGCGGCCTCAATGAGATGATTACATCTCAGTCGAGAGTTTTTATTTGTGGTCTGGTGGGAATAACAGGTTTAATCATCTTTAGACGACGTTCCTAATGCACACGCTGCGCCTATACCGTCGTCCATTACGACCTGGACCGCTCCGCGCGCAAGTCCTCCCTCCGGAGCCAAATGCGACTTAAACGAGTTTTAGATTACGCCGTCGTTTTTAAAGATCTGCGTCTCCCGGTGGCGGTCGAATCACCCCCGCGTCCTGCTCCGAGGGGAGAACAACACAAATGTGGCTGTCGACCATTAGAGCGACTGACACTGACGTCGTCTCACATGTTTATGAAGTGGGAGGAATGTCTTAGATAGTCTGCTCTGTGTGGTTGGGTGCACAACCTCAAAATTTGCAATCGTTTTGCTGCAGGACTTCAGCGCGCTTCGTTTTTCAGTGTAAAAGACAAACAGACTTTTTGTGGAAGCAAACTGAGTGGAGGAAATTGAGCAACGGGTCACTTTGCATCTCGTGGTGCGTTCACAGGTCTCCGTTCTGCGTGGGGCCAGTGAATGAGCCGGCGAGCACAGGTTCGTGAACGCATCAGTGAGTCTTTGTGGCCTCGTGTGGAGAGAAAAAAAAACGTCCTCCGCAACAATAAAGCCGTCAGTTCCTCATTCAAAGTTTTATTCCTCTGATTTTCACACACTTATTCCTCTCCCCCCCCTCCCCCCCTCCACACCGGGCGCCACTGTGAGCAGTGTTCCGGTTGCTCGCTTCTCGGGGATTATTAAATAAAGAAATCGGTGGATCAGAAACACTGATGAGCAGCTCTCTCCCCAAAGGCTTTATGAGAGCGCGGTGTTGAATTGTCCATCAGTGTCACCCTGCTGATTTATTTATTTAATAGCGGCGTGTCGAACAGTTGGGAGAGTGGCCTCCTGGGGCTTTTGGAACGGGAGTTTTGGCGTGCGTGCGCGCAAGCGTGCACGCAGACTGTTCTGACGACCGCGTGTTAAAGCAACTCCCGCTACTCTATAAATCATGTATGGGTTAGGCACTTTTAATTAATACAAAGTGCTCTGCCCCCCCTCCTCCCCTCCCCACCTCCATCAGCATATCTCCCCTCTGTGGTTGACTCTTCATGGTCTAACAACTTTCATGCATTATTTAAGAGCTGACGATGACAAGTCATTTGCCGCCATTCAGACTCACCTTTTTTTTCCCTCTCTCTCCCACAAGAGCGTGCGGGTGATAGCTGACCCCGGGCGGACCCCCTCTCACTGAATGCTTGATTGTTTTGCCCTAGTTGAAGAGCGGAGCGTCCAGACAGGGTGAAAAGAGTAATGAAGGGTCAGCGAAAGCAAACGGTAAAAGCCGTCTTGGAGAGAAAAAAAAGCAAAACGAGTGAGATTTTTCTTTATTGCGGGTTATTTTTAATAAACGCGTCTCTTTCTCCTCTGTTTAGAAACTTGAGCGTACGTCTTCAGGCAGGGAAGCAATATTTTCTTCCCCAGCTGAGCTATGACTAATCGCTGGACATTGCAAGGTGACAGTTGTAAATGAAACTCTGAAGGTTGGAGGAGGGAGAAAAAAAAAAAAAAGAAGAAAGAAACGGTGGTCAAAACTGCGCCTTGCTCACTAAATGAGAAAAAGACATCCTCCCACACAGGCTCAGAAAGATTACTGAGGGGACGCCGGCACTCTGCAGCCAGGATGCTTCCCCAGCTCCTCTTCTTTCATGCTATCTCTCTCTCTCTCTCTCTCTCTTTCTCTCTCTCTCTCCTGTCTTCCACTCAAAGCAGAGCCGCCATCCCCCATGTGCCAGTCATGCCGGCCTAAAGAACAGAGCGGCCTGCCCGCTCCCCCCCTCGTCTCCCCTCCAGCTGCTTCCTCCTTCCGGATCACATCAGGGGGAATCAAACATGAGAGCCCGCGTCCCACCTTTTAAAACCCCCTCTGCCTTGCGGGCCCCCACCTTGCGCCCACTCGAGAGGGACTCCGCGACAAACCGTGGCCGCGGTAGTGCCGGTGGTTTGTGGCGGGCGCTCGGCTCAGTGTCCCCCTCTCGAAACTCCAGCTCGAGTCACCATCGCTACATTGAATAAAACAGCCAAACTGTGTGTTAAATCCTCAAATCCAGGGTGAGATTCGTGGAATAGTTGTGAGAGGACTAGATTTATCTCCCCCTGCTGTGGTATGCTGTCATTGTGCGTGCAGAATGCGCGCCGCTCCTTCTTTTTTTGAGAGGTATCCATTAGTCGGGCCGGCGCGGTGGCATACCGAGACCGAGCGCCCTGTCGGACACTTGTGTATAATAAATGGGGAATGCGGTGAAAATTTCAAGGCGGCCCCTCGCGAGCGTGTTCCAGGGTGAGCTCAAATAACCAGAGGTGGATGGATTTCACTTTTTTTTGGCGGGGAGGGGGGGGGGAGTCGAGCAGATGTAACATGAGAATTTAATTCCTCCTGACAGGAGAAAGACAGTGAGAGGTAAAGGGAGGCAGCGGAGGGAGTGTAGCAGAAATTATAAGCCGGCTGCCTCGACGCATTACTGCTGGAGACATCCAGGCACGTCTCGAAGCATCCGGAGCAGTCTCATTGTTTTAGCCTTTCTTTTTTTTTATTTCTCGAGACACTTATGAATCTTAGAAAGCAGACAGGTTAATTTTTTACACCCGCGTATCATTTTTATCTGCTTTCGACCCACCTTATTTGTCATTTACCTCATCGTAATTACAAGGAGCAGTGGGCTGCCGCAGCGCAGCGACCAAAGGCCAGTCAGGGGCTTCGGGGGGTGGGGGTGGGGGGCTATCTCAAGGGGCGACAGTGATGGTGATGAAAGTGGAAACAAGTGGAAGCTATCATTTCCCCTCACCTCCATCTCTCCACGCCGCGGGGACTCGAACCAGTGACCCTCCGGTTGCAGGTCGGCCCCCGTAACCTCCGAGGCTGCGACTGGCGTTTGTTTCTCTGCTAATAAATATTCCCCCGTCCTCTGCAGAATGAAAACGTTACTATTTGATTATAGCTTTGCCGGGGCTGCAGCCTGCGCACCGGCAACCGCCAGTTGCTGCTATTTCACATCGTTAGCCGGCATTAAGTGGGCTTCGTTCCCTGGTGCTGGTTTGGGCTGATGCGCGGTTATTCATTAAGAAACACCAAGAGAGAACAACGCACAGCTCCTAAAGAGTCGGGGTCCTGAGCCTGTGAGCAGCCGTCGCTTTGCTAATTAGCCTTCTTTTTGTTGTCTCTTTTTTTTGGGTGAGGAAAACCAAATAAAACCTCCAGACGGTGCGATGGTTTCCTCGGCTGTTTCCCCCCCCTCCCCCCACACCGTCACCACCCCACCCACCTTGACAAGTGCTTAAACACCAGGTTTCCTTTTCCCACCTCCTTGCGATGCATGTACAGTGTGCATAATCACATCTTTGGAGTGGAAAGGTGAAACCTGGCTAAAAGCTTCCAGGCAGGGAGAGCGAGCGAGGCCGCCTGACAGGGAAACATGGAGGCATATCACGATCTCCTGACAGAGTTCTCCTATTTTTATCTATGCGGGGAAGGCGGCGCAGGTACAGATGATGAGACTGCGGAGGCACTGAGGCATTACAGCCCCCAAACTTTTTTTTTTTTTTCACCCCCCCGGCTCCACATTCCTGTAGAAGTGCAGCCGGATAACGAAGGACTTGGGATCGTTTAGTGAGAAAACTGGCATGCGGCATCGATTCTGCATAAGATCTCGGCCGAGGAAATTTAGAAAACGCCACGGATCCCCCAACAGAATTAGAAAGGCCAGGATTTTATGGGTTTTAATGAGTCCACTGTGATCTAATGGCTTTATCCACAGCTTAGCTCATTTATACACACACATAACCTTTAAGTTATTGCTTTTCCACCTTTCCTCGTCCTGCAGTTGTGCCGCGAAAGAGCCGGCGTCCATAGTCTGAGCAATTCCTGGAGTTATGCTGTGTCAAAAAAGCAGAAAGCTGTATTATTTCCTTTTTTTTCAGTTGTTGAAGAGCAAATAGTTTCGTGGGGGTTGCTCCGACGGGTCATGGTCACGCCATACATTGTCAGCTTCAAAACCGCTTTTTTTTCCGCGAAAACACTCCCCGACTGTCGGTGTTTTCTCACGCGCTCTCGTCTCAAACGCCGGCCGTCTCGCGTCTTTGCCCTTCACTCCGACTTTGCCGCTCCTCGCCTCCGTGTGTGTGTTTGCAGTCGGCGGCGTCAGAAGCGGCAAATGAAGGCAAATGCCTGCGAGTTTCGGCCGCATTTAGCAGCCGCGCCGGCCCCGGCCGTGACACTTTTACTGCACTTTCTCCGAGTGCCGGCTCCGGCTCGCTCCTTCCTCTTAAAAACCCCGAGCACCATCTGTCGTCATTAGTGTCCAACAACCATGATAGAGCAGGACTGCTGTCTCCGTCTGCCTCTCCCCTGCAGTCCATGTCACCCGCCGCCTATTCCTCTTTGAGGCTGGCCAGTGTCCAGATTTAAATAAGGTCTCTAAAGATGTGCTTTGACACTTTGTGTCAGAGGTGATTCCTTTTTTCCCTCTTTTACCTCTACAGTTTTGTTCATCTTGAAAAGCAGAAATGGCAGACATTAAAGATAGTCCTGCTGCTTTCATCCATGCCAGGCCTATTAACCTGAAAGGCAGAAAGGCTGGAGACGTGCATATGCTGAGTGAATGTAACTACCATTCACCAGTGATGCATCTGCTTTCACTTCCTTTAAAAGTGGTCGCATAAAAACAGATGCAGGTGCTGTCAAATAATTTGTAAAGCGATAGAAAAGTGTTGATCACTCGACTAAATCGGCTGTTTTGTCTTGGTCCTGCTAAAAATGTACAGTTTTGTGTTGCTTGTACTGAGAAATTTCTCCTTTTTTCATTCGTTATCATAGATCACATCAAGAGGAAGATGCGCCGGCGACCGTCGTGGGGGCGGGGCATCATCCGCAAGAAGAAGAGCTACAAGAAAGGCGCGGAGGAGGAAGAGGAGGAGCCCGAGGCGGAGGCCGCGGGGCCCAGCGACTCGTGCCTGACGCAGGACGAGGAATCGTCGTGCGACACCACGGGCCCGCAGCCCAACGGCCACCTCCCCTCCACGGAGGAGGAGAGCTCCAACGAGCCCCCGGTCGGCGCCCCCGCCGAGCCCCCGGACGCCATCGAAGCCGGAGAGGAGGCGGCGAAAGAGGAGGAGCTCGCAGACCAACGGACAGACCCCAAACCTCACTGCCTCGCCGGCAGCTCCCAGCCTTCGATCGAGACGTCCGAGTCGTCCGACGCCGAGGTCCGGCCGAAGCACACGGACGGGCTCCTGTTCTCGGACTGCGTGAACGGCAACGAGTCGATGGACAGCCTGGACTCGCAGGGCCTGAAGACGAGCAGCGAGACCGGGACGGGGACTCCCCAGAGCGCGGCCGAGGGCTCGGACAAGCCCGACCAGGAAGAGCACAAAGACAAGCACGAGAGCGGACCAACTCAGGAGCTCCATCTCCAGGATGGGAGGGCAGCCACGGAAACGGTGGAGGAGAAACAAGACAAAGAAGGTGTGAAACGCCGAAACTTGTTCCAGCTTCCATCTTCCATCCGTCTGTGTTGACGCCTAATGCGATTATGTTAATCTTTCAGTCTGCTCATTTCCAAACATCTGGCCAATCAATCGCTTAATTGGGAAGATGAATCACTTTTTATCCACCATTTATCTTTTTTTGATTCATACTTCGTGTGCGTCTTAGAATGAACTAACTCAATCGCACTTACTCGACCTTTTTTAAACTCGAAACTCTCCTGGTAGAGAAGGTTAAGTTTCTCCAGCTTCTGAGGAGTTTCTGAGTTTTTGTTCTCTTTTGTGAAAGACTTCCTGTTGTTTTAGTCTTCCTCTGCACTTCCACCTCCAGCCTGCATCAGTCTGGAGATGAGCAGTGGCTTCACGCGTTTGATTTTTTTTTTTGTGTTCTCCTTCTCCCCGCGGTTCGGCTCGCGACATCAGGGGCCAGCTGGAGAAGCCGAGGTAATGGTGCTGATAAAATATGGAGAAGCCCATCAGAGGAGGCCGTGATCAGACAACAGAACACAAACAAAGCAGGGCTCTTTAACCAACAGGCAGCCCGGCTACTCCGCCCCCTCTCTCATTACAAGCTGAGCCGGGCCTTTTTTCTCGGTGTCGGAGAGGCGCTGTTATGAGCGGGCAGGAGAGGAGCCCGATGTGAAATATCGCATGCTCAGTCGCTGCTTGTAGCTTCTGATAGATTTTTTCCCCCCTCCACTTCATCCCACAGTGTTGCATTAATCTTGCAGTCGAGACAGTTGGAATGTATTTTTCCTAGAAATTCTCTTGCAGACAAGCTAAAATTGGGTGTCAGAATTACACGGCCCGCTTTGGATTGTGGGACTTTTTCTCTGTCGCACTTTTTGAACAGTGTCCTAATGTTCCTTGTGTCTGATTCTTTCTTTTCTTTTTATCTTTAACCATAGACGGTTCGGACGAGAGTGGCTGCGTGTTGACCCAGTCGGAAGAGCTGAAGGGATCTGCTGAGGAAGAGCCACCGCCGCCCCCCCCACAGCCAGCGGCCCCGCCCCACCCTCCAGTCGTGATTGACCACCAGCGACTCTTGGTAAACACGGTTTCCTTGCGCTTTCGCGCTGCGACGATACATCAGGCTCTTAGTCTGATCCTTTAATTCCACGTTACGAGAACGAAAAGACGGATGTAAAGACGAACTGTGCTCGAGTCTGAGCAAGTAAGCTTGGAACAATATGTTGTTATAACTTTTAATCCCTTTTAATCGGGGACGCGTCGCAGGAGGAGCGGCGGCAGGTGTAAATAATTAAGTTAATGACGCCTGAATCCCATTTAACGTCGCCATTATCGGACTCCTGGTGGCGTTCACGCTGGCGCGCTGTCACGGTGTGCGCGAGCAGTCGACGGCAGCAGCGCTATGGTTAACGTCATTAGCAACAGCTGAACTTTTGCTGCCTGTGATAAGTAATTCTAATAGTAAGTAATCCAATTACACAGGCTGCTCTTGAAGCTATGGTGTGAGATTATGTAACGCAATGGAAGCAGCAAGCGTCTGGTGCTACTGTGTGCCGCGGTGATGTTATCGCTTCCGATCTCACTGCCAGGTTTGTCCATTAAACTCGTGTAATTTGACACCAGCCTCACATCAGAGCCGTCCAAAGCGGATCGTTTCCTTTTGGAATTTATGTTTTGCGACGGTTTTGACTGGAAACGCAGCAAACAGTAGCAGGTGGTCTGTGAAGGAGTTTCGGTCACGGGAGTATATTTACTGACGCTCCAATCATCAGCTCCCTTTGGCAAGCCACGGAGGCGCGAGCGCTTTCAAAGCCCAGTCCGTGCTCCATCAACATCTCACTGGATTCTGCACGGTTAGAAAAGGGTCGAGCAGCTGGTGTGATTTGGCAGCGCGCGCGGCTCCATGCGTCACAGATTTACCATGCCGTGTAGATCTGTATCAACGCGCCGACATGGCAACGCAAGAGAGGAACATTAGGATTATAATATAGCAGCACAAGATGTCCACGGTTCTTTGTCCTGATGTTAATGTACTCCGTTGTTTCTGCAGCAGGGGGGTATCAGCGTTGATATGTTGCAGCGATTTGAAGAACACTGTAGCGCGTTTTCGAAATAATTAAACAAATTAGACATTTCAGCACGAATGAATTATGCAACAGACAATCGTAGGAGAGAGAAAATGGAGATGTTAAAGTGTCATCTTCTATTATTAGCGCGTATTTATTTCTGCATCCTCCGACAGAAAATGCTGCAGCTCTGAAGTATAGGCAGATATTTTCAGTAAATACAAACAGCCTTGCATTCAAACCGTAAATAAGCAAAAAAAAGGGGGGGGAAAAAACCTCAGAAAAGAGACTTATTAGCTGCAGCGGCGCCAGCTGTGGCAAACTGTCACATTTTGGAAGTGGCTAATTA
>JAUESF010000019.1:10090716-10105594 GCA_032274765.1 Malacoctenus tetranemus | reverse complement strand
AAACCTCAGAAAAGAGACTTATTAGCTGCAGCGGCGCCAGCTGTGGCAAACTGTCACATTTTGGAAGTGGCTAATTAGACTGTGATTATGCAAATGAGGAGGTATAATCTAAAAATGTTGCCAATATGCTTTTGTTTTTCTCACATTTAAGCTCATATTGCGGCTTGTTGCTGTAATAATGTTGTTGACGAGGCGGGTGAAGGGTCTTTTTTTGGGGGTCCCCGCCCCCTTTTTGTAAAAGAAGCAGCTGTGGTTTATTTCTGTGATTCCCGTTGCTTATTCGCGGCGTCCTATGGGCTGTTTGGGGCATCTTTTGTGAGCAGATAATGCGGTGTAATAGGGCCAGTGTATATATATATAGATCAGTCCACCAGGGGAACACGCCAAGGCCTGGTTTGGGGGCGGAGGAAGAAGACCTTCCTGTTGTTTGTTTTGTCCCCGATGCGACGGAAGTGCTCTGTACCCAGAACGGCCTTCGACTGTTTTTCTTAACTGTTTTGCACTTTTCCGTGAACTCTGCACTTCTCCTCTTTTGATAAACCTCCACAAGCAAAACCTCGGGTGCCACTCTGAGCTCTGAAACCCCCCCAAGAGGGTCTCAACCTCCAAGTTGGGAACCACTGCTGCAGATCATCAATAAACTGACGATACTCAATGTTCACCTGGTTTAAAAACAGTCGCTCAAGGTAGCGCCCTCTGCCCCCCCTCCCTCCCCAGTCCCTGACACTTAATTACACTGAACCAGGTGACCCCCCCCTCCACCCCTCTCTCCAGTGCAGCCTCTGCTTCATTCAGACTGTCATTGGAAATGACACACGCATCATCCCAATCATGGCCAGCTTACGTCAGCCTCGCGCGAAAGCCAGCCGCTCGTGTTATTTTTAGTGAGCTACCAAAGGTGGGCCGCCCTCTGCTCTCCTGCTCGTCATTTTCCCCGCTTGTCAGGAAGAGACGCGGACCCTCGGAGAGAAAACTACCGCGTCCGAGGAGGCGGCGCGGAGCTCCTCTCTGAGGCCCCACAACCCCCGAGTGATAGCTCATCTTTTTTCACCTCGGTCTCTTTGTAGCGTTTCTCCGCGTAGGGAGCGCTTGAATAGAGCACCTGGTGGGAAAAGAGAAGTCCGTCATCATTTTACTTGGGCATAGATTGCGGAACATGCACAATGGGAATGGGATTTAAGGTACGGAAGATGGAGGAGTGCAATCATGGGTGACGGGCCTTAAGCTCCCCCCCTCTCCCCCATCCCAGATCCATAGGTCTGCTCCAGAGCCCGCGCTGTCACACTGCCCTCCTCAGATGGATAACTCCCACTTCTTAAGCCTATTCTTCCTCCCAATTCATCCCACAGTTATTCCTCTGTTTCTTTCAACCGTCTACGTTTTTTCTTTTTTTGGTGGGGGGAGTTGGGGGGGGGCGCCATTGGAACAAAAGCAGGATGCCAATTACAGGGGGTCCATCCCTCAATCAACAGGTGCTGCTCCTGCAGGAGAATCTGAAGGAAACAAGGTCATGACTCAAACATGAGGGCCCCCCCCCCCCACGTCTCGGTTCCGCTACGTCCACCAACTTGTCCCGGGGTGTGTTCGTTTGATGTGCAGGGAGGGGGGGCGGGGGGGCATGTGAAGCAGCTCGGTGCTACTTTGCACTGTCACGCTAGGGTCCCACCTAATACCCCAAGTGTAAATTGGAGCCTCGGCTCAGTGGGCTCCCCTGACAGCACTTCCCACTGATCGGATGTGGGGGGGGGGTTTGGTTTGAGGGTGCGCTGTGTAGTGTAATTGGTGTAAAAAGAAGTGCTCCTCTGACATGCGCTCACTCCTGTCCTCCATGCGCAGAAGTGACATCCAACTATCAAAGCATTATCTCGCAGCTTTTACCGGCGTCCCACAGGGATGGTGGAGGGGATGAGGGAGGGGGGGGCAGCGGAGGGTACATATCTTGTCTCGCTGAAGCCCCCGGCTCCCACCTCTCCATCTGATTGACGGGCTTCTTAGTTGGCCCGATTAGAGCGCCTCAACTTTTCTGCCCCCTTCGACCAGCCGCATGCGGCACTAATCTGGAGGTTTATTTGTTAGTCGGGGTGGGGGGGGAGGGAAGAGCGGGAGATATCTTAAAGAAACAGATTGTGAAAAGAGGGGACTGTGAATAATTGCTTTTTCATCCCAGGCTTACGGAACAAATTGAATTTCCGGTGCGCGGGATGAGAGTCACCATTTAAGCAGATATGTGCTGGCAGGGCTGGGACTGGCACGCTGCCTGATGTGTGCCGGGGCCCGCAGTGAGTGCCGTACTGTTCCTTCCCTCCCCGGCTGTATTCATTGATTGTAGAGGGCTCATTATTCCTGACTTTTAACTTGATGGAAGAGGCTCTGAAATCTCTCTGGAATTAAATACCATCAGAGTGTTATGAGTTTGTTCATAGACCCCTGCACTCGAAGCCTGTAGGACAGAGGCGGCATTATTCCGGCGCTCGCGTCCCGCCTTTTCAGAGCCATCGCGCCGTTATTTGCTCTGATTCACTTAGTAAAATCAAGTCCTGTTATTGCCAGTTTCACTGAAATGATGCTCGATGCTGCGTGGATCAAAAATGAATTCCTCAGCATGAATAAATAGGTCCTGAGGCTTGTTTCTACCGCTCCTCCAAACTGTCTCTTAGTCTCAGCTGTTTTCTTTCATCAATAATCAGACACTTGTCCACAGATGGGCCGGGGAGAAGTGGTGCTGAGGATTGCAGATGAGAATTCAGTAACAAGAAATCCAATCTGGCCCCGCAATTTCTCCTCCCGTCTTACCAGGAACACACCGACGATTGCCTGCGTCGCTGTTTTTTTTCCCCCTTCTCGGAGGCAGCTGCCTCGGAAAAAGCCACCGTTTCCCCTCCGCCGGCACAGTATGGAGCCTCAGCTTTTACAGCACGTCAGGATTTCCTGTTTGAGACGGGGCCTGTCAACAGAAATGGCCCCCCTCATTTCGGTTTGTCATCTTAGCTAATAGCAGCAGGTACCCCCCCCCCCTCCCTCCCTCTGGCAAAGTAGCCATGCCCCCACACGTCTGTCGGAAAAAACAGATCACCTTTAATGGCAGTGCCGGGCCACTGTTTGATTGTCAATAAAAATAGATGGCGTTTGAAGTACTTCTTTTATTTTCATTCATTCCCCTCTGATGGCCTTGACAGTGCCGCTATTTGCATGTAATTGCACCCGCATACCTCTGCCTCTCGGCCGCGCACGTGAGGGCCGCTTGTGTCAATAGCGCAACGCAGCATAAAAGACACCAGCCCACCCTGTCCTCCCCCGTCTCTCCTCCCCCCACCCCCGCCCGTTTCCTTCATATTTTGTCACGGTTTGCATTCCAGCCGACCCTTCGGGGTGATTTATTACGCCCTTTTTGTGCCGCTCGCACCTCATGCATCTCACTGACGCCCTCGGCTTTTGTAAGCTAAAGATTCACATCATGTGGGATTTTGTACCCCTGATTAGCTCGAACGCACATGAAAATGGTTATTTTAAACACTTGGCTTCACTTCTGTCTACCCAGCAGCCGCCAACAGTGCGGCCCTTTTTTCTTTGCCCCCCCCCCTGCGTGCCATCGTTCAGCGTGTGCCCCTGGAAGCGAAAAGCGCTGCGCAGTGTTTTTTGGCTCCCAGAAACATGCGGCAGCAGCTGGAGTAGTCGCAGAGAATTCGAGATGCTGCAACGTTTGCTGGCTAATCGGCAGGGTGGGATTCCAAGAGAATAACGGCGACAGAGGGCGGAGCTTTAGACGCAGTGTAGGGAAACATAATGGAACGTTACTCTCAGGCTTTGCGAGCGGCTTCCAATTTGCTTTCAGTTTTCAATTAAAACTGTGTGTTTTGATAATAAGCCTGAAATGTAGGTTAATGGTAATGGATTACAAGCCCCACCACCTGACAGCACAGACTCCCTTGATAAGAGAAATGGCAGCCAAGCGCCTATTTGCATGTATGCAGCCTCTCCAGCCTGTTTGTGTACGTTTGACATATTCATGTATTGAATAAACTCGCTGAGAAAGCGAGAAGCTTAGTCCCCGATCGGCGCGCTTCACTCTTTTAACACCTTTCCATTCAAAACACACATATTGACGTGCTCATTGGCTGTTGTACACATGTAAAGGACATCGCATCGATTCACCTTTATTTCCCTGAAGGTCTCCTGTTGGTTTAATCATAGCTGGTCAATGGACATAACCTTGACTTAAACTTTTTTCCCCCGTCGGAAGTATATTTTTCTCTCGTCCTCTGTCCTTTTTATCCCGGAACATAACTTCGCAGGGATACGAGGTGCGTTCGTGGCCATCTGCGTCAAGCCTCCGTCTCCTTTATTACCCGGCTGCTGATATTGGCTCCCTGCCGTCGTGATTCGGGGAAATATTACATTTCTTTCCCGCAGCTTGGACACTTAACGTCCTGCTTTGCACGTTTGCTTATTCTTTCCAATTTTAGTCTTTATTATCTGCAAACACTCTTATGAAATACCTATCCCCCCCCCCCCGACACCTTTCCCATGACCCAAGGATACAAACCTGGCACCAAACAAACAACTTGACTGTTCTGTATTCAACGGTTCTCCAGATTTTCAATGACTATCACCGGCCCTGATTCACACATCTTCGGTGAGCTCCATAAGCTGTGCTGCAGTCTCCCTCTAAATTTGGATTTATTAGACGCGCTACCTTCACTAGATTATTGCCTCCGAGTTGTTTAATGTATCCCTCCGGCCAAGATGGCAACCCAGAGCCTCTCAGCTCCTCATTGATTGGGCTGAACCCCGGCGATCGATCGCTGCAGCGGTGGCTGTGCTCACATTTCAATAATTATTATATTACACACATTTGTGATACTTTATTTCGGTGGAGTTTCGCTCTTCCCGGTGTGAGTGATGGAGCCTCAGTTTGGGGCAGGTGTGGACTTTGAGCCCGACACGGCGTGGCGTCACGTTAGAGGTGGTAATTTTCCTGCCCTATATTAAAGTCAGGAGTAATAAGCGCGTTGCTCATATCAATGAACTCTTTATATTAATGCATTAACTCACAGTTTAATGTCGGACTAAAGACCTGACCACGTATAATTAAGTACCTTTTTCCTCTCTGACTGTACAAAGAGAAGGACTTCACTGCTGTCCGGTGGCTTGGCGTTTCTAAGCGGTGCATATTTAAGTTGAGCTGTCAAGCCTTTTTTTTCCTCCCAGCCTGCTGAAAGGGAACAGCATTTCATTTTAATGTGGTGGGACCATGGTAATATGATTTATCATGATTGTCCCTGACCCTTGTCATGCTATCAATATTGCATTACCGGTGTGACCAAGTGCCCTGTAAGCCCCCATTATTTGCCACGGTGGCTGGATTTCCGCCCCCCCCCACTTCAGTCATATCTGCAAATCACCACCTGCGAGTGCCACCTCCTGCCTGCGGTCTGACAAAGGCATCGGTGGCGCAGAGAGGCAGCGTGGAGGGTTGGCGATCTCGCCCCGCAGCAGGAAGACGCAAGTCTGGATATATTTTTTTTTGCTCGGGTCGAGGCTTCCTCTGCTTTGTGTTTCCTTCCTGTGCCTGTGTGGACTTTCCTCCGGTTTCCTTCCACAGTCTGTATTCTTCTGCGGGTCACTGGTGACTAGATAACTGCAAGGTGTGAGCGCATGAATTGGTGATAGTGTATCCTTTCGAGAGGCCGCCAGCCTGTTCAGAGTGGAGGCTCTTTCTTTTGTTCGGTATCAGCTGGGAGCGTCTCCCCCCCCCCCTACCCTCCCACAGCCCCTGAGACCCTTACTCTGATAAAGCCGTGGATGCTTGGTAACAAACAAACCAGATATCTTTTCTATTCTAATCTATTATTCATTCATTTGCTGGTGTCGGAGACAAAGAAAGCTCAGTTAAAACAGGAAGGAGGGAGCCAAGGCGTTCTCTTAGAGGCAGGCTTAATAGTATCCCTGGTGATGGAGGCTGCTGGGTTTCAAATCCTTGTTTTTTTCTTTTTTTACTTCCCTCCCTCACCCCCCCCCACCCCCTCACTGCCTACTAACCCGTTTCTCTCAGTCAGTCACAAGGAAGTCTCTCTCTCTCTCTCGTTCGTTCTCACACTCAAAACGCGTGTATCTGGTAAAGCGCCGGGTGATCAAAGCGCCGGCGCTCCGCCTCAGTCTGCCTCGGCCCGCTCGCACGATTGTTACGAGCTTGTTTGTTTAAGAAGAGGTTCGGTTTGTAACGCGCACGCAGCTCCGAATGCTGGTAGGAACACACCAACATCCTGCACATTTTGAATACTGTGAATTATTTTCGTGTGGCTGCAATTCTTCTCAAGAGACGGGATCAAAAAAAAGGAAAAACTAGTTATGTGAGATAAACTTAAGACAAATGGAAGCATCAGGGCCTGTCGGAGCGACTGCAAATATGCTACAAAACACATCACAGTGGGCAGAATGTGATCCCCGAACTTGCTACTGTACTCGATAGAAGCCTCTTACAACAGCAGTCCCAGTGGAACGGAGTAATAGCATGAATCTCATGTTTGCTTTGCAGTTGATAACACTGAGCTGATTCTGAAGATAAGGAAATTGGAAATCGGAAAACTCTCCTTCGGATCAAATTCCTCCCCCAGATTCGAGACGCTAACGCAGCTCCGCGCGCCGCTTTGTTTCCCCCGAGTGGCCGCCAGCGTCCCTCCCCACCCCCCCTCCTCCCCCCCTCTGGCTGTGGCCTTAAAGAAGTATGGGGCTTGATAGAGATGTGAGTAAAGATGGGGAGGGGGGGGAGATGGAGCTGGGAGTTTAGAGCAGGAGGGGGGGGGGGGTGAGGGTAAATGGCCCATGTCAGTGGTAGTCTTTAACCCATGGGATTACTGCCCCCTTTGTGTGCTGTGAGCTCACTCAGTCACTGAGCCCGTGTAAGACACACTCACACCATTTACCCCCGCGCGCTGTCGCCGGCATCCTGATCAAGCTGACAAAGCCGGGGAAGTACACTGGGGCAATCAGCTCGCTAACAGTAAGAGGAGAATGAAGTGAGGGGGGGAGGGGGGGTGGAGGTGGAGGGAGGGAGAGGAGGGCGGGCAGAGGCAGGGAAAAGAAAGGGAAAGACAAATACAGTGGAAGCAAAGGTTGTTGTGCAGAAGTGCCTTTGTCTGGAAGGAGGTGGGTGGTGGGCGGGGAAGGTGTGGGGGTGGGGGGGGTGAGGTGAGAGGAGGCTCGGTAAAACACTGAAAATGCCTTAAGGTGAGAAGATGCACTATAAAGGAGAAAAGGTGCGCCATAAAGTACTGAAGTGCACTTAAAGCCAGAGCTGGAAAGCATAATGAAAAATGGAAGGGAGCCGGCGTGGCAGCGAGATGAAAGGCGGGCCTCCGAGAAGTGGCGGCCATTATTACGCATGCGAGATGGGCTGTAATGACGCTAATTAAAGCTTTTATGCGCGTGTTGTTAAAAAAAAAAAAAATTGCGGCGTCTGACGGCGAGGCGCTCCGTTCGTTCCCCTCCTCTTTTTTTTTTTTATGGGTTCTCACGGCTCGGTTGAAACTATGAAAGCGAAGAACTCCCCCGACGCTCGACCGCGGGACGAGGGGGAGAAGAAAAAAATCTAAAGAGCCACCGATAAAATATCCTCAATATGGAGCCGCTGACGGTGCTTCGGTGAGGATGATTATCGCTTTGCGTGAATTCTGAATATTAGAGTGCTTTTTCTTTTTTTTTTCCCCTCTAGTGTTCTTAGCGTCTGTGTGCTCCCTTTTATTCGTCAGGGGAAACAGAATTATTAGATTGGCCAGGTGGAGGCTTTAATGGCGGCGGCGCGACACTCCACGATCCTATACTGCCAGATTAAGTTATGCAAGCGTGAATATTTGAAAGGTAATATCTACTCGGAGTGTTTCCAAGCTGTTGGGCTCCGTGCGAATCGGCGCTCCCTCAAAAAAAAAAAAAAAAAGTATCAAAAGTGAAACTTTTTTTTCCGCTTCTGTGATGTAAGACGGCTTAAGAGAGGTGGCGAGGTTCGTCTCACTTTTCATCTGCACCGACGGAGCTGAAACACAACTTAATGCACGCGTCTAAATAACGAAGCCCTTCAAAAAAAAAAACCCTGGTATAGATAATGGGATTATCAATTTAGGTTTGGGGGAGAGAGAGAGAAAATGTTTGCAGGAAAATGTGTTTATTGCCTGAGGAGTTAAACGGCTTTCAAGCATCTAATTTGCTTTTGTTACTTTTGTTGTGGCGTAATGGGTTTCTGTAACGCAACAAAGGAGGGAAGAAAAACCCAAACATTTGTGAGGAACTCGGAACTCCAACAGGACCAAGATCTCCTCCCCTGCCGCCAATTACTCTCCCGTTGTGGTGCCCAGATGGAGAGAGGAGCCACGCAACAGTAGCCAACGTTGTTTTTTTATGGTCCTGACGGTTCACCGGGAGGGGGACCTGCACGGATCCACCGTCAGCGCCGCCCCCAAACGCTTAGACACACACACACACACACGCTCTGCTCAAGCACGTCGAGCTTCTCAAAGTATACAAAACAAAAGCAAGCTTTAAATGAAGCAGGTAAAGAGGTCGGCGGCACCTTTTGGGACACAGGCTTGGAGCTGGTGGACTCGTGCGGAGCGTCGGGTCTCCTTGCGCAGGGGGGGGTCACGAGTCGTGACAGATGATGAAAAATGGCGAGGGCACCCGCGGCGCTTGTGGGGGTTGATGGGAGTAGTGGGAGGACTGCACTCTCGCAGAGGTTTGAGTCCACTCCGACTCGACTCCATGGAGACGGGAGGGGATTGTGCCCGCTCGACGGGTCCGGTAAACCTCTTTTCGTGTGGTTTGGAATTAGGCAGCGTTGCTTAACAAATAGTGTGTCTGAGGAGGTGAGGCTGGAGGCGGGGGGGTGGGGGGTCTCCCTCGGCACAGCTCATCCACTCAGTGCTACCTCGTCTCCTGCTTAGTACTCTGCAGATGATGGTGCATTAGCAACACCGACATGTATAATCGGAGGTGGTGAAGCGGCTTGTTTGTGTCCACGTGTCTTGAGTCTCTACGAGTGTCTTACATCACTCCAACTCTCCAGGCTCCCCCAGGCAGTTTTATGCACTTTAAAAGGTTTGCGGGCGTCCCAAAGTGTGAACACAAATGAAGGAGCAGCACTCCTGAAGGTGCTCCCAAACCCGTCTGAAAGTGCTTTAATGGCAGCTCGCCGTCTGCGGGGGGCCGTTCACCGTGACTGTTATCGCACTCGAGGCCAAAGTCCCGGTCCCACGTCAAGTCTTTCCCCTGGATTTAGTTTGTCGAAGTTTTCTCTCTCGGCCGCGGCGTCGCAGTTTAACTTTATTTAATCAATGCCGTGGTCATTAAATCATTGTCAGATGGAGTTCAGTGATTTATACAACGCTAACCTTTTTGCCTCCGCAATCCTTCTTTTGCTCTCCGTAATTATCTGCGAGACGCTCGCTGATGAGAGGTTCTGACAAACACGCATGTCTTATTAATCATGATATCACATTGATTTTTTTTTTCCCCCCGACGCGTCTCACACGCGGCCACCGCCTCCGCCCTCACGCACGCACACGCTTTTCATTTCTGTGGAGGTTTCTCTGTTTGCTTTTGTGTCACTGATGATAACTTTAATTATTGTGCCTTGGCAGTCTCGGTTCATGCATTCTGATGAGCCCAGTGTTTGAACACACACACACGCACACACACAGACACACACACAGACTTTGGCTTGGGTAAAATGTGAGGAACGGGTCAATTAAAAGGGCCTTTGACTGTCCAGAATGTTTTAATTAAAGTAGCAGTGAAATGTAAACTTGGTTCTAATTATGATTAGCCTTAATTAGCTGTCACTCTGATGTTAATTGCTTTTGAATACAGCTGACCTCCAAACGCCGCATCTCCATGCGCCGACATCAGCGCTTTGCATGTGTGACCGGTAATGCTGCGCCCATCGACTGTCTGTTTGCGTTACGACTCTTTCTCTCCATGCGTGGTAACAATGTACAGGGCGTCTTTGCGAACGCTGGTGGTAGTAAATAAAAGTGGGACTGTTTGTTTTTTGACGGCGTCTCGTCCCCGTGTCTGTGCTCTCCCCAGGCTCTGCTGGAGATGGCGGTGACGAAGAGCGAGGGCTACAGCGTGGAGCAGCTGGAGAGACTCTACTCGCTGCTCAGCCAGTGTATCTACCAGCACCGCCGAGAGTACGACAAGACCCGGCTACTGGAGGTGAGGAGGCGAGGGCGGGGGCGGGGCTGACTACGCGCTCTGCTTTAGTGAGATTCGTGACGAGTCCAGCCGTCGGGGAACAAAATGTGGAAGCGGTTGGAAAATTATGAGGTCATTTGAACCTCTTTTTAAAATCATTTATAACCTTTAAAGCGCAGCACAGTTTGCGCCTCAGTTTATTCAGAGACTCTAGACTTTGTGATGGATCGTTGTTATAATAGAGTTTGACTTTCAGAAAGTTTAGCGTGTTAAAGCTGTGAAACGCAGTGTTTTTGCATTGATTTATTGAAGCACGATTGCAGTTGAACAGTTGATTTCATAGTTACATTCTACCATCGGAGCTTGATGATTAGACCACCTCAAGGCAGGAAGACTCTGAATTTAAACATATAGTAAACAATTGTCCTACAAGACACTGAAAAGTAGACGAATGCAGGCGATGTGCGGGAAGTTCTCCACTTCTTGGGAGGCTCAACGCACTGTACACATGACTGCACACAACTTTGTATACATATATACAACACTGCTGTTAGAGGAGAGCCCTCATGTCTCTTTTTGACATTATAGCAGTGATACGTGCGCCACAGGGAGCATCAGCAAGTAGGGGTTAACAAAAGAGCCCCAGTAAACTTTTGCATCTTCCCCTCTTTTTTTGGACTTTCTCAACCTCTTTTTGACAATGACCCACACGGAAAGCTGCTGTATAATTTTTCCCAGAATCCCATCTGGTCATCTGCGGCTGTGGTGGGATGTCACTGCGGACTGGGGGCCAGGAATGGCAGCGCTCTGGCGCTGGTAGCCGGAGTTGGCTGTCAGGATGTCAAGAGAGAGGAAGCGGGAGGGGGGGGGGGCGACGGAGGCGAGGGGGGCAGGGCGGCCGGGGGCGGCGGGAGAGCCGTCCGCCAGGTGGTGCCGCCTGTCGACAGGCCCGGCTCGTGGGGGTGAAGGAGGGGGGTGGAGGAGGGTGGGTGGGGGGGGAGGGCGCGTGTCTGGCTTCATTTCATACTGCCAGCCTAAATTGGTGTTTCGCGGGTAAGAAATGTCAGCTCATCTGGCACGTGTTTTGTTCGCTGGCGTTTCCAACACGCGCCTCCGCTCTGCGGCAGGTCATCGTGGAAGTCCCGTGGGGATGCACACGAAAACACACACACAATCACTCACACTCACACTCACACTCACACAGAGGTGATGCCGAGCTATGGGCGCTGCGGCCGCTCCAACCCAGTCTTGCACTCGGTTGCAGCAGGCTGTGTCCATACATTTGTCTGCCTGACTCCCCCTCACCCCCCCTCCACCCACCCAACCCGTCCTCCTCTGGACACGGCGCGTCTCGCTCTTCCAGAGGCTCTGACCTTTCAGCAGATGGAGCGCTCTGCACCAGGCTCTCACTGGGACCCAAAGAGGGGGAGGGGGGGGTCGGGGGGGGGATCATCCGTACGCACCAACATGCCAACTAAATTTTCGAAATCTCGGCGCCGGCGTCGCCCCGACTTGTTATGTTGCGCCTGCATCTCAGGCAGCAATTAACGGCTCGCTAAAAGCCGCGGACCTTTAACCCGGTGCCGGAGTCGAACATGCTAACGGTCAAAGCGAGTTGAATTCCACGTTAGTTAGTGATGAAGTAAATCTTGTAGCCTGCGGGTGATTTAAAAAAACACACCTTTCTGGACTTGTTTACTCGGAGCGGTGTCAGGACAGACGGCCGACCTGCAGCCGACAGCGTGTTTTCAGACGCGCGGGACGCCTGTAGGTGAGCTGCGGCGTGTAATTAATTTGACACCGTGACCTGCGTCTCGTCGAAAAGATGCCGTTTTGTTTGCCTCTGATGCAGCGCGTCTGAATGGCGAAGGGACAAGGCCGCCCTGGAACAATATGGCGCGAAAAAAACCCTTCACACGAGAGGCAGAGAAAGCAGCCGTGGAGCCTCCATAGGACCGGATTACAATGCGGCGCCGAGCGTCCTCCTTATGAAACCGCGCCTCCATTCAGCAGCGGAGCGCAATATTTTTTTTTCTCCCTCCACTCTCGTAACAACACGCGCTGCGTTGTTTTTTTTTTTTCTTCTTCTTCTTCAACTTGGCGAACCTAAAGGCTGCAGGGACACCGGTCCTCCAGGGGTTGGAGTAAATTAGATGTGGGAAATGGAGGGAATCGGTATCAGCGGTAGATAACAGGGGGGCCCCAACGAGGTGGGCGCACCAAAAAATTTATTACACCGAGTAGGTTGAACATTCGGAATTGATAGCACGCCGCCAGCGCGAGTTTTTTTTCCTTTTTTTTTTTTAACTCAATGCAAAGCGCTGATGGCTCGACTGGGAAATCACCCTCAACAGCTCACCTGTTGAGCTGCTTCACACTTTCTCCGGCCGAACTCGGGGACCGGGCTTCTAACCTAGCAGCGACTGACTTCCGCAGTGAGACTGGATGAAGGCTGAGGAGGAGCCTCGGGAGGTGAAAAGTGCATTCGCATGGCGACGGAGCGCGAGCAGGTGTGAAGAGCCCTGATGTTTCCAAATGTAGCACATTGTGCAGATTCTTTCCGAGTTAGCGGTTTCTATTCGGTGGAAAATGAGCCGTGGTGTGGAGCCTGGTGCTGATCGCTCCAGTGGTTGACCAAGACATGGAGATCCTAGTTAGTATCGAAGGCGAAGAGGGAGAAGCGTCACCAGTCCAGGAACATTCTCAACGTCTCTTCAGTTACAGCTGAAAGAGGCACCGCGTGGAGTCTGCATCATACTTCTAACGATCGTCAAATGAGCAGCTCGAGCTGCGTCGCTTCCACGCGCCGCTGCGCCCCGATGCGTGTCACCTGTACGTTAGTAACGCATCACGAGCCGCAGCGTGTGCGTTCCAGCAAGGGGTTAAAAGAGGGAGCAGCAGCCCAGTCGTTCGACGTCGACTTCACTCTTTAATTGCAAACAGACGCTCCCGTTGGAGAAAAAAAATGGCGGCGCGGTGGAGCCGTGTTTACATCCGTCACCTGCGACCTGCTGACAAACCGTAGAGAAACCTTTTACGATGACTGCCGAGCGTTGAAAGCGGGAGCTGAGGGTCTTTGGCTCGTATGCTAATGTTTGGTAATTATGTTAATTGCTCCGTCACTCTGTCGCTGACAGGTGGGCGTGCGCTCGTACTTGCAGCGTCCCTTCCTGACAAAGTTTCCCCCCCTCTCTCTTTACAACTGTAAAATTGCTTTTTTTTTTTTTGCTGTAAAAGTTGATGCTTCTTTTTTTTTTTTCTTCTTCTTTTCCCTTCAACTTTTCTGTTGAGATTGGTATCTGGCCGCAGCGTCTGTCGCACTGACTCAGCCGTTCAGACGAGGGAACACACACAGTGTAACATCTTCAAGGCATTAATCACGCTCTATTGCCGGCTAACATCCATCTCCCTTCGTCTGGCTCTGTTCAGATTTAGTCAGTGTCAAACTCTGCTGTTTTCATGCTGGGAAAAAATCGCCCGTCTCATCCGAGCACAGCTTTGCTTCATTTTACATCATTTATCACGGTGAAAAGCTGTTGTTTGCTGTGGGAAATTTCCAAGCAGTGTTGAAACTGCGGCGCGCGGCTGCTTTGCACACAGTTTGGGTCGGGGGCTGAGACGTGTGTGTGTGTGTGTGTTTGTGTTGCAGGAGATGGAGCAGCGAATCCAGCATTTTGATACATTCCTGTGAGAGGAGGGGGAGAAAAATACCTATCAGGTCGATCCTGAACAGCCTGGGACCACAAAGACACCCTCTTTCTCTCTCTCACACACACACACACTCTCTCTCACACACACACACAGACTGAGCAAAGTGGGAATTAAGGAGCTTCTGCCCCTCAACAAGAAGAAACACTGAAACCCCAGCAGCCCCTCCTCCCCCAGCGGGAGGCCACGACAAAAACGAGGACGGATACTAGAGACATTCAATGGTGCTATCGTCTCAGGAACCTGGTCCAGATCCACACCCCCACCCCCCCCCCCCCCCTCTCTCTCTCCCCCTCCACTCCTCCTCCTCCTCCCATTCTACACAACCAAACCCCTGGCTGTGTGTGTGTCAGTCACGCGCACACACACGCGTCCACCGACAGTGACGGGGCGACCCTGGTGCTACTCGGGTGCTATCCTATCCTTTATCCATGCTGCTCTTTTGGGAACTCTTCTCAACCTGGGAACGACGGAGCCAACAGGACCAGGCGATGTCGCACCACCACCTGGCCGCGCTCTCTCTCTTTTTTTGTCTTCTTGCGGAGCGTGCGCACTGTGCACACACATAGACACACACGAAACAACGTGACATCACTCGGGTATGCATGTGGTTTTTCTACACACACACACTCACTCAGACCCTCACCAGCAGAAGTGTGTGACGCCGATCGAGCCGAGGGCACGCGGGCGTGGGACGCTTCACCTCCGGTTCCTACTGCGCTATTACAGCTTCTCTTTTTTTTTGTATGAATACCTCCTTGATGATCTGTTATCCATTATCTGAGCCACCGTCAAGGATCCTCACCCCGGAACAATAGTTTACAGAGAAGTTTGTTTTTTTGTGTTGCCGCAGACACAGGACTGGATGAGGTTAGCACAGCAGGACCGCAAACCAATTACGACCTCTTCATTACGGCGACGGTCGGCTGTGGGGAGGCTGTTAGTCTCCCCCCCCCCCTCTCCCCCCTCCCCCTCCACTGGTATT
>JAUESF010000019.1:10068594-10079281 GCA_032274765.1 Malacoctenus tetranemus | reverse complement strand
GAGGGGTCAAGGACGTCAAACCAATAAAAACACAGACAGAGACATGAGCACACATGTTTTTAGGCCTTTTTTAAGACAACACATCGACTTCCTCTCGTTTTGAACTCACCTAACTGCTAATTAACCAACGCGGCCTCTCTCTGACCTAACAGGGAGACCTGCCGACAACTGATGTGGGGAGGAACTGAGGTGACGTGCACTCAGGATGTCTACCAGCATCAAAGAACAAACATAAACACAAACACGCAGAGAGATAGAATCAGATTTGATTCCGCCATTACGTAATGAGGTGATGCACAATCTGGTTTATGTCCCTGCCGGCAATAAAGAACAAGTACACACACACACACACACACACACACATACCCACACGCGCGCGCACGCACACTCACACTTTTGTTTCCATGTTTCAACACCTGGCTCTTACCTCACATCCCCTCTTATCAGATTCCTGCAATCACAGAGGTACAATGAGCGACACACACACACACACACACACACACACACACACACACACACACACACACACACACACGCTCGCTCGCTCACTCACTCAAGCTGTGCTTTCATGTCTTTTTGAGCACTTGCAGTAATTCCCCGCAAAATCTATTCTACAGTCTTCACCTGACCTTAATTTAACCTTCACCCTAATCTGACCAAAAAGACGTCTCAGGTAAGCCTACAAGCATGAAGAGGAATCTCACAATGTGTACACGCACACAAACACACACACACACACACACACACAAATACACAAGCGTCAGAGAAACCAGCACAATTCGATCCGCAGATCCGAGACGAGATTGCGGTCACTGGTGGAGACTTCCAAGCAGTCGTCATCATGGCAGAGCCGAGGATTACATCAGCACAGAAACCTGCAGTGTGTCACAGGCGGAAAGGGAGGGAAAAAAAACCAAACAAACAAGGCGCTCTCCTCATAAAGATGGAGGACGGAGTGACGGACACGAGCTGCGGCTCGCAGACAAACAGGGTGGAACAGGGGGGAGCGAGACGGAGAGGGGACGGGAAGTTTGGACGATATTTCACCGCGGTAATTGGAGGAGTAGAAGAAGAATCTGTTCCTGTGTTAATTTTTCACACTGTGTCCCTTTATGTGCGATGAGACACAAAAAAAAACATGGGAGCAGCCTTCGAGGCGAGCCGGCCCCCGAAGAGAGCGACGCCGCTTTGATTGACAGTGACGGAGAACGACGGGAGGACGCGTCCAATTAGGTCGCTATAGAGACACTCCACCTTCTCCACCTCCTCTCGCTCCGTCGCTCTCTCCCCACCTCCCGACAACAGCGCTCTGGTCGGGGCTGCACCCGCCCGGCTGCCGCCTCCGTTTGTCGTGGTAATTGTCCGGCAGTCGATTCTTTTTGTGTGTGATGGAGTGGGCCTGGGCGTGGCGGCCGGCGCACCGCTCCCATTTTTTTCCTATTTTTTTTCTGTCGCTTTAAGAAACAGAAGCGAATCCTGTCGTTTCACACATAGAACAGATGTGAAGTACTTGAAAGAGTGGGAGCCGTGGGAGCAGAGACGAAGCTTATGGATTATTGAAGCAACAATGACATTTAAAAAAAAAAACAAACAAGGAAAAAAAAAACATGTTGCATGTTGAATTTTTTCTTTTTTTTTTCCCCTTAAATGTCATCCTTTCGGCGCCGTGAGCACCACAAACAACATTCTCCTCACCTCTGAGACGGGGGAAGGCGGAAATCGCTGAGACAGATATCTCCAAACCTTGGCATTTGGGTAATTTGGGTGAGCTGACCTTTTGGGGGAATGAAGCAATGAGACTTCGCAAATAGCCCACGGCCGGGGACCGGGGCTGGGACCGGGACCGGGGCGGGGCGACGCCCGGGTGCGGACGTACGTATGGGGGGAAAAAAAACCCGACAGGATGCAGATGAGCCGGGCGGCGGAGACCTCGTGTTGTCTCAATAGACTTGTTGAAGGGACTATTTTTGGCATGAGTAATATTATTTTTCACTCTGCGAGAGATAGGAAGTCAGTCCTGATAAGTGTTTGTGAAACCCATTTGCAGTCCATGCGGGAGATGGTCCATGCAGAGGGAAAATACACACACGCGCGCGCGCGCACACACTCGCGCGGTTGCAGTGAACGCACACAGCTGTATTTGTGTCAGTCGATAAGACAGTGCTGAGAGACTGCGAGAGACGGGGAGGGGAGGGGGGCGGGCATGGGGAGCGGGAGACAGTAAGAGGGAGAGAGAGAGAGGGAGAGAGAGAGACGGGGCGAGATGAACAGAGAGATTAGAGATGGAGGGAGACGGAGGGGGGAGGCGGTGGCGGCGGCGGGCTGCTGGAGGAGCGCTCCCCACCGGCTCACTAAAATCATCGTCGGCCCAATTTCACAGGAAGCACTAAACCCGTCCATTATCTCCCGGCTCGTTGGCTGTCAGACGCAGGCTCATCTACGCCCTGACAGATGACGGTCTGTCTGTCTGCGTCTGTCTCACACACACACTCACACACTCACTCACTCACTCACACACTCACTCACTCTCACATGCACACCAGCGACAGAAAACAAACACAATTGCATGCACACACGCATGTGGAGGAACCTCCTCGCTTCGTTACATAATTCATACGCCGCGTACCTGTGCCCCCGGGGGATGTATGGTTGATATGAGGTAAATACAGGTTTTGTGAGTGTGGGTATGCGTGCATGTGTGTGTGCGCGTGCATGTGTGTGTGTGTATCCACGTGCGTGTGTGAGACGCTCCTCTCGTTCCTCCTCTCTGCCAGCTGCTCTGCCAGCCCTTTAATACCATTCAGCTCTGGCCCCAAACACCCGCGTTACATAATCATCATTTCCCTCACAGTGGCGCCCCCTCCCCTTCCTCCCCCCCCCTCCACTCTTTCTGAACAGGCACTAATAACAGAGAGCAACTTTCTGGGCACCAGCGCTGAAGGAAGTGTCTCGGCGCTGCCGCTTTGATGACAGATGAACATCTTCTTGTCAGGAAACATTCGAATATGAAACGAGTCTCTGACCTCGCGCTCTCTCTCTCTCCTTTATTTGCTTTTCAATGTGTTTTTCACACTTATTAGACGGTGGATGGACGGACGGACGACTGACACCGTGAACGTCGCGACTTTTTTTTTTTTAAAGAGCCGGAACAGTCGGACATTCCGGGCGAAGCGCGCTCGTTATGGCGGCCGCACGCGGACATCATTAGCGCGCTCGTCTCTGCTGTGGCGAGCGTCCGGCGGCTCGTTAAGCCCGGATTAGCTCCAGAAGTGAAAAAAAAACAACAAAACAAAACAAAAAAAACCAGCTCACCTCGCTCTGCCTGCCAGCGACTTTAATTTTCTTAACAAGATAGATTTTTGTTTAATAGCGTGAGAAAAAAGCACGATTAGAGGTTATCAGCCAAACTATTTCTTGCTCTGAATCAGCCACTGACCTAAAGTTCACGTTTTTTCTGCTTTATTTGAAGATTTTATTACATTTTTTGGAGCTTTTTCAATGTTTTTCGCTTTTTTTGGAAGGGAGGTTTAACTTTATGAAGGGTGACACACGTCCCCCCTTGAGATTTCTGTCCCATGCATCATTCTTTCATTACTTCGCTCGGCGTTTCACTGTGAAGCAGCTTGGTAAAGGTTCCCGTTTCACCCTGCGACTGTAACTCAGTCGTCTCCAGTCTGAATGTGAAACAAAAACACAGAATCTGCTGGAATCGATAGTCATCATCCGCGCGGCAGCCTGCCGAGAGGATCTCGGCTCTGGGGCCGTGTCGTCCCGGCGGTTACGGCAGCCGGGTTCGAGCATTCCTCCTGCCCGTTGCGTCCTTCACGGGGGTCCCTGGTGGCCCCCCCGCCCCCCCTCAACCCAGCTGGAATGCGGCTGCAGGTCTGTGCTGTAAATAACTGGGAGTTTGGCCGAAAACGTGTCGGAATCCCAGCTTGGACCCACCGATCATTTCAACGCTGGCCCTCATTATAGTGGGGGGGCCATATAGCGTGGGGGGGAGAGAGAGGGGGGATTAATGTCAGCTACTGAGAGGCGTGATAATAATGACACCGAGCAAAACAACGGGAATGGGAAAGGTCACGCGCTGGCTGCAGCCTCTGCTGGTGCGTTGGGTCGCGGCTCGTCGTCGAGAACGAGCTCCGATATTTGGGACGAGAAAAATGACGCGAGTGATTAGGGACTGGAACCTTGTTTTGTTTTGGTGAGACGAGCCTTTGAAGGAGCCTCACTCGGTGCACTGGATGGGGGAGGGGGGGAGTCGCATCATCGCATCGATACCACAACCTGCGTGTTAAACTGACCGGCGCGAGCTGTGAAACACGGAGAAACGACTCTGGTCTCGGATGACATGCTGCCCTCCGGGGGGGACGGGGGGAGGGGGAGGGGGACGGGGGGACGCGGCACTTCGTGGTTTTGACGGGCGAAGTTCGGTACATGACATCGAAAAGGGAAGGTGTTCCTGGGAGTCGTGAGAACACTGTTGCTAGGCAACCGTGCAGCTGTAATTGAGGCCCAAAGACTCCTTGTTGCACTCTAATGTCAATACACGCACACGCACACACACACACACACACACACACACACACACACGGACGCATACACATATGAGATAATTTGGCATGGGGGAACGGGGAGAAACACGCCCCGTCTGGTTTACAAATCCTCCTCTCATGCAGGGGGAGGAGACCACCGATCCGCTCGTTACAGTGAATAACATTACCCCCACTGTCACACCGGACAAAGAACGTCACATGACTGCCTTTCAAAATAAAATCCACGCCAAGCTGACAGCTGACGAGCGTGGAAGTCACGCAGCTAAATCCAAATCCGTCACTTTCATCCTGCAGGAGACAAAAAACTGTCGGGATCTTCAGACAATCAAAAGCAGTTGATCCTATTAGCGCATCAAGTGTTGTGAAAGCAGAGTTCACACATGTGTGAACCCACAGCCAAGCAAACGCTAGCATAAATAAAGGAACAGCTCCACGAGACAAGAACGAAGTGGCAGTAGGCTACACATCCCCGGGGGGGACAAAACATCATCTGTCGAGACCCCCCCCCCTCAGCTTGTAACCCGTCTCACCTATCATGGGTGATTCAATGAAGCTCCAGGTGTTGCTCTGCGGCACGTAGGACTGGAGGACGCCCGCCGAGCGGCCGGCCTCGTTCACGCCTCCGAACACGTACACCTTCCCTCCGCACACCGTGGCTGCGGCAGAGTGCACCGGTTTGGGGAGCGGAGAGACGGTTTCCCACTGGTTGGTGATGGTGTCGTACCTGCACGGGAGGAGGAGGAAGAGGAAGAGGAGAAGGTGTTACGAGGACGATCAGACTGGAATCCTAAGATTGGAAACAGGGAGCGCTGGGCAGGTCAGGGTTTTCTGACTCGATGCACGGGTAAAGATGTGACCTCGGTTCCACTTAACAGGTGCATGATGGGAAAAAAAAAATATTCCCCTTCGAAAAAAGTGCAATGATTCATAAACTACTCTCACTCTCAGCAGTCAGTCATCTACACCCCCGCAACGCACCGACAGCTTACAGGAACTCTGGGATTTTTTTAAAGTTCCCACTGCAGCCGAAAAATCCACCGCGAAAAACGCTCATTTTGGCTCGCGGGGCTGACAGACATAATTAGCAGAATGCCTCCAACCACCAGGGAAGATGAAAAAGACCAACCATTACGTACAATGACAGCAATTAAAGCAATTACACAAAACAACATATGTTGGGAGCTACAAGCCATTAGTCTCTGGAGTTGGGCTGCGTGTCAGCGCTGAGCTTTGGACCTTGCTCGCTGAGCCCCCTCTTTGGCAGACACTTCCGCGCCGAGCCGGGGAAAAAAACACAACAACCCAGCCGACCCAAACCGGCCCGAGCAGACAGATGAAAGGCCCCCGCCCCCCCCCCCGACACAAAGAGCGAGACCCCGGCTCCTGGGACCGCGCCCTCATCAGAGGTCGAGCCCCGCGCCCGTTCATATGTATATTTTCTCCACATTTGCATCGGCCGTTGTGTGGATGAGACGCGTTTGGCGCTCATGTTGTCTCTTTTCCGAGCTTGACTCGGGGCTCCATTAGCGCAGTGTGTTAGCAGTGTAATCCCGTGTCCACGGGCCACTGATCAAAGGCGGGCGGCGCCGACAGCCTTCCAGCTGGAGAGGACCTCATTAAAAGAGCCGCAAAACGGATCCGCGGTGTGTGATTAAAACGCGCGCTCATTCAGACCAAAGCGAGCCTTCTTAATCAAGGTTGCATCTTTGTTGTGGAAAGAGGGGGGAAAAAACACCACCTTTGAATTAACCAAAGGGAGCGAAGCCTGCGTCCCCCAAGCCAACAAAACCTTTTACTTAAAACACTTGAGGGATGCTTTTAAAAAATGTCACCTCCCACATTTTCTCTTAAAAGCAATCTCCGACACCGACTTCTCCCGTCCGGGGGGTCCGCGATCTTCATTAGCACGCAGGTGTCCGCGCAACACGCTGGTCAGAGACACAGGTTTTTCAAAAGACGTGGTTGCAACTCTTGTTGTTTGGAGTCCGGCCGCGTCACTCGCAGCATTTTGAAGTCAGGCCGAGTGGAGCCGACACCTGGAGGCGCCCGGCGCGTCCACCTTCCTGCAGGGGGGGGGGGCTGTTAGATAAAGCGCGAGAGGGAGCCGGGGCGAATTAGCCTTTGGGAATATTCTCTTAGGGGGTCCGATAACGTCCTTGGCAACAGCTGCTGAGGGGACGGCTCGGAATCGACTGTCAGTCGAGAGTGGGGGTGGGGGGGGGTGGGGGAGAGAAGTGGTGACACAGAAAGACACTCGGAGGAAGGTTGACTGGAAACCCTCGAGAGTGCCAATTAGCGCTGTTTAAACACGGACACGCACACGCATCCACGCGCCGCATTAGGGTGAGTAACCGAGCCCTACTGAGGACCAACACGCGGCTCCCTCTCAGACGTAATTACCCCTCGGACCACATCGGAGGGGGGGGTTCGTAAATTTAGGGGAGGGGGGTCGCACGCTGCTGTGAGACGCTGATTACAGGACAGACAACAGGTCCACCACGGAACAGCTGGTCTCCAAGAGGGACGATAATGGGGGAGGGGGGGGGGACACACTCATTTTTACAGTTAAAAAAAACAACAACACATCTACATGGTCGACAACACAGGCGCCGTGGTGCAGTGGTGGGAGCAGACAGACTGAGCGGCTCGCTGCTGAAACGCGCGGCGGCGAAACAACAACAACACATTTCCCCGGAGAATTTGCCAACAATGCACGCGATCACATCTGTCATCACACAACCTCTAAAACACAAAGCTCCCGCATGCAAATCACCGCAAGTGCAGTCGGAGAATGAGACGAAAGCAATATGTCTGCAATTACTCCTCTGACTCTGTTATTGATTCGAACCTTTATTTGTTATTTAACGTCACTTCGTTTTAATCTTGTTGAATTGTACTTATACATAAACAAAGCTGCGAGCACAGCGAGCACAATCCAACCACAGCGCCAAAAAGGAACAACTCACCCACGCTCTTATTTTGAAACTCGTCTGGGCTACAAAAAGGCCGATTGTGCATCTGGACTTTCTCTTGCAGTGCAGCCATAGTTGATGCTGACTGAGACCAAAACAAACAAATGAAAAAGAGAGAATAAAGAAAACAAAAACCAACCAACAAACTCAAATTGACGCGACAGTTGCCACGGCGTCCAAGTCAAAACATCCTGATCGCTCGTTGGTTGGTTGGAAGCATCCACAGCACGCGGTGGTTCTCGACTCTGAAAGCAGCTTTTGGAAAGACTCTGCTTACACAATTCTTTAGCTCCTCCTGAGATGAGGTCGAACACGGCACTGCTGAAGAGCTGTTAAGTAACCGTCTTGTGAAAGAAGCTGTGACACTTTGAGAGACGTCGACGAGGAAAACAATCAAAGACCACGAATGTAAACACAGCACAGCTACCGTGTTGTCAAAGGAGCTGTGATGAAAAGGCAACACGTGCGGGTCAGGAGGGAACCCGGTGTCTCAGGCTGTCAGAGGTCACAGACTCTGATTGAAGTCATTACACGTCTGATTTCGCCAGCGAGCTTTTAATGCGGAGCGTGACATTAGGAGTGACAGTGGAAAGGCTCCGAGTGGGCGTGTACAGTTTGATTATTTGATAGCATCTGTAAATCAGAGGAGACGGTGGAAGGAGGGAGAGAGGGAGGGAGAGAGAGAGAGAGAGAGGTAAAGAAGACACGGTGTTGATTACAAAAACAAAGAGCATCTCTGTCGTCTGTACCGTCAGACACAACAGGCACCCGTAGCGTTTTTTTCTTCATCGCCACGACAACGCTGTAGGAGTTTATCCATCAACGTGTTGCGCCACATCGATTGTGTTTTGGTTTCCTCTCTCTCTCTCTCTCCCTCTCTCTCTCTCTGCTTCTTCTTTCATCCAAGTGTTTATACACAAAGCCTGATCACTGCATGGAGCCATGTAATCGTCTGTAGCTTCTGACAGGGCTCGTTTCATCACGCAGGGACAATCATCTCGAAAAATGCAGCTGCGGGGTTACAGCACAACAAACAATGCGAGATGGTGTTCTTTTATGTCGACGCAGAGCCTCGCGGTACGTGGGAAAAAACAAGAGGCCAGATGAGAATTTGACTCGGGAGTGTGTAATCCGGATTTGACAAAAGAAAAAAAAAAATAAAGAGGGTTAATGCTCGGGGGCGCGAGCTAAAACTGGCATGCCAGCAAATCAAATTTACAACGGGCCAGTGTCGCCGTGGCGCGAGGCGGCGTGACGCGAGGCCGACGCTCGCCGCGCTGCGTCTGCGAGCAACAGGTGAGATCGGACCGTGTGGGAAAAAAACGTGCAGGAGCAACATGTGAGGTTCCGTTTATGTCGACAGCAGATGGAGCTGACGTTTATCTCCACCCGTCCGCCCTGCTCTGCGCGGCGCGCCATGGCCACCGCGTCAAATGCGGCTCATCGAGCATTCAAGTTATGGACTGAGGAGAGGGCGGAGCTGCTTCAAAACAAAGCAGCACCGTCGGTTTAATTGCACGTAAACAGTTCTAACATCTGATCCTGCTGTTTGTATATTTCGCGACGCGCTTCGAGGTCTCTGAGTCCGTCTGCCTGCTGAGGCGCCCGTCATGTTTCACTGCATCGGGTGCAGTTCGGTTCCTGCAACACCGAGCGTGCGAAGGTGGAGGCCGCTTCACGAGAAGCGGCGAATGAAAAGGAAACACTTTCGTCTCTCACGTGGAGAAAAACAAAGCAAACAAAAGTTGCTTCTGGAAGCTGTTTTCTGCAGGCAGATTAATACACATTAGGCGCCTTTGTCAGCGCTGACGACAGGTGTTAAAAATAAACCAACACACGTGCCGACATGTACAGAATGGGGCTAGCTGGGAAACGTGACGGCACGGAGGAGAACATGAGTGTACCTGTAATTGTAGGGTTTGTTTTGTGCCCCCCCCCCTCCCCCCAAAGTTTCTGGGGACAAAAAACTGAGAACATGAGAAAATATCCCAGATGCACGATTGTTTGTTTGCTTCTTCCAGCTGAAAACTGCTCCTGTGCACGGCCAATTCATCAGTTTTCTTCATGCACACACATTCGTGCATGAGAACAGTCTCCACCTTCACCACCACCCCCGGTCCTCCACCTTTTTTTCCGGCTTATGTGACCTGAAGGTCAATTATGATTGCATTGTCTTGTATGTGTTGTTCTCCGCAACGCAATGGATTACCCGGGCCCCCCTCCTCCTCCTCCTCCTCCTCCTCCTCCTCCCTTCCCTCGTGAGCCGAGAGGGGATTTCATCGGCGGGCTTTATGACGTATTAAACTCTTCCCCCGTCTGAACCAGAAAAAAATCCACCGCCGATCCTCGACAGAAATGCGCAGTCATGGAGCCGACTGTATTTCAATCACGCCGGTGTCCTCCTCCGTATAAATTACACCAAATGGATGTGTTAACAAGGTTTAAGACTGCATTTTTTTCCTCGTTTTTTTTTTATTCCCGCGGGGTCTTAAAGATCTCGAGAGCGTGCCGGGAGATAAACGTCTCTTTAATGATATTCGCAAAATCCATTTCTGCCTCTTCCTCCTCCTCCTCCTTCCGAAAACACCGGAGCCTCGCCTGCTCGCAATGCGACGTCATCGCCGGCTGAAGGACGGCGACGCAGAAGCGTCCCTCACCCCCCCCCCCCTTCCCCCTTCGGGCCCGTCACTTTGCAACCCTAACGAGGCCTCATACGTCTGAGTCACACGCGCCGTTTGGAAAATTAATGCACGAGGCGGCGCGTCGGCCCGCGCGCAGCCTTGCTGGTTGGATTTGCTCTGTGGCATTACGCAGCCTGAAACGCCTGTGCATGTGGGTGCGCGGACACGTATTTAATACTGGGGACCCAAATCCGTTCCACACATTATGGAGACTTGTCGTCCTTGTGGGGGGAAAAAAAATCATTTAATTTTTCAGGCGACGGGCGTGTTCTGGGGGTAGATTAAGGATAGAGCGAGGCTCAACGTTAGTCAGACGTCCGGCGTCACCAGGCGCGCAGAAAGCAAGATGTAGGCCAAATTCAAATTCTCTTCCTTAATCCTCAATCCTTAACCTTCTTCCTTAAACTTAACCCTCAAAACGGGTAGAAATGGGACACTCCTGAATGCAGATACTTCCTCAATACTGTAGGGGGCAGCA
>JAUESF010000019.1:10035058-10061119 GCA_032274765.1 Malacoctenus tetranemus | reverse complement strand
CACACACACACACACACACACACACACACACACACACACACACACACACACACACACACACACACACACGTCTGACAGACTGTGTACAGTTGACATGCGGGGATCTGATGGAGTCTCGCTCTCCGTATGGAGGCCCCGAGAATGTGCTCGTCTGACAGATTGATGTCAAGGTCAGTCAAGAGACGCACATGCGCGCACACGGACTCCGCTGCCGGAGCGTGCGCACGCGCGCACGCACTCATTAACTGTGATGGATTACAGCGCGTTTCAGGCTAATAACACAGACATACTTGTACACACCACGCATAGATGCACTGACACACACGCCAGACTAACACAGATGGACACAGACCTGCCACCTCGGTGTCACCTTCAGCTAATCCTTGTGAGACAGAGAGCAATCCATCCATTGGCCACACAGATTTGCCCATAATCCCTGAAAATGAACTCATTCGGAGTGCGTTTCCTGGTTGCCAGGGTGCACAATCTGGCCGCGCCGTGTGTACACCTACTCGCACAATTACTGTATGTAGATCGACTGTAGATACGCCGCACAACACCCGGGTAAACTAGGAAAAGGCACCTTGAGAGACTATAAGGAAGAGGAGTTAGGCAATAGCAAGTGGGTGCGCTTCTTTATGTGTGTAGATGAGCGTGTGCGTGTGCGCGTGCACGCTCAGACGCAGATCTAATTGGATGGGAATGTCACGTAGGACAGGGGACATGAGTGCTGCCGGTGGTGTAGGTCGTACACCAATTACTGCGGCGCACTCTTCAAAACTGGATGGGAGATGGAAGCCTGAGAACCCACTTCATTATCAAAGTAAGCCCCCGTGTTGATGGCAGCCAAGTAGGGCAGGACTGTGGGGGTACGGGGTGGAGGGCTGCGGTGCTCGTCTGCGAGGAAATAAGGAAGGGGTGGAGTGGTGGTGGTGGTGGTGGGGGGGGACGTCGAAATTAAAACTGACACCTAAATTGCCGAGGAAAAAAGTGGGCGCAGCCAAAAAGCTTGATGTCTGATTGCTTGGGTTTTCGGTTTCCTTTTAAATATGGAGGCTACAAACTGCGCGCTCCTTCAAAAAACTACACGAGGAGACCAAACGCGAGCCAGGAGTGATGCGCAGTGGGTTTAAGAGAAAGCCGAGGCTGTAAAATAGCACCGAGTTAAATGGAGTATAAACTTATTGGATGAATCAGACAACGGAATATATGTGGAAAAATGGCGTCAATGGGACTCGAAGGCAGTTTCAGCTACATACTTCACATGTAAATGTAAACACCAGTGTTTTTCAACATTTTTACGGTGAAACGATCCAACCGCACGCGGCACATTGCAGCTTTACAAACGGAAACTTTGCAGCCCGTATATACGATGACATCACCTCACTTTTATACTTGCATAACGTGCGTTTCCATCAAGAAACAACACTTTGGGATCTGTGCCAGTGAAAAAAAACGATGTCACAGTGGCTCCTCAGTCACTGAGCTCCGCCCTGGCTTTACCTGCCAAAATAAAAGTCTATCATTTGTACAGCGAATGGCAGCTTGTACCCGTGAATCAGCAGTTGACGGCTTCGATAAACACCAGAATTACAAGATTTGACTGAAATTTAAAGACATTATTCAGAAGCAACCTGATGATCAAGGTGCACTCGTGCCCTGGGCTGCAGTATCGGAAAATATACACAATGTAAACACCACATACGTCTGTATGGAGAGAGTGCCCGAGTGCACATGCTGTCTGCGGATGACCCCGACAGAAGCTGAAAATCGCCTTGTTTTTGTGCTTATCCCGTGTTAATGGAGCACCTTCACCTTGGCCTCGCCCACACAGACACACAGACACACACACATGCAGGACAAATCTATATATAACACCTCACACTCCCACCTCCAGTGTCGATCCCTCCCTAGGTGCCAGGGAGGTGCGGTGTCTGGGATATCGCGGACATTTGCCGGGGCGATGCTTTCTAAAGGTCAGCTGTTACTTCCTCCTGAGTGGGGACGGAGGGCCGACAGCCAAGCGTCGCGGCGGCATCTGTCACATCCTAAACCGCCGAGAAGTAGCCAGCAGTGCGCCCGCCGTGGCATCGGAAGGTCCGACCGCGCGCGGGGCTTGATAAGACTGAGTGTAATTGTTCGCCGGGGCCATTTTCTCTGAGTATGTCTTTAAGAGTGAACGATTGAAGGCGGAGAGAGAGAGAGGGAAGGAAAAAAAGAGAGCGTCCAAGAGAGATGCGCCACGAAAACAGGGAAAAAGGTGAGAGAAAAATGGCTCGCCGGTTGGTAAAGGCTGAAAATTGTCCGAGGTGTGAGCCCCTCGTTTATCAGCCAGGCAGAAGCACATACAGCTCGTACTACTCATTACCGCTCTCTCTCTCTCTCTCTCTCGCTCGCTCTCTCTCTGCCTTTCCCTAATACCGTCCTCGAGCACACCTGCAGCCGCGCGCTGATGTTCCTCTCCAACTGTCACACACGCGCACACACACACACACCCACCCGCCGCAGCATCTCCCTCCATGTCTCCGAGACCCCGGCGCCCCATTAGACGACAATGAAGAGGAGACGCCGGCTTTGCTGGAGCATGTCAGACAGATGCGACATCAGCGGCCCTCGCAGGCCCCAAATACACCCATCATCTTCCTGCCCACCTAATCAGCGCTGTGGAGAGACAGAGGGAGCAATGGGACAGAAGGTGCGGGGAGGAGAGGTTGAGATTGCGGTTAAAAGAAAGAAAAAAAAAGAAAGGGAAAAAACTGGGGGAGGAAGAGGAGGGGGGATTGAGAGAGGTGAGGTGGCATGCAGAGGGAGAAATAAGTGAGAGAGATGGGATGATTTGCCTGATTGGAGCCCACTCGCTCCTTCCCCAGAGCCTTAAAGTTGCTGAAAGATGCAGCAGACCTTACATGGTGCCGGGGAGGAACTGCGCATGTACATCCAACACACAACAAAAGGGAACTGAGCGGTTGTTGTTTTGGTGACACAACACAAACGCAGACTCTTTTAGAGACTTCACACACCAGCTTTGGTTCGCGACCTCCGCATCTCGAACTCCACCGACTTGGAGTCCCGCAGCAGACGACTAAATCATTCATGAATAGTTTTAAAGTCTGGTAATATTGTTAAGCAGCGCGGTGCCTCCAAAGGACAATATCGCTTTGGCAATAACTCCTGCAGCCCCGATGGTCAATATGCTGAAATACACAACTCCCAGAAAAGTTTTCTGCCGAGTTCTCGATGATTGATTTTTTTTCCCATTGTGTTGGAACTAAACTAGGTTAAAAAATACGATCAGATTTCTCCAACTCTGCGGCCGGTTGGAGGGAGCGGAAGCAAACAGGATTTGCAGCACATGCAAAGGTAAACGGGAGGCTTGGGGGGGGGGGCGCAATGAAGAGAAAGATATGAGGAGTGTAAATCAACAGTGACATTTCCGAGCGGGAGAAGACGGTGCACAGCGCAGGGGTGATGGGAGTGTGTGAACGCTTGGGGGGGGGAGGATGGGGGAGGATGAGGGAGGATGGGGGAGGCTGGGGTGGGGTTGGACTGATGCTTTGACAGCGCAGTAGGGGCCAGCGCTGTGAAGTTGCTTAATCCTGAGGAGCAGGGATTAGCTCTGCGGGGGAGAGCCGCCTCGGCGAGGGGGGGCTCCGGGAGAGCCTGTTGTCCCCGATCATGGTGTCATGCTGAGTGGCTACCGGGGGCTGGCAGCGCAACCCCAACACACACACACCCACACACGCAGGCGACACACACACATCCAAAGCCAAACCCCAGCCTCACCCTTGAAACCAGCCCCCGGGGCCCCCCTGTCTGACCTAGTACGCGGCAGCAAATTCACACAGTAACACGCACGGACATACAAAAGACATGCACAACAGCTCATTGCTTCATCGCTCGCTGTGGAGAGGCTGCTGGAGGAGCCGCGGGAGAGCGACTGAGGGCGTCTTCGCATGAGCCCATTGGTTCCGGTGTGACTGATGGCGCCGAGCTCGCAGGCCCACCTGGGGCGCCCGCGTTTCCACTCCCCTCTCATCTCCTGGGCTCTGCACTGCTATCCTCTCCCAGGCTCTTACTCCCCTCCTCCCCCCCTCTCTCTTCTCTCTCTCTCTCTCTCTCTTCCTTCCCTCTTTCTTGACTGGCTCGCTGCAGGGTCCCGGACACCTGGGGCCGCGGCGCCGCGGGACGCTCTGTTGTTATTAGCGTCACGGCCCTGCTGGTTATTTCCCCAATATCTCCAAAAGAGAGTGCTGTTGGCCAGGCAGCTGAAACGGACAAAGGAAGGCGGCCATCCTGGATGCATCGTGCGGGACCAGAGACCCAAATTCTCCCAGAGTGCGTGCACGTGCTCCAAAGGTTTATTTGAACTGCATTCTGAGGGTGAGATCTGAAGATGGTTGAAGAGAGCAGCTGAACAAACTTCAGCCAGACCGGCCCCTTTATCTCCTGACTCTGGTAGCTGCTCTTCTTCTGTGGTAACAAAAAAAAAAGAGCAAATTCTTCTTTACCTTTTCGCCACTCGGAAGAGCAACCGAAGCCTCTTCCCTTCACCAGGGGTGATGTAACGTCTCCTCCACACCTGGTGTCCCCCCCCCCGCAGTAAAAGGACCTTTTTCTCTGGGTGACTGGCAGCCCAGTGTGCGCGCCACCCGCAGACACCGTGTACTTAAGGACTTGTCAGTTAGCAGGAGCGGCGCGCTGAAGACTTGGAGCCCGCGCGCAGCGTGCGGTGTGATGAAACCCCCCTGCCGGAGTCTCAATCTCGCTGTATGTTCGCGGTCATGAACGGGCTTGATGAGAGTTTCCCCGGGAGGCGCCGAACGCACCTCGGCAAGGTCGGACGGGGGCAGCCCGGCCGACGCGCTCCTGAATTGTCACGAAAGTAAAGCGCGGAAAAAAAAGGGAAACTTGTGAAACACAAGGAGCAAGTTTTTTTTTTGTTTTTTTGTTGTTAAGAGCCGGATGAAAGCATTGGTTAAGTCAAGGCGACGCTCGCTGCTGCTGCTGCTGGAGGAAGTCGACAAAAACGCTCGCAGAGATTGAAAAATACAACCCTGACCCCCAGCACACCGCGACTGACGCCTGAATAATAGCAAACAGTGCTAAAGTGCAGAGATGCTTATACAACAACAACAAATGTCAGCCAGTCCCGAAAAAACAAACAACAATAAAGCTTTCAGCACAGATTTCAGGAGTGCATAAGTCATTAAAAAGGTCATTTTATTTTGAAAAGCCATAAAAAAAATAAAAAAAACCTGCGCCACCTTGCTCTCGCTCCCTCTCGGAGTTGTTCACCAAACAGCACAACATCCCTGATGAGAACGCTCGCGCTGCTGTACTCAGTGTCATATTGCTAACAGACTTCATGCAATATTAACTCGCTATAGAGCTCGGAGGACGCACAAACCTGGGTATAGTGCGCGATAAATAAAACAAAACCACCCGTGATTGACACATCATTAGACACCCATGAATTATTCAATATCTGCAATCATATTGGTTCGCCAAAGGATCAACATGCTGAGGAGCGCGCGGGCCCAGGGTACCTGATTGCAAGTTAAAAGCCTCCCCGAACTTGACTGCTCCCATCTCTAAAAAATCTGTCAGTCATCAGCGCCGAGAGCGGCGAGCGGAGGAATGAGCCCCGACTCGGTCCTCGGAGCGCTGATTCGGACCTCCCGCCGCTCCCCAAAGAAAGGCTGCATCCTACTGGCTTTTGAGATGGCTCTGATTGAAGACATAATTGTGAATGTGGGTGAATTTCACGGTTAGAAGCGTGAAACCCCCTCGGCGAGATGGATGGAGAGATGGGGAGCGGCGAGGGGGAAGGAGGAGGGTGGGGGGAGGAGGCAGGAAGGACTGCAAATGAGGTGTCAGGGTGCTCCAAGCCGGAGCTGGAAGGTGGGAAGACCTCAACCGGGCTGATGATTGCCGGCGCCGGAGACGGACGGGCAAACAAAACAGGCTGTATGTATGGAGGGCATCCATATGTACATATATTCAAGGAACAATGAGGAGCGGGCGCACGCGTGATGGGAAAAAGACGCGGCTGCATGTGTAAACAATCGGTGCAACAATCAATCTGAGTGCGGCAAATCGAGTGGCGCGGTCGCAGCATTTCATGCCGTTTTCTTCCCCCGGCCTCCCGATAACATCTCCAGCAACCATCTGCATATCGAACCAGGCAGCTTTTCACATCCGCTGACTAATGATTTCTGAATGTTATTAACTCTCCATATTACGACTGGACTTCAGAAAGGCGCAGTGTTTCCTCCTCGAGCAGAGGCGGAAGAAGGAGGGGGGAGGGAGGAAAGGAGCTCCCGTCGCTGCCGCCTTATCTCCGTTGGCCAGGGTCTGGTCCGGCGGTGGGCTGGCTGACTCCCCTCCCACCCTCCCCCCCCCCTCCCTCCCCGTCCCCAGTAGAAGTCGCCACTATCTTTGGAGTTTGTTTTGGCGAGCCTCAGCAGGGCCCGGCTCGCCTCGCTGCCGAGCCGCACCTGCCAAGCGTGGCGAGCGCCGCGACGGAAATCGAGGATCGGCGGCTAATTGGGCTCGTTCATCAAAAGCAGATACGAAACAAACGCCTTCAGGAACGGCTCGAAAAGTGTTCTCAATAAATCTCAGCCGTGTCTCCCTCACCCCCCCCTCCCTTCCCCCCAACTTTGGAGAACCCGTGAAATGATTCATACGCGGCCAAAATACATAAAAACTCCCAAGGTCAAAAAAGTGCTTGGGACGTATGCGCGAGCACACTTCAGCCACCTGTGAGCGCGGAGGACGGCACGGCTGTAAAGTGAGCCGTTATTTAGTTCATAGCTGTGAAAATAAATAAAACTAAAAAGCCTTTGAAATGTACAGGTCTTTAAAGAGGGCCTCAAACTGCAGAATACATCACTTTTATGGTCCTTACAGTTAAAATAGTGGTCATGTAGTGTTGGATCTCTCTGAAGGATAATCTCTCTGAAAGTGCTTCTGGCCAGTTCTTCTTCTTCTTTTTTTATACAAGAAACTAATTTGAGGAATTAAACTTCTTTTTTATGAGTCTTATAAAATTGCTGCTGTTAATCTGTCCAGCTCTTAGCCAAGCTGCTGAGACCGCGCGTGATTTATGGCACCTGTCGTCTGCGTTGAATCGAGGGGACCTGCCGCCTGTTGTTCACAAATCCTCCCTAATCTTGGAAATTGCCCGCTCCTCCTCAGCAAAACAAACACACATCCAGCATTAAGCCGCAGAGTGAACCTGCCGCACACCTTCTTTGTTGGTTTTTTTTTTCTCACACTTTTAAGCTCTTTTTCTTTTTACATTAGCGAGGGTTAATGGACTGCTCGGCAGGGGTGGGGCAGTGATTGGCACGCTCCCCTCACGCTGACAGGACCACGGTTTGATTTCCAGACTTCTCGTGCATATGTTAGCATGTCCTTCAAATACTCGGTGGGGTTTTATTTTTTTTATTCAATCGCTCCGACTTCCTTCCCAAAAATCCAGACACATGCTGACTTAGACGACGCATGTACAGCAGCCGGCTGCATCGTTTGGTTCATCAACTTTTCAAATCCCTTCAGAGGACGAATGGTACAATCTCATTTCTTGAGCCTCACTGGTTTGTCGTTCCGAATCTGTGTTACATTACTCACGACGGGGGGAAGATACAAGCTAATGGGAGGAGCTTAAAGAGACAGGAGCAGGAACGAGGACCATAAGGAGGAAAATGTAACCAAGCGTTCCTGTCTGGTGAAACCTTCTGCTCCTGATAGAAAAAAGAAGGAATGGAGGGAGGTTTTTTTTTTTCTTTTTCCAGGTGTGATGTCAAAAGACAAGGCGGTGGGTTCGCTCTAATGCACCAGAAGCAGCGGTTACACCGACCTCTTCCTCCTTGTGAAATCCATTCTGGTCGGGGGAAGAAAAAAGTTGGAAGAAAGTTTTGATGAGAGCAGATGTGAGTAAAGTCAGAACATCCTCAGAATGTGACGGCGCTAAAAGAAAAATGAAGAGAAAAAAAAAACGGGGCTTTAAATGCAGATGAAAAAACCTCATGTTTGAGTTTGTGAAGACAGAAAAAAGAAAGAGTCCCTTTCTCTGTGTTCTTATTGATTCTACTGATGACAGAAACGTACCACCTCACCGACCTCACAGCGAATCAAAAAAAACCCAACAAAGTTTCAAAAGGAGATGATAAGGAGCGTCCATAAAGGGAAACGCAGCCGGGGAATCCTCCGTTTCATAACTTCGAAAGATACGATTTCTTCTTCTTGATCAGTTCGGTGAAGTTCAAACGCTTCTCTCAGACTAATTAAATTCCTAATTGATGTGGATCTGTGAAGACTGTACGCGGCGCTTTCACTTTTATCAGTCTGGACTTTAGGAGTCATATTCAAACTTATGTAAAACTAAACAGCATCGCTGTTTTTTTTAGCAGTTCTGGCTGCTCGTCGACTCGGCTGTGAGGTCTCGCTCCAGGTCTGAGGGAACACTTATGCAAAGTTGTTGTTATTAAGCGGATTAATCATTTTTACAGTGAGACGCGGCGATGTCGGGGTTTCTTTTTTTTTTTCCTGTGTCGCGGGCGACAAAAGACAACCAATTACAGCTATCTTTGCTGTCACCTATTTCCCTCCTGACCTCACTTCCCAAAGACAAATTACACTCACAAAGTGATATGCGGTGGCTGAGGAGCTCTCGCTGCTCAGACTATTTAAAAGCCGGGCGTCCTTTTTTTTATGTGGCAGGAAAATTGCTCTAAGGTGTAAATGTGTATTAAGACGGGAACAGGAGTATTTATGCGAGTGGAAGATGTTAAAAAACACAAAATCCCAGGAGCAGAGAGGATGACCCTTTACTGGAAATGTTACGATGATAAATTCTGGGGCTGAAATCTGTTTTTTTTTTTAGTTTCCTTCTTTCTCCACAGTAAGGAAGCTAAAATATTTACAGCCGCACCTCTGTTGTTCTGCCACCAAAGCCAACAACCTTGACACCGAGCGCGGCTCGATGTTCTTGCTCCTCATAAACGCCGCTTAATCAACATTTTTTCGAAGTTGTGCGCTCAAGGCGTTTCACAGCGGGTCAACACATCCAGCCCAGAAAAATGGTAGATTACACAAAACTGCACATTTCAAATAGAAAGTATGAATAATGCATCGGAGATCATCATCATAAAAAAAAGCCCACTGAGAAAAAGGCATCCACATATTTAAGCATTTTCATTCCCAGATTATTGAGTCTTTAGACCTTCTGACTCAATTTTGACTCCCGCCCCGCGTGATGGTTTCAGAACAGGAAAAAAAAAAAAAAAAAAAAGAAGAAGCCCAAAACAAAATAAAAGCCTGGGTTGCTTAGGAACAAGCCCCGTCCACTGCTCCCACAATTTGCCCAAACTGCTTCAGAGACCCGTTAGCTCTTACATGATAAGGCCGGTGAAAACAACCCTGACCCCGTGTTACAAATGCTTTACTTCAGCCCGAGCCGCGTGCGTGGTTTTCATTTTTTTTCTTTTTCTCTTCCAACCGTTTTTTTTTTTTTCTTCCCACCTCGGTTCTCTGGTTGCGGCGCGCGACTCGCTCCTCCCCGCTCCGGCTGCGGCACCGGGGCGGGGGGGGGGAGAGGCCTCCGGTCGTTCTTGGAGAGAGGCAAAGTAGGTTAAAGTTTTTACAGCGCGGGGTAATTGAGTCCAGTTGCTGAGGGGGCCTCGAAGAAGCGTCACGAAAACACACACACACGAGGGGGTGGGGGGGAGGTGGCGCATGGGCAGGGGTGGGCACACGCAAACACACCACGCTGGGAAACGCTGATTCCTCTCGGAGCCGCGGATGCCCCAGATACATCGGCGGCGCTCAAATTAAGCAGCTCAGAGACGGAGGAATCAAATGCGTTTCCATTACGGGGCAAATATTCCATCTACCCCCTGTCATAACGACACTGTATGGCAGCATTAGGAGGAAATATCAAATTAGGCTGTTTCATTTGGAGGACTGTTGTGCATTGCGAACAGCTTTGGAGATCAATTGAGCTGCTAGGTAATGAGCGGCAGCGGCCTGCTCTAATATACTCAGTAATGTTCTTTTGATTGCTTTGGTTAATCTTGCACTGCGGTGCATGGGGAGGTATCCCCCACCCCCCCTACCTCAGCCCCCCGCCCGCCACACACACACACACACAAACAGGCAAAAATCATCACCACTGCTGAAACACAATCACTCGTCCAGGTTAGAGGAGACAAAATATGGATCGGCGTCACCAAAACACTCCACCGATATAAATCAGGCCCGTTAAATCTGGATGTTGCACACCGGAGAGAATGAGTCGACGACCAGGCCGCGTTTTTTGCGCTTTCAGGCTCAAAAGTTAACAAAACGCAAGCGAAAAATAGGAAGAGATTCCCCGGGCCGCGGCGCCAGACCTTCAATGAGGTGTCGGCGACGCGCCGATGCTGAGGTGGATGGAGTCAGACACGGCTGATCGCAAGAAAAGAGGAAAAAAAAAGCAGATCGTCTCGCTCGTCCTCACGCCCGCAAACAAGCGAGAGGCGCCCGTGTCGCTCCGCCGTCACACTCGCAGCTGTGACCGTTTTTAATACGCTCCAGCTCCCCCCTCCTCCCCCCCCCCTCGCTCCTCCACACCTTTATGCTCTCGCGGAAAAAAAAAATGCTAACAAACCTGTCCGACCACTTTTGCAATATGCCGCGCCGCGCCGCTGCATGCCACGCCATCTGCCACGTTCCGCTGCACACTGTGAATATTTATTCACTTCAGCTGCATCGCTCAGCGTCCGTCTACTTTTGTGCGTTTTTTTTGGGGGGTGGGATCGTCCCACCTGCGGGTTTTCGGAGACAGCAGTCACATCGAAGTCAAACAGGGCCGGCCAACTTCACACGCGATCTCGCAGTCGGATCTTGTGCATGCGTGTGTTTTGTTTTTGCTATTTCACAAGTTGCCTCGTCAAAGAATAAACAAAGCGTTAGGAGAAGCTGACAAGTATTACCCAGCATGCCACCAGTCTGCAGCTGGGAGCACAGAGCATTGATACGATGGAAATCAGTGCTTCGGCGTCCTACCTCTCCACGTGGTCCAGGTTCCCCGACACCCCCAGGCCCCCGATGGTGTACAGCTTGCCGTCGTAGACCAGGCTGTTGTGTCGGCAGCGCGCCACCGTCATCCGCGACACCAGGTTCCAGTTGTCCAGCAAGGACATGTAGCACCACACGTCGGCGACCATCACGCCCGACTCTGTGCCCCCTGAAACACGACGAGCAAAGAGTTTGAACTCGAGGGGAACGACAGCAACATCGACTTGTGTGTATTGTTAAGCTTTCGTACTGGTGGTTTTGTTGGTGGCATCATGCCCCACAATCATAAATCATCTGTAAGTGATGAAATATCAGACTGGAAGTGTTGATTTTTTTCTGCTTCTACATACAAAGAATCTTGTTCACAGAAAGTGATGAATTGATTCCTCATGTGTTCCTTTAATAATTCAAAAGATGCAGTAAAAACTCAAGCAGACCTTTCAGCTTTGGGTCACTGCTACAATAAGTCTGGAAAAAACGGATCAGACGTCATTTTGTTTTTCGGTTTACAAAATGTTTGGCAGCGGACGATAATTAGAGGAATATTTTACAAGCTTTTCCTGATAAGTTTCTGTTATTGGCAAAAACCCCTCCCCCCAAAAAAAACTCCAAGAAAGTTGACCCGGTGCATGTTTACCCTCCCTGAAGCCGTTCTGATGCACTTTCCCCATTCAAATCGAACCCAATTAATTCCAACTTCATCAACCTTTAAGTCTAATCCGGTTCTTCATCCCTCACAGATCATGTTTTTGCTCGGAATAATTTCCTCATTAAAAAAAAATAATGTCACTGTTTTGTTTTTTTTTGTTTCCACGAAGTTCAAAAAGCAAACAAATTAATTTTGGGCTGTAAGTTTAATACAGTTTTCCCCCCCTGTAGCGTCCAGTCTAACTGACGGGTCAAATTGACCGACAAATGTGTGAAACACAAACATGCAGGGGGGCAGTTTGCAAGCGTGTGAAATTAGTTATTTTTCATTTGCATGTTTTACACACTAATTGAGAGCAGCCTTGAAAGTTACGAGTGTTTATGGAGGCTTTTTTTACGCCTTAAAACAAATTATTTAGAGGAACAAGAAGGTTTAATTCTTCACTAAAACACATAGAACGTGTTTTTTTTTCCTCCCCCTGCGTGGCGACAGACTTGGACGACCTCGGCTAAGTTGTTTGCTGCCGCGTCGACGAGTCAACCAGCCGACTCGAGACAAAACAGAAACACGCCACTTGTTTTTCGGGTCCCTCCAAAGCAGCTCTGTTCGCCGCCGAGCTCCACGCGCGACGCCGTCCCGCGACTCAGTGACCCCCCCCCCCCTCCGGCGAGGAAGGTCACGCGCCGCGGGCCCAGCCGATTGGCTGGCAAGAACAACCCTGATTTCCCCACTGGCTGCGTGACTCCCAGCGGACACACATGCAGACCTGTTCCAATGCCCAAACACAAATTTACATTTATATGAAAAGGTGGGGCGGGGGGGGGGGACACGCAGGACAAATCCTGTTGCATTTCCACGGTGCGATGTGAAGGTCTGAGTAGCGTGCGAGATTCCTGCACAAATGGACCGTGGAGAGAGAAACCCAGTCTTACCTCTGGAGAGGCAACTTAAAGGTGTCTCGTAGTGGGAGTCAGAGAGAGCACAGTGTGCCACTATGGAACAAAATCAACTGCAGAACACTGCAGCATCTGTACAGCCAGACAGGAGGGGGGGGAAAAAATCAAGCTCCAAAAAAAAAACACCAACCTTCCACTGGAAGATAAACAGAAGAGACGGTCGGTACAAAAAGCACTCTTCTGAACAGAACGACATTAAACTTTTCAGAGGTTTCAAAGCGATGTGAGTGATTTTTTGGAGTTTGCCACCCCCCCCCCCTCCCCCCCCCCTTTTTTTTTCAAAAGTCTCTCAAAAACAGGTCAGGAGAAGTGAGCAGCAGCGTGGGTAGCCTCGCTCGCCCGCAACCGGCGAGGCCGCGCAGGGAAAAATCTCTCCTTAAATAAACTTCCAGAGAAGCGGTGAGATAAACGCAGCCTGCGCGATGTCGATCCGACCAGTCGCATGGAAAATTCTCGACACTCTCGCCCTAATCGAACCTTCAGATCTATCCCATCTTATCGGAGGTTCCAGATTAGGTGCGGTTGACTTGAACGCGGTGACAGGAAGCGACAGGTGTCGCATGGAAACCCCCTGAAAGACAGGTTGGCTCTGTTGTTTCCATTCGGTACGGCTGAGAACGACACCTGCAGACCAGGACCTGAACCGCTTATTAGGGGCCTTCAAAATAAAAGTTCCAGCAGCCTCTGAGCCTGGCAGATAAAAGTGTAAAACAAGAAGAATGAAAAAAACAACAAAACAAAATCAAAACAACTAAAAACGTCTGATCTAAGATGATGAAAAGTGTACAAATGAAAATGTTGTTGAACATTTGTTTTTAGACCCTTTTATGACCCAATTTCAAGACTAAATTGACACCAGTCAAAAGGCGACTAAAAACAGTGCTGAAGTGCTTTTTTGCATCCAAAGTGAAAAAAATAAAAGCAGTGTGATGAAATAGTGTCACAAAGTTTTGCATGGATAACTTTTCCGAGCTGCAGTGTGCCTGTCTGAAGGCCCTCCCCCGCCTGTCCTCCCCCCACCGAGACTCTGCTGCTAACCGCCCGCACAGGAGAAGCCACAACTGCAGCCGAGCGGACACAATTTAGCTCACCTGACAGGTAGATGTTGTCCCCCGCCGAGATGACACTGAAGAACTCGCGGTCGTAGAAGGGCAGGCTGGCCAGCGGGTACCACTTACTGTTTTGGGGGTTAAAACAGGTGACCGCTGTCAAGGACCGCTGGTTCATCCCGATGGCCTGACGCCCTCCCACCAGAACTATCACCTCCGCGACTCCTGCGAGGGGGGGGGACAAAGGAGTAGGAGGGGGAGGACGATCGGGGGGAGGGCGGACAAAAGGGGAGAAAAGAGAGGGGGAGAAAGCGAGTCATCAGGAAACGTTTGCACCAGTAAATAAGGGCTCTGACTGAATGGAGGGGGCGCTTTGGAGAGGTGGTGTTGCAAACCAGCGGGCCATGATTGCTTCAGGTTAAGAGCCTTTCTATGTGGCCTTTTTTGTCCAGTCAGAGAAGAAAAAACACACTCGAAAAACAAAAAACAAACATGTTCCATTCTCACGTCGAAAACCAAATAGTTTGCACGTGAACGCGCGAGCAGAATTGTATGAGAAGTGCTCTGTTTTGGCTTCCTTGGCTCAGCCTGAATAAGCTCAACTCAGAATGCAAAAATGCCACCCTCCCGCCCCCCACCCCGAAAAATGAAGAAAGTTTCCTTTTGGTCACAACAAACCTACCGAGTGAAATTAGACAGAAAGTAGGACTCAATTACTGAGACGGACGGCGCTTGCCATTTGCTCGGTCGCGGCCCAGCTCTCCGATTCCGGTGTGCTGACGCGCGCCACGAGCACCGGGGCTACAAATTCACTGCTCCTCACGCTCCCAGTGAAATATACACTGCTCGGGCAGCGCATAAGGGAACTGCAAAATCGATAGGCAAATCAATTTGTGTACGTTTGTGTGTGGACGTGCACCTTGAGTGATTAAGGGAGGGGGTGTGGGGTGAGGGGGGGGGTGGGATACTCGAAACGCGCTCGGTTCTCAAGCCTGTAACAGCTCAGCACATCCCCGCTCTCAGACGACACGCCTGCGCACACAAACACCCGGCGCTGCTGGATAAAGACACCAGTGATCCAAAACACACAAACAGGTTGGCAGGCGGCCACGTGTGCGTCTCAGGTCCTCTCAGTCTTCGGCAGCAGGCGGCAGGCGGCAGGCAGGCTCCAGTGAGCAGGCGAGACGACAGACAGAAATGAGCTGTGTGTTTGTAAGCAGCAGGCAGGCCGAGGGAGGGGGGGGAGGGGGGGGGGAGGGAGAGGGTGGGGAAGGAGTGAGCCAGATGATAGAAGAAGGTACAGAGAGAGAGAGAGAGAGAGAGAGGGAGAGAGAGAGAGAGAGGAGGGGAGGGAGGAAGGCAAAGCTAATCTTCATACACTCCAAACCGGAGCTAACCACGAGTTCACCTGCACGGATCGATAGTCTTCCTCACATACATCCTCCCGACAGCGCCCATCCTCAGGCCCGCTCTCTTCCCCTCCCCCCTCCCCCCCCTGTTCAAACCGCTCCCTCGTTTATTCCTTAAGCTTCCCGTTTCTTTTCCTTTTTTTTCAAAGCTGGTAAAACAGCGACTTCTTCCTCAAGGAAGGAGAGAGAGAGAGAGAGAGAAAAAAGATACAAAAACTACAATGGGCTTTAGCCGGAGCTGAGCGAACAGACAGAGCGGTAAGCGCCGGGCGCGGACGTATCGTGGACATCCAGCTTTGGACTTAGTGGACAGCTTAAAGCTCGCTGGCTCGCTTTTCCCCCTCGGTTAGAAATTTTTAGGGGGCGCGTTCGTCTGAGCGGGACGGGGCGAAAAGAAAGTGGTGGCCCGAGGAGAAAGTGCGACAGCGTCACCACGAAGGGGAAGGGGGGGGGGGGGTGGCAACGGTGACAGAAAATGGAGGGGCGTCGGTGGGGAAACGGCATCGGCTTTTTCAGGTGCCGCGTGAACGACGTGCGAACTTTGCTTAAAAAAGACTTCCTTGGCCTGTTCTCACGGCTCTGTGGCATCCTGACCCACACTCGCACTACACCTCCCCCCACCACCACCACCACCACAGACCTCCAACAGACCTTGGATATGCACTTAATAAATGGGAGCGAGGTTTTATGGGACAGCTGCGGCTACAGCGAAGCGGCCGCTCCTCCACAGAAAACGGAGTGAAAACAAGCACTTTGTCTTCGGCCCTCGCGAGCCCGCAACCACACCTTCACACTCGCATTAATTATATTGACTTTGTTGCTGCGATTGTTCTTCCTCGTGATTAGTTTGCTGCTATTGCTGTACATGTTTGCGCTCCATTCCTCTTTATCGCACGCTATTCTTCAACTGTATTGGATTTTTTTTTTTTTAAAGTACGACTCTTTTCGTCGCTTTTGTGGGCCTGAATTTTCCATCTCTTTTCATCTCCTTCACTTTCATCCCATTAGCTGTTTCGTTTTTGTTGATATCGACGGTCACAATTAGCCTGGCAAAGTTCCCGCGTCTCTGTTTTGAGCCATTTTGAGGCTCCTTACGGGCACATCAATCAGCGTTTCACTGTTAAGCAGCTCGGTTATTATCAGTATTGGTTGAAATAGTGAAAAAAGAAAGATGTAATTCAATTGTGTCAATAAAAGACGCGCAAACGCTGGATTTTCCAACTTGAATCCTCGAACATGAAGGGGACACAATCAGAGAGAGACGGAATTAAAAGCAGTCGCTGCTTCCGGTTGTTTTTCCCCGACATACAATTCCTCTCCACCACCCAACTCAGATCCCTACAGAATCTAATTAGGACCAACTTAAGCGATGCCACATGCAGCGCCGACACGCCGCTTCGTGTCCACACGCAAGCAGGTCTTTATTATCACCTAACGCACATGTGTGAGTCTCATTCTTTATTTTATTTTATGTTTTTGTTCTCGGCGCTTTCTGCTTGGCCAGACACGTCAGGGAGAGTCCACATCTGCGGCGCGCCTCTGACCCCTGAAGCCCCCCACCCCCCACCCCACCACCACCACCACCACCCCCGAGCGCACTCGCGAGCTAACACAACCCAACACCGGCCTGTCAGAACGCAACAAAAACAGGAGAGCGGCACCGCTGACGGGGAGTCACGGCATCGGATCAGATGCGCGCGGGGGCGGGTGCACGCGCGCATATGTGCGAGTTCTTTTCTCAGACAATGAAGCCTCGCAGGGACGGCTGTCAGTCAGCGCGAGGTTTGATGGGACTTAGGTAGGGGAGGGGGGGGGGATGAAGGGATGGAGGATCGAAGGATGGAGAGGAGGAGGTTGGGGATGAAGGGATAACCGAGTCTTGACAGCTTTTCTTTTTTTTCCCTCCTTCTTCTTCTCCTGACAGAGTTGATACCCTGGGTAGTTTGGGGAGGAAATGTTTCCTCTTTCCTGATTGTTACGGACCTTTTGTCACATCGCTGACATGTTTCCAAACTGTCTATATTCAAGGAGAATATCAAGTCGGAGCCCGATTCGTCGAAACGCGACCTGCTTCGCTTTCCCTGACCCGTTCCCTCTTTGATTCGACTTCAGACGAAAGCCCGTTTGCATCGCTGTTCCGTCGTTTAGACGTCGATCCGTCTACTGCTTCAATCACCGGACAGGGTTCCAGTCCATCACGCTCGAAGGCACACGCTCCACGCTTGCTGCTTTTCTTTCTCTAGGAATTTGATTGGCTACATTTGTCTTTCTGCGCTTTCTTAGGAAAACGACTTGGTCCCAAAGGTTCTTTTAATTTCCAGGTTTTTTCAGGCTGCACAGGAACCCCCGACTACCACTGACTCCACACACGCTCGTGCCTGGAACCAATTGGAAGTAACAACCCAACATACGGTGTTCTCGAATATTATTTGGGTTTTTCTTATAAGGCGGCCGACGGCCGCAGGCGCGAAATGCAGCTATGAAGTCTAAGACGAAGGGAGAACCGAGCCAACAATGGAGCATTGTGGGAGCGGTAAGCGAAGGAAAGTAAAAACATCTGGACAGAGTGGAGCATTGGGATGGTAGGAGGAGGGGGGGGGGTTCTGCCACTGTAAGTGGAGGATTGTATGGGCAGCCAGGAAAAAAAGAGGATGCATCGTGAGTGATGGACAGGCTCATGTGAGAGCTGCATCTCAAATTGGAGTTGTTGCCCACCCACGGACGGAGTGCACTCGCTCACACACACACACACACACACACACACACACACACCCTGCCTCGCACCTCCACTCGATCCGACTGCAGCTAAATGAAACCCGTGTGTGACAGGCGCGGGCCGCCCCGGCGCTGCCGCGCGCCGGAACAGGCTGGATTTTCCTTGCCGAACACACGGACTCGCGCACGGACGGATGTGCAGTCGCTCCCGGCTGCCCAAGATGAAGGCGGGGCGGAGAGGTTGCATCCTGGCTTCCTTCCTGCTGCCACTGTCAGTCTTCTTTCACCTTTTTTACGGGTCTCCTTGCTCAGTGCCGCATGCTGTGACCCCCGCTATCCTTATTCCTCTCTTTTCTCTCGCCTGCAGCAAACACCTCCCTCTCTCCTCTCTGCCTTCGCCTCCGGGAGACTTTGCCCTCTCTCTCTCTCTCTCTCTCTCTCTTGCTCTCTTTCTGCTTCCTCCCTCATCAAGTCTTTCCCTCTGAAACCTCACGAGCCCTTTGCTGTTTTTCCAATATACCCTCCATTTCCACCCCCCACCCCCCCTCACTCCCCCTTTCCGTTCCCTCGCCTCGCTCTCCTCTCGTGACCTTACCTGTACTTTGCAGCCCAGCCGCCACACTGACTTGTGGGGGTTCAACTGGGTGGAGTCAAGGAGACAAACGCGCTTACAACTGGGAGGAATTGGAGCAGCGGTGAACCAGAGAGCAGCACGACGCTTGGTGCATGTGAACCATGCTCTCCTCTGTATCAGACCCCCCCCCCCCCCACACACACACACACAGAAACACACAATCTCACAGTGGAGTCAGGTTGCATGTTCTCTTCGCAGTTCAGCTGTGAACATTCACAACAATACTTTCTATGATTTCCGCCTGCAGACAATGTGAAGTTGGGACCCTTAAAAACGTCAAATAAGAGACCTCCAGGTCAAATAAGCTTTGTTAATCAGCGGCTTAATAACCTGAAATCTATGTTGCTAAGCAACATAAGTGCACTGTGATAAACACTACCTCATTAGTTGAGTGGAAGTAAGAACAGAAATTCAAACTACCCGCTGTTACAAAGTGTTTCTTCAAGTTTTGTTTAAAAACTCTGAAACGAGCGACGTTCTTCATTCAAATCGAGATCCTCACATTTGTTACAGCTGTGATTTGATGAAAACGCTCTCAGGGAGGTTAAACAGCTCCGCAACCACCTTACAGGCTGGAGATCAGCTGAGCAGCCTCCCAGTCACCAGTGAGGGGAGCTATTGCCAAAAGCTACTGATCCGGTCAGTGACCCCCGGTCACTGAGTGCACGGCTCAGCTCTGTGCGAGGGGGCGGGGGAACGACTCACTGTCGAGAGTTCTTCAGTGTTGTGAATAAAGCAGCGGGACACACTCGGTGTACATAGAAGCAGCGCGCACTTACTGCAGGCTCCTCGGCTCATTTATCTTAATACATCAGTGTAATAATATTGGATGTAATTTCCCTTTCAACAACCGGTAGATCTGAACCTCAAAGGATTCTCTCCCCCCCCCCAAAAAACTTTTCGTCTTGTTCACACCGCGCGCTTACTTTTTCCTCGTTCCTCCCTTAACTTTGTTATTATCCTCAATCAAATCTGTGGCGGTTTGCAGCCGGGCATTAAGCACATAAATCACAGGGCTGCCGAAATGACAGTGACAAACAACCATCTACTCTCGCCTGACGAAAAAAAAGGAGAGAAGAAGTGTCTGAGCAGACAGAGATGTCACGCGCATTAATATGTATGTGTAAATGTATGCACGGTGTGTTTGTGCGCACAGTGGCAGTGGAGAGGCGTACAGAATTGGACTCGGTGGATATCACAGTCGCTGTGATACCAGCAGTGCGTCCCTCATGGCTTTGAGCCCCCCCCTCGTATCTCCCCGCTGGTCCACAACCGTCGCCTCTTATCTCTGCCCCTTTTTCTCTCTGTTCTTCGCTCTTTAGCTTTTTCCACCCCACACTTAATCCCACGATTTCTCTCCCAGGGTGTTAATTTGCTCTGGTGAGAATCATGAGGGGGGGCGACAAAGGGCCCCTAAATAATGCCAAGGTCCGCAGAGGTGCAATGTGTATTCAAGCCCCTGTGCGAGCGCGCATGTGTGGGCATTTTGCCTCTTGTTCCTTGTAGCGAAAGTGTGTAGTCCAGCATTTGGCCAGTGTGCTTGGTAGTGAAGACAAAGCATTTTTAAGTCTCAGTGTCCCCGAAACCACATTTAAAGGCTCAGTTCACTCAAAATCTACACTATGGGAAGTGGGAAGTCACCAAATATTTGCACTTTGTAACTAAAATAAATAGATTTTTTCAGGTGTCTGTACTTTTTTCCTCCTATCAAATCTTGCTCCATCTGGACTTTTGGCTCTCCTTGCCTTTAATCCTCAATGCAGGCTGAAACCGAGGAGGGAAAGTCAACTGTGCAGAGAAGGCATCGAATCATCACTTCTGTGAGTCTTTCCCATTAAGGTTCTGACATGATCAGCAGATCGTTGACGCGACTTCATCGAATCAGAGTCAAACACACCTTTATTCAGGTTGATTGAATGAATCTACAGACTTAGACTAAAATCTTTCAGTTCCTACATTTGATATCTGTTCTTCGTCACTTTATCCAGAGTCATTTTCCGGACTGACACCGTTTGTCGCCACCTCCTTCTGCGACGACCCCAGAAAATATTTTGGGAGTAAATTTCTTGCCACTCCGCGAGTGATTGAGACTTTCTGCCTGAGCTCGGGGCAGGCATGGAATAACAATGTGGCGTTGGGAAAAATAAAACCCTCCACAGCTCGCTGTCCCTGATATTCACAACAATCCGCACACCTCGGCGCGAACGGATTTCGGTGGAACAACTTTTTTTTTTTTTTTTGCCGAGGAAGTCTCTGAACACCATCCAGAGTTTGTTCTGTTCATGTTCCAGAGTAACTGGGACATTGTCACCAGTGAAAGATGTTCCTACTGAATTTTTTAATCCGCGTGTTGCAGTGGGACCCCGACACCAGAGTGAAATCTCAAAATCTGGGTGAAAAAAAAACAGATGCGGCAGGAGAAGGGAGCGGATTCTTGAAATTCTGATGAACTAACGCCTGAAACGTTGTCTTGTTAAAACCTCACGTGCCGCGATTTGACAACCCTACAAACGCCAAAACACAATCTGCAATGTCAGCACGTGCAATGATACACCTCAACGCGGGTTCAGACCGTCTGCTGAATATTGGATGAGGTTGGAGCGGCCTTCGCCGGGGGGGACGGGGGGGACGGGGGGGTCAAAGTGGCGAGTGCAGCATGAGCGATGATGCAGAGGCTGATCCATGTTGCGGTAAATGCTCCCTTTGGGCCTCAGCATGGAGCGCGGCTCAAGAACAGGAGCAGCGGAGCGATCAGCGACCTCCTCCTCCTCCTCCTCCTCCACCTTTTACCCCTCCATCCTGGTTGCTCGGGGGGGCTGACGGTGGTCACCGAGTCAAAAGGTCAACCGGACGCAACTTTTTTAGTCTCTGGCCCGCGATCCCGGCAGATATTCCGACCGGAGGTTATCTAATCTGGATTGACCGCCTCCGTGTTGCATTCACGAGCCAAGATACAAGTGTTTTGCTTGAGATTTCCAGCGATAAGCCGAAGGAATATCAGAAACTCGGAGTCCAATTCTCCAGCGCGCCGCTGCCTCCGACTCCGTCTCTCGCTCCAGCTTTCTCCCTCCCTCGCTCGCTCGCTCGCCCCCTAAAACACCATCCCGGGCTCCAGAAATAAAATCGGAAGAGGATCCGCTGAAGGGCACTTTTCACATAGAGCGATTAAGACGTTTCTGGCACATTCTCCTGCATCTCGGGCTTTTTATTTTTTCTCCAGTTTGAGAGGTAAAACAGAGTAATCTCACGCTGCATTGGCTCTAAAAAAAGACAAACCAGGCTGAATAATTACACAGAGCAGGACAATAATCAACAAAGTCCTGACATTAAGGGGGGGGGGATAAAAAAAAAAAAACTACCCACAAAGCTTTTAATTGTCTTCCAAACTGCTGACGGGTTCCCCCCAGCCGCCGACGCCTCCATTAACGGTGAGTCTTGAGGTTGTGCAGCCAGACAGAAAGATGAGAAATAAATTCAATTATTCCACAAAAAGGAGCGACTGTCAGGGTTGATGAGGAGCAGTTTGGGGGGTGGAGGGGGGACGTCAAGGGGATCGGTGAGGCGGATCAGGCCCGAGCCGAGGGCGGTCGGGTGGCAGACTTCAGAGGAGTCAGCTGATGATCTCTAATGCTCCCCTTACAAGGTGTGAATGTTCCTCTCCTCTTCTTTGCTTTGCGGCAGCAGCGGCGGCGGCGGCGGGCCGAGACTACTCTCGGAGGAGCCGCCGTGCTGGCAGGAGGTGTGAACGAGGAGATGAATGTCTCGCCTACAGGCTTTCGGACCTCGTGGCGCGGGCCTATTTTTATTGTTCTCCGCGCTGTTGTTGCAGGGCCGATCTAATGAAACCCAGCCGATTCAGCGCCGGGGTGGTGTTGTTTTTTTTTTATACGGGCCTTCTCTCATGCCGCAGGAACGTAAAACGGTCAATAAGGCTTGATATCAACATTTTCCAGAGCCATTAAGGGAACCGACGGAACACAACGAGACACCTCGGGACGTTCCGGGAAGCCGGTAAATCTCACGTCACGCGTGAGGAACGACGCCGCGGATAAAGGACGAAGCCGCGCCGCAATTAAAAGGATCTCAGCTGCCCGGCTGCCGCTGTTTGTTACTGGAGTTTCACTTTCTTGCCTTTCGACGTGCGCACGCTTGATTACAGAAGACGAAGTGGACAGAGGGGAAGAAAGAAAAAAAAGACGACAGGAAAAAGTGGAGCTACTGTTTAAGGATTCCCTCCCACCGCGTATGCATTTAAAGCTTGAACAATGAGACAGCGCGAGCGAGTGTGTGTGTGTGTCTGTGTGTGTCTGCGTGTGTGTGCGCGAGCGAGACAGAGAAACAGTGTGAGCCGAGATGGACCCCCGCGTCTCCCAGTCATTACAGCTCATTTGTCTGAGTGCTATTCCACTTGGCTGGGTTGAGTTAACAGTTTGCCCTGGCGCTCTCCACCCTCCTCTGAGCCGAGCACAGCGACACATGTGGAGAGAAAGGAATGGGAACATAATGTATGTTTCCGCGCGCGCGCACGTGCACGTGCACGGCAACACCGAAGAAAACTTTCCTCCCTTTTGCTTCGCAAACACAGACAGAGGCTGAGGGAGGAGGGGGGAAAAAAAAAAGCCGGCGCGCGAGTCATGACTTCAGACAATGTTTGTGAGTAAACTGGCAGCACCAGCGGCTGTTTAATCCCCCCTGATCCCCTGGAAAGTTTAATGACAGCTAATCAGATGCACATCCACAGTCTAATTAACCAATTAGCAGCTAATGGATACACGTACAGCACGCAAAACGCGACGGATTCATTACGGGGGGCGCTCAAAGTTCTCGTTTCACCCCAAGACTCCTCTCGGTCCAAACGAGACAGACAGACGACAGCGTGTCCCCCCCCCCACCCCCCGTCCTCTTCCTCCTCCCCCTCCTCCTCTTACTCCTCCTCCCCCCTTTTCCTACAAAGTTCACAGTCGCAGTCGGAAAAATACGGCATAATATGCACAAGAGATAATATTCAAATCAGTGCACTCCTCGCGGTGAGGAGAATAGAGAGCAGGAGCACCTTCTGCACACATAAAAGTCCAAACATACCAAACACTCTCCAGATTTATGTCGGGGGAGGAAATCACAGACAGCCCGTTTCTTCACAGAGGATCTTTGTGGCTTCCTAATTAACATCTAATAAAATTAATGAGCGGAGCCTTCTCTCAATAAAATTAAAAAAAAAAAAAACGCTCCAGAATATAAAATAAGAGCAAAGCGAGACGGAGAAATTTCTCGGTTTTTTTTCAGTAAGCCAGGCAAACTCAAAAATAAACTTTATGTCACGGTGGGTATTTAGACTTTTACGGCTTTCTGCCTTAAGAAAGAACGACAAAAAAAACACAAAAAAATACTCCGAGTGCCGTTTCAAATATATTTGCGGGGGATTCATACCATTGTCATTACCGCTCGCAGAGGAGCACACCAACAACAACGCAGTTCCATGCCAGGACCTGTCAGAGTGACTGATACAAAAATTAACAATCAATAAAAACTGCGCAATTAAGCAAAGAAAAGGAGCCCCAACAATGCAGCGCAGCCAGAGTCTATATAAAGAAAAACCTGGGAAAACAAGACAATTAAGGGGTGTGTGTGCGTTTGTGTGTGTGTGTGTGTGTGTGTGTGTGTGTGTGTGTGTGTGTGTGTGTGTGTGTGAGTGTGTGTGTGTGTGGAGGAAAAGGAAAAAAAAAACCCATCTGGCTGCTTCTTCCCGGCGACAAAAGAAAGAACTTTTTTAGCGCTCACAGCTAATGGAGCAAGTACTCATTAAAATGTCTCCCTTTTTGTTACACGCGACAAAAAAAAAGCTAAAAAAACAAAAAAAAAACAGTCCACACCATTTCGTCTTACAAACACATCGCAGAATGTCGCTTCATAGGCCATTAATATTCATATTAAACAGCTATCTTATCCTTGACATGAGTTATGAGCTTCATTTGGACAGAAAAGTTGAAAACTCGTAAATATAAAAGTGAAATTTTGCAAGCGCATCGACACGTCGGGGAGCTTTTATGCCATATTTTTTTTTACGACACTTGCGGGTTAATACGTCCACTAACAATGATGGCTCACACCTGCGTTTTTATCGTTCGCTTTATGTGTTGTAAACTAAGATTTTACGCTGAATCAAAGTGCGATGGAGGGGAGGAGAAAAGGAGGAGGATGGGGGGGGGGGGGTTTAATCGGAGGAAATAAACACAATAAACCAGACGAATCCATGCGATTTGGCCGTCCGTCATTCGGCCACGCCTCCTCTCACATAGCCAGACATTGTAAAACCATGTTGTTTGTTGGACGTTCAGGAAACGGTGTGTTTTTTTTCAGACTCCGTGAGACTTCCTGGGGGGATGTCATTATCTCCGGTGGGAGGGACAAAAGACGTCCGTGAACCCTCGTGGAGAAAGCGGGCGAACACACAAAAAAAGAGCTTCTAACAGCAACGACTGAAGAAAGAGCGTGTTTTTAATTTCCCTTCAGTAGCGTGCAGATATCCACTGATAGCGCTCTGTGAAGCCGGCGGTGGCAGACAAAGAGGAGGCGCTTCAGAACCAACGCCGCAAAGTTTTTTTTCAAGCTGGAGAAAAAAAATATATATATAAAAAAAACAAACCACAAAGTTGTGGCAACCAGCAGGAATCAGGAGATGAAAGTTGACATTAGTCTTTGTTTCTTGGAGAAAAAAGTTTCAAAGCGTTTCACACGAGTGAAAACTAATGTTTAATGTACCGTTGTCCAACAGACTGCGGGGACAGTTTATTGTCACACTGCGTTTATGCATTTTGAAGATCTGAAATTTTCGGTCAAAAAACGGATGAATTTCACCGCGTCCGTTGGAATTGTGTTTGGATAAATCTGGTGTTTTCTTTTCCCGTCAGAAGACTGAACGTTATTTTTAGAACGGACGCTCGAAACCGTCGGAAGCTCATTAACAGCTTTGCGTCGCCCGAGTGTAAGAATCGAATTCACACGTTGGCAAAACTGTGAAAAGTGCAGCGATCCAACGTAAGGACGGACTGACGCCTGTGTTGAGACACATTCTGACACCAAACTCACGAAAAAAAGAGATTAGCAATATTAAACATTCATTATGCAAAACATTCAGCATGCAAACAGCACAGAACAAGTGTGCATGTCAGAGATGGAGGTTCCTGTTCTTTACTTCAGACGCTTTCTCAGAGCACCATCTCAGGTCCGTTCACCTCAACTTAGCTCCACTCTACTTGGTTTTGGTCGTTCCTGCAATGTGCGATCAAGTGTGAGACTCACAAACAAGCGCAGAACTGATGATTGGGAACTTTTCTGGGGGTTGTTCTCTAAGATAAGTAGGAAATATGAGGAATTTGCTTATCAAACTAATCTACCTACATTTTAGGTATTTTCAAAATAAAACAGATGATGCGTGCCACTTCCAAAGAAATGTACACTATGTGTGTGATATGTAAATATATGTATCAGTACAGTTGTGTGCTCTCGCATATTGACTTGATTTTAATTACGTGGCTGAGCTCTCCTCACACACTGTTGGTGCAACTCTTAATCATTTAGATGTAGA
>JAUESF010000019.1:10011495-10023995 GCA_032274765.1 Malacoctenus tetranemus | reverse complement strand
AGAAAACAGAAGAAAGTACGTTCTCTGAGTGAGCCGCGTACTTTCTTTGTTCTCTATAAATCACATCACTCATGCGGCTCTTTGTGTGTTCGTAGCGGCGCGCCCGGTGGAGGCTGGATGCCTTTAACTTGCGCTGGGTATGCAGCCTCCGTGCTTGAGCGGCCGCGGTTCGACTGGCTGCACACATCAGGACGGAGCCCGCTCTGGGATAACAAAGGACATAGATGAGAATGAAGGTCCGGAGTTCACTGGCTCGCGCCGGATCCCCCCCTCTCTCCCCCCACCGGCTCGGGCACAAGCCATGGACGCGTGATCCCCAGTCTACTGTGAATGTTTGAATGCGGAACTCGGGTACAGATGATGACACCGCGTTCGAGCGGAGACGGGGGGGAGGCGCACAAGCCGGGAGGGGGGGAAAAAAAAAGAAAACCACACTGTCCACTGCATCAATCTCCATCGCGCGGCTTAGAGTCTTTAAAGAGTGTATTTGTCAGTGATCACACTGGCAGCGGCCTGTGTCGTCTTCATTTTGGCTCACTCTAAACCGGTTCCACTTTCCTCCGTTGTGACATAAAGCTCCTCTCGCCGGGGAAAAAGAGAAAAAAAAAGCCAAAACAAATTAAGCGTTCCTTGAGGGGGTTCAGGAAGATGCAAAGTTTCCTTTTTGAGAATCGCTAAATTAGAAGTGATGCTCGTGGTGATGGGGGTCATTTGTAGTTTTGAAGGTAAATGATTCGTACCACAAGCGCAGTGTACATCCCTGCTCAGCCTCCAAGCACGCTTTTAGTCTTTGAAAATCTTACACTCCGACATAATGATGGCATCATTTGCTGTGGGAAAATGATTCCCCCCCCCTCCTTAATGAGTGATGAAAGAAGGAAAAAGTACCACATTACTGCAGCCAATTGTATCAAAATCCCCCGAATAATAGGCAAAAAAAGGTATAGCCATAAGAAGTAATACCTTTAACTATATTAATTTGGCTTGGGAACCGCAAATGTCAGGGCAGGCCATTGTTATTTCTGATGAGTGGACAGCGGGTCCTCTCTAATGGCAAGGCTGGTCTTTTTTATCTTGAAAATACACCATTAACTGTCCCTTTTAGCTGTTACATTAGTTGGACACTTTCCAAAGAGCCAATTAATCAGCCTCTTTTGTCAGGTTGAGTCACCTGGCAAGATAGGACCCTTTATGAAATATGTTGAAGTGAGGCGTAATGGAGGGCCTATTCAGGGCTTTGGCAGCCACTGGCCTGCTCTAATTGGAGCCATGTGTCTGTGGTCGTCCCACAAAGAGACGGCCAGGTGAAAGGAAGGACAGGTCTCTCTCTCTCTCTATCTCTCTCTCTCTCTCTTTCTCTCTCTCTCTCTCTCTCTCTCTCACGGTGCAGGGGCAGCGTCGTCTCATGGAGGCTGGATGCTGCGGCAGCGATCGAACGTGGGAGTCTTCCAGCCGCGCCGAAGGTGGAGGCGCCGTAATTTTTGGAGACGAGCGCGCATTACCGCGTGAATAATTTATTCATGCCGCCACAAAACGGCTACACTTGGTTTTAAATTATGCATCAATGTGTACGTTATTGTTTGATTAAAAGATGAGGCGGCGAAATGACAAAAACATTGGCCTCGCCATTTGCAACGGTAAATAACAGCCCGCTCGGCTATGCATCCACAAAATCAATCCATGAAAGGCGAGACACCAAATAAAAGCCGAATGCACCAATAAAACGCAATTAATTTAACTCATTAAGGCCTCCGGCAACACTTTTGTGCATCCATTAATGTGCGTTTGTGACAATTTCTGCGCTTGCATCAGCGGGCACACGGTGCGGCTGCACCTGCTCCCGCACGCGGCTCCAGATAGATTTCATCAGTCCTTAAAACAAATAAACATCGGGAAGCTTTTACGTGGCAACAGGCAATAAAAGAGACACGCTACGTATATTTTCCTCAGTTCCTAATGGCTCGTACTTGATTTAAATTAGTCCAAAGACGACGTCCTAAATGACACAAAACAACATTTACATATTAGATGACTCCCCTCGATGTAATTACTGCAATATGCTTCGAGAAAAACTTGGGAGGCAAAGAGTTGGACCAGACCTCGGATCATTTGTTGCTGAAAGTATCACTGAGCGACTGGTACAAACTGACATTAGTCTGGTTTCAGCGCTTATCAGATCACGATTGAAGAACGTAATGACGTAGGTCTGACTACATGTGTCTGATCTCTGCACTAGCAGGAGCTAATGTGGGAGCTAATCGACCTTTTAAACCAGGTTACAAACTGCAGCTGTCAATGAATTTGGCTCTTAATTGACTTTTTTGTGAGCTGCATGTGATGTTTGTCACTTCTGGTCAAACGATCACAGCTTTTAAAATCCATGTAACAAATGGAAGGATGAAGAAACCTGTCCGTTCATCTGATTCAGGACAATCAGATTAAACCACCATCTGATAGAAGCACATCAGATTAGGCTGTATGCTGATGATGCTACACGGTCACTTTATTATCTGGTGTCTACAGAAACAAATGATCAGATTTCTCAGCGTGCGAGTGAACAGACCCATTTAAACGCGACTCCGTGATGAGATTTTCTGTCGTTTTTTTGTGCCCCTGCAGCTTCTTCGCAGTAAATTCCTCTCAGCGCCTCGCTCAAAGAGTATTTTCTTTTTTGTTTTGAAGCTCCTGCATCTCCCCTTTTCACTTAAGTATACAGAAAGACATATACAGACGCTCGCAGAGTGGCACACCTTCAGTAATAGTCAGAAAAGTGAAACAGCTCTCTGCTTTCATTCGGAGGCTTTGTGTCTCATAGCAAACCATTATTAACGCTCAAATGCTCTCCCTCTGTCTCTAAGCGATGTCCGGGCCCCGTTTCCTGGTGCCATCGGTTGTTAGTGACAGCATAGTGGAGAGAGAAAATTGCATATTATTTACCCAGCGCCTTCAATATGCCACTTTTCCACTCTATAGCCTGCAGCTTACAACTCACAGCACACGCGGAGGCGCACGAACCGGCGAGGACACACAAAAAGCGGGCGCGCTCAGATGAACGCGGATGCGCACCAACGTAGCTCCGAGCTTTCCCTCCTCCCCCAGTTTTCCCTGAGTATTTTTTTTCCCTCTTCTCCTTCTTCTTCTCCTTCCCTGCACTGCTGTGACATTGTGCCCTGACATGTCATTAAAAAGTGTCACAGGTTCTTGGGGGAGTGATTTCCACTGGTATTCGCTTCCGAGCGAGCGAGCGAGCGAGCAGGCAGGCGGAGAGGACGGGGGGGGGTGGAGGCGAGCGCGGGTGGGGACGGTGAGCCGGAGCCGGACCGCGTGTATAAACTCAAGTCTTCGGGGTCACGTAACCTCCTCCTGTGGTATTGGAGAAGCAGTCCGTTCTCTCTCTCTCTCTCCCTTTCTGCTCCTCTCCCGTCTCCGCGGGCGCCGCGATCTCGCCTGTTGTTTTTCCTTCGGTCACACACGCGGCCAAGAGATTTTGAGCTCCGCCGGCAGCTCAATCACATCAGCGCTCGCCGGATGTCACGGCTCAAACTGTTGGATATCAGATTAGAACACGGGGGCTCTTTTTCCATTCCACTTTCTTCATTTCTCACCTTCTCCTCCCTCCTCCCCCCCCCCGGTCACCCCTCGCCCGGCTCCGATTCGCTCCGGCGCTGCCCCCCCTCCCCCCTCCCCGCCACTCTTTCCCACCGCGCCCTCCTTTCCCCTCCCCGAAGACGGGGAGGAGGTGACCCGGGCGTTTCATCTCGGGAGCCGCGCGCAGTGGGTTGTTCAGACAGCCGGGAAAATTTCTTTTACTTCATCTCAGTAGCTCACCTTTGCACCTCTCCAATAGAGTGTGAGATTGGAGGAGTCGGCCCCGGCCGCGGCTGACCAGCGGCTTCCAGCGCCGATGGCGGCGATCGTGTGTTCCCCTCCGAGCCGCGCATCAACCTTGTTACTACGACGATGACGACGACGCGTGTCTTTCGACAACGCACCGTTTTGCTAATTCAAATTCAGCCACTCCAACGGTTGAGGTTGAAATTTTCGGGCCGGCATCCCCATCTGCTCTTTAATACTTTTTTTCTCCGCGCGCTTTGTGTTGCTCTTAATACTTTAAGATTCGCGACGACAAAACACTCAGTATTCCTGACGGATTACTATAATCACCAGAGTGCCACATATCAAAGGATTAATGCTAAATGTTTAATCCAGAAGGTGAAGGATTCAAATATTGACGCATGTGCCTCGTAAAAGTGTGGCCCAATAAAGTAACATTGATTCCTGAGGTGTGCGCGGCGCCTGATTCCGGCTGATATAAGGGCTGATTCGCTTCCCCTCCACTCTGCCGGCTGATGTGAAGACATTACTTTAAGGGGGGGAAATGATTCTCCGAGTGATGGACTGACGTAATTTATCTGATAATAATCTCACCCCCCGTTTTAAAACAGCCATAAAGTACTTTAAAATCATCAGCTTTCAAATTCATGGTTTTGGGAACGAGCTCATAAATATCCCACCAACTTGGAGCTCCTCCATCCCTCCTCCTCCTCCTCCTCCTCCTCCTCCTCCTCCTCCCCCCTCGGCCGGGATGAATATCCCGTCAGCTGCGCCGTCCTTTTTTTTACCTTTTCATGAATGTGGGCCGCGGTTGACGCTCTGACCTTGAGGGTTATCGATCGCGTGCCAGTTAAAATTTGACCCGCTGTTCCTCACTGTCAATCCCCATCGCGGGGATAGAGCCTCTGATTGTGATTAACAGCCCCCTCGATACAAATCAAACACCTGTTTGGCATCAGAAGGGAGGACGGCAACTTTTTGTTGTGTTTTTTTTCTTTCTTGCTGTGCACTCCAGTGTTTCACAAACAAATGAAGTGCCACTAAATATAGAGCGCCTTCTGAGGGCAAAGCACTCCTGGGATTACGAGCGAACTGCTCGCGTTACGCTGCAGCAGAGGCACAGAGTTGATGAACGGCGCGAGGGCGAGAACGAGGAGTCACTCGTCGGCTTCTTTTTTCATGCCGTGTACCTGGAGGAGCAGACAGGGAGGGTCGATAGAACAACAGCTCTAATATGGCTCTGCAGACGTACAGTACCTCTGCTGTCTGATGTAACAAGAGCCTTAACCTGATGTTTTTGTGTCGTGATGGCCTTGCAATATAGGCCCACTTGGGGGGGAAAAACACACAGACACAAAGAGAAGCACTGGAGCAGAGGACTCCTTCTGAAAACTCTTTCTCTCTCTCTCTCTCTCTCTACCTGCACTCTGGAGCTGGAGTCTTGTTTGATCCATTTGATGACCGTCTCATAGACCAGCTCCTCGGCCTTGGTGTTTAGGCTGTCGTTGGACAGGTAGGCCACCAGGTCCTCCTTGGACACGCTCAGAATCTCCTCCTGGCCGGCCACCTGAGAAAGAGCAAGGCAAGAAAAAAGGTGAGAGTGTCTGACATGTTTTTATTGGTTTTTCCATTAGACGGCTACAAACGGAAGGACACCTTCATTCCAAAAGGACCCCAGCCCACCCTGAACAGCCTGATTCTTGTCTTTCTGACTGAGAAACACAGAACAGGAAAACACTCAGTCCCTCTTTAATCCCTGATGACCACCGAGAGGGTCCCAGACCTCAAGTTGACACCCGTTGCTGTAAGAGTTTGGCTTTCTCCTGGGCCCAACTGTGGTCGATCCCACATTCTCCAGGAAATTATATGAAAACATCGGCAGCTATCTAATGGGAACTAACTGTATGTCGGTAATTTCAGCACAAATCAATGTCGGAAGCTGATGTTTAAAGTCCACTGAATATCACGGTGATTACAGTAGTATCGATGTCTGGTTTAAGTACGGCGAGCGTGACATTCCCTGTCTCATTACCTGTGAAAACAATGGTTCTACTGATGCTTGGCTATTCGACTAATAATGGTTCGTTGCCAGTCGCCAGTTTCTGGTAGATGACTCGTGCTCCGCGTGGCCTCTAAGCTGCCGGTCGGCGTCGCTAACGGTGCTCCAAGAACTTCAGGTGAACCCAAAGAAACTTTGCACTTCCAGAGGAAGACTGAGCACCCGACACTGAACATAAATCATCCTGATCAATGAAACTCAAAAGCATCAACCCCCAGATAAATTGACCAACACTTTTTGCGCCCCCTCCTACCACCTGACTGGACATCCATATCTTTCTACAGTAAACCTAAAAACGAGGACCGATTTTCGAGCCACCGCAGACATCAGCGTGCACAACAGCGCGCTGTAGTCGTCACTATATTTGGCTCTGTCTGTCGATGCACAACTTCCAATCTTTTTGTCCTCAGGTATTATAAAACTATAGCTCGGCGAGAAAAATGTGCATTTTAATCATGTACACGCTGTGAGGGAAAAACGACAACCGGCGCACATCAATAGCCGCAGTCGCTGGCTGCTTTTATCTGACACATTATTGGATGTTTAGTCACAATAAACAGGGAGGCAGGAAGAAAAAACAGAGAGACAAGGGAAAGTAAAAAAACACAAGACTTATTGGGTGATAAATTCAGATTTTATAATGCATGAATTTGTTAGCAGGAAGTCGAATAAACACCCTAAATGCAACACTTTTATTCCTTTTGTCTAGTGTGAGAAAAAAAAAATCACACTCCCAGATTCAGGCGCTCGAATGCGGCAAATAAATTGCCTCATGTTACAAACAAGTAGCAATTTCTAATTCGGTAGATTCTTTTTCGCGAACCGGGCTGATACCAGTGACAACAGGATCTTTAATATTCTGATTTTGTTTCCAGCTTTCAGTTTTGAGAGCTGCATGTGGCTCGGAGGATCAGTGGGGAGGCCATGTGGTCTCACAGTCCTGGTTTCAACCGGGTTGGAGTCGCATTCTTCCTCCTGCGTGATCCACGAAACAAGCTGGATGCTACAAATTAGTGAAAGTGTGATTGTACATCTGCATTGCTTGTTTTTTTTCCGTGTTAACCCCGCGTTGGACTGTTCAGGCGGCGCCTCGCCTTCCCCGCACACTGTGACACGAGTCCGGATGAAGTCAGCATAGAAAAGAGATGGGAGATAACAAGGTCCTGGCTGGAGCTTTACATTTTATGGATGAGCCACAATTTTTTTTTCTTTCCCCTCATGGTCATTAAAAAGTTTCAGAAAACATCGTGGTTTTTTAAATTATAGTCTGGAACGAGCACATTGTGCAGAGACATGCATAGCTAACGGCGAGTTGTCCTTGTGCAGCACAATGTATCTTTCATGAGAGACATTTTACTGCAAATACTGAACAGGCTGGTCCAGATGATTTAGCTTTGTTACCCTAAACATAAAAGATGAAGCAAATGCAGGAGGTTTCATGCATGTTTTACCTGTGAGAACCTTATCTTGCGACTGCACCTTTAGTTTGAGTGCTGTAGAAAGTGGAGCATCCCCCACTGTATTGTAAAGCATCGAGTTTGACAAAAAGGTGTTTGAGTTAACACGGAATTTATTCACCGACTGATCGCGGATTCTTGCCACTGCAAAGCTGCAGCCTGATTCTTTCTTTTCCTAACTCTTACACACACACGCACGCACGCACGCACGCACGCACGCACGCACGCACGCACGCACGCACGCACATATCAGAGATTAGAGGAGAACCACGGCTCCTACCTCGGGGAAGTTCTGCAACGCAAACGCTTTGGCCATGTTGTGGAGCTCCGTGCAAGTCATCGCCTCGGCCATCGCCAGCACGCCCAGACAGTTAGCCGCAGTCAACTGTTTCTCTGGAGTCAATAAAGGAGGTCAGAGTGGCAGGAAGACGGAGGGGCGGGCGGGGAGGTGAGGGGAGGGGACAGGACAGACCACCGAAACAAGAGAGAGAGAGAGAGAAAGACAGAAGAGACGGGAGCAGATTGATTAGGCCGGGGGAGAAAAACATCATTCAGACGTCCATAAAAAAAGATCACAGATGTATAAAGCTACAAAGACAGAGAAGGGGGCTGCTGGTAGCACAAACTTATAGCCCACTGGGTTGTGTATCTGCCTGAGACGGAGGGAGAACAAGTATAATAACTCAAAACAGCTCCGGGGACAAACAACGAGGGGAATCGATCGCTCACAGTGCAGGCAGGAGGTGGTGGATGGCAGGGAGTGGGATTTGGGATTAGCTGGGCCACTTTAAAGAAGTCCTGTCAGATCTCACAATCTACTACACACACACATACACACACACAGAGCAGGGGATATACGAAACTACCCTGATGGGCTGGCCAACGGGGAGCAGGCTTATGCTCCCGTTTGTGATCTTCCTGAGGAAGCAGCATTTAAGTTGCTTTGTCCGAACATTTTTTTTTTTTAAAAAAGGCACGTCAACGTTTTATCACAGGGTGGGGTGTCAGGGTGTGGGGAGGAGAATGTGTCGGTCGGACGGCGCGCGCAAACAAACGCACACGCATGGACGGGCGCGGGGAGGCTGGCGAAGGCGCGGATCAAACGGATCAGCGTCCGCCCGATTAAAAACAAAGAGCTGTCAAAGGGAAGGAAGACCAGGACGCTTTCTTTTTTTTCTTTCAATCGGCGAGGACCGAGTCTGGGAGTCTTCTGGAAACAAATACCAGCCAATAAAAGGTCACCCAACATCTGGTAAAGCACAAAAGGAACAAAAGACAAACAAAACGGCACATAAAAGCCGGCTTGACGCCGCATAAAAAGAGCGGGTTGGAGGCTGAACGAATGCCTGTCTGAAAACATCTCTTTATTAAGCCATTCGAGCAGATGAGGAGTTATTTCGGAGTGGATGCTCACAGACACGAGCACTTTCTTGCGCGGTTCCTTTTTATTGGTTTCTCCCCCCTCGGTGCGGCGGCACTTGTTGAGTCTAAGTGTGAGGCCTGGTGGAAAGGTGCAGACGTCCTCCTTAACGTGGCTCTCACGCTGCTAATTTAGCGCTGATCTTGCAATAATACCGGAGTCGCGATTTGTTTTTTATTCCGCGAGGCGACGGAAACGAGGCTTCACTCAAAGTCACGCGAGCAGGAGTCAAAGTGGAGCGGGTCGGACGAGACGTTTTCTATTTCTCCTTTCACGTATTTGTTACAAACTTCAATAATTCCTGACACAGTATCAATTTCTCTTTGCTCAAGGACACTCGCTCGCGCCTGGGTTCCTCCCCCTCCCCCCCACTTCTAATGTGCCAAAATGTCATGAATCTTGTCGAGGAAGAATGAATTGACGTCTCACTGGCAATGAAGTCAACAAATAGCTTCTCTGTTTCACCCCTCCCTCCACCCTTTTCTCTTTTTTTCCCCCCTACCCGTTTCCCAAAATGGAGAAAAACAAATCAATAACACGAGCTGCAGGTTCTCCTTAACACTCTTTCACTCTTTTTCCCACCGCTGACCTTTTTGGTTCCGCGCACTTCCCCCTCGTGTTACTCAAAGCAATTTATTAAATGGGATGCAAAAGCTGACATTTTGATGCTTTTTTTTTTTTTGGTTTTTCTGCGCGACTAAGATCTGGAACATGCCGTTTCTCTTTTTCATGTGACCACCCCCGCCCTCCCGTGCGGCGCACCCCCACCCGCCCCGACACCAAAACGACCGTCCCCCCACCTAGTGCTCCGCTTTCCATACCTTGTCTCGGTATCAATCGCTTTTGCTCCCCCCCCTCCGATTCCATTCCAGTTCAGGCGACACGATTTGACATTTAAGTGACAATTGTTCCCTGACCTTTTTATAAATGTGCCCCCGCGCTCGGTCCTGCCTACTGGGACGACATCAGAGGCACCGTGCCCAGCTGAGGGGATTCAAACACGGCTGCTGGCTTCAGAAACATGACAGGGAGGAGTGCGACGTGCCGGGGAACGGTTTGGTGTTTTGTACGTGCAGAACCGGCCTTCGAATACAAAAGCGGGACCTTCGGCTACTTTCCTACCGAGGAAGGAGACGCAGACTTTGCAGAAGGTGTTGAACTGGAACTTGTTGGCCGCCTCCAGCAGGGTCTTGGCGTTGGCCGAGTCGATGACCAGCGACCCCGTGTAGACGAACTCCAGCAGGAGCTCCAGCACGTCGGCGCCGATGTTGCTCATGCTCAGCTCCAGCTTCTCCCCGGTCCTCGTCTCCCCCGACGACCTGGTCAACCAATCACCGCAAGACAGGAAGGGAGAGTTAGGGGCGCGCTGAAAGGGGGGGGGGGAGCGCGAGGAGGCCAAAAAACAGGCCCCCTCCCTTTCCCAAAAAGAAAAAAAACAACCAAAGAACCAAAGGGGAAAGACACAAGTACACGTATGCTACACACAACACCTAAACACACCTGGGCCAGTACGAGAGTGGGGAGAAAAAATAAGAGAATCATTACACGATAAGAAAAAACAAAGTGAAACGGGACAAGAACACAACTCTGGATGGTCTCTACTTGTTATTTTATGGAGCTAGCAGATTTGCAACTATAAGTGCTGCATCTGAAACAAAATGTCTCCTCTGAACAAAGATTAGACAAACCAAAGTTATTGCTTTGTTTCAACAGGCATGCGTTCTTTCGACATGTTTCATGTATGCATAGTCTTCAGAGGCAACATGCATACATGGCAGCGGCAGGGTTGGGATGAGCTATAAGACAGGAAAAACAGAGAGGTAGAAAAAAGTGATGGCACAGGTTCGGACACGTGACGCGGCGTGAGGTAATGCTGGTTGTAGCGCGTCGTGACGCTGGAGACAGCGCATCCGCTCCCACCGGCGTGATGGAAGAGGTGCCGGGGAGTGCTCGGCACGAGCAAATTGAATAGAATATGATCTCTCGTAGTAATGCCGAGCCCTGAAAGGTGCACGGAGGGGGGGTGGAGGGGGGGGGCTGCTTTCAGGACTGGGCCGCGGTGTGACTTCACCGGGGGATCGAATGGCCCGAGATTAGTCCGCCGGCCCGGATTCCCCCCCCGGGAAGGCATGAGAGCGTTAAATAACACCTCACCACCCATGTTTAATGTCCCATGTGAAACAATAATCCACTCAAGGGCGAAATAAATGGAATCAAAGCCCCGCAGAACTACACCCCCCTCCACCCCCCCTCTACTACCACGTCTCATTCCCTGCGGATGCGGACATCAACAATATAAAAAGTATCCTACATTAAGATGGATGGAGGCTGTTTGCCTCTGCCAGTCATGGTTGCATGGCGATAGTGCGCTGTCTGTTCCTGCACGTGTGACGTGTGCGTGTGTGTGCATGTGTGTGTGTGTCTTTCTTTTCCGGTATTGTTGGATTAGAAATCGTGAGCAACGGTCAGTGAGACAACAGACAGCCAAAAAAACAAACAACATGAGACGGATAGACAGAATGGCAGGAGTGACAGCGAGAGATGAGCGCGAGGCTGAGAGGGTGGGTGAGGAGGAAGGGGAGAAGGGGAGAGGGGGGTGGAAGTGGAGGAAGGAGGAAGGAGGAGGAGGGGGGTTTTGAGGTATATGAGGAAAAGGGAGGCAGGGCGAGACAGTTCTTCCACAGGGAGCCAGCAGCCATCCTTCTGAGAGAGGGTTTGGGTTGTTCCATGACTGTGCCTTGGTCTTTTAAATAAGAGATCCCCCGCCCACCCTCGGAAACATAAAGTAAAGAAAAAAAAATGCACCATCACACCTAAACAGAGCCTTTGTCCCCGCCGCAATACTCATCAGTAGCCTGTGGTGTATGAACTGAGGCATTAGTCGTCATTCGAGGCGCACGCAGGTGGGGGAGAGTGGAGGGGGGGGAGGGGGAGGAAGGGGGAGTGGGGGGGAGAAGGACATCCAAATCAAATGAAAGACAATGGCGTTTGTCTCTGGATGGACATTGGCTGAAAAAACCAAGGTAGTTACTCTTTTTCCTCCTGCAAAGCAAAAAGCCACATAGCGTTATTGCCCCCCTCCCCACTTTTTCCTGCACAAAGCCCTGCGGCGGGGGCAGGTAGTAAGACAGAGAGAAAGGGGGAAACGGGGGGGGGAGCGGGCGGAGTGCTGTTCAGGGTTAAAGTGATGGAGGTATGTGGGAAGAAAAAGAGGGAGAAGGTGTTTGAAGGGAAAGTAGGAGGGAGGGGAGGGGGGGGCTAAAAATAAAAAGAAGAGCATGCTCATCAACCTGGTCAATTAGTGCAATAGGAACAAGCTCGAGTGGCAGTTTGTTTTGTCTGAGCACTTATGTTATGGAAATGACTTTTCCAGGGCTTGGAAAAGAGGTGGATATTTATGCTGCGTTTGATTGCAGACTTGAATTTAAATGGTGAAAGAAGGGGAGGCAGGGAGGACAGGCGAGACAGAGGAGGAGAGATAGGGCAAGAGGAGGAGGAGGGGGGGAGAGGGGAGGAAAAAAAGATGGGCACACTCAGGCAAAGAAATTTGTTTGTGAAAAATGCACCACTTATTCAGAGAGGAAGTCTTAAAATCGGCAGAGACTGTCAAAATGATGGTGAGCAGAAGCGGAGGGGGGAGGGGTGGGGGGGCAACACACACACACACACACACACACACACACACACACACGCACGCACACACACACACACACACACACACACACACACA
>JAUESF010000019.1:9985508-10005441 GCA_032274765.1 Malacoctenus tetranemus | reverse complement strand
CGCCGGGTGGTGGCGACTTATTCTACAGCTTTAGGAGGGATCGCCGACGCCGGTGGCTTTTGTTAACCGCCCGTCGAGCACGCCGACCGAAAATCGTGGAACGTCACGATCGCAGAATCGAGCCGCCTCGCGTGCCGTCGTCTGGGCGCGTTCCTTAAAGACCCCCCGTCCGGTGAGATGCAGTAAACAGTTGTTTGGCACGAAGCGCGGGCTGTGTGGTGTAAAGACGGTGTGGGAGAGAGCGAGAGCGAGAGCCGGCGCGCCAGATAAACGATGATTTAGATAAGAAATGAGGCAAATCCCCCCCGTAATCAGCACAAGGGGTTACTCCTCCCCGAGCTTATCTAGGTACTAACCCTCACAGTGCCGCCTCCCACTCGCAAGCCGATCCCCGCGTGCAACGAGCGGGCTGATGAGCCAATCCGGGCTTCTGGACCCGGATTGGAGGGCGACTTGATCGGACTCGTGATTGTAGTGGCGACACCCGGGCAGAGAGAAAAGGATTTTACCACCCCTACGCCCGCCCGCCCCCCCCTCCTCCACCCACCCCATGTTATCAGCCCACGAGAGGTCCGTGTTCAGACCGACTCAAAGCTGGGATTTAATTAACCTGGAATGACACTCGCCCTTCTATTTGGCTGGAATATCTCCTCATTTAGTTCCCTCCATTCTCCCGTCTGACACCGCCAGCTCGGCTCGGAATTAATTCAGCAGCTGAAATTATACAGTATAAAGACACATGACAAATAAGGTGCAATTCAGAAGAAGAAGAAGAGAGAGAGAGAGAGAGAGAGAGAGAGAGAGAGAAAGAGAGGAGAGAGAGAGAGAGAAGAAAAGAAAGCCTTTTCTCTGCACGCCGCATCCTTCAGAGTTATCACATCAAGGAATTAATGGCCAGAAAGAAAATGACCTGGTTATTAAACGCGCTGAATACTAAACGGTGGGAAGGCGAAAGGAGATGCCGTTTTTCCTGACAATGCGTCGGCCGCACTCGGGACGGGATGCGCAGCTGCACGGTTGCGAGTGAGCCGTACTGCGTTCACACGCGCGAGCACAAAGGGGCTGCCATTTGCCTTGTCTTTCATCTATCTCTCCCCCCCCTTCCACTCTCCACATTCCACTCCACCGCTGCTTGTCAGCAGGCCAGCGATCTGATTACTGTGTGGGCATGGGGCCTTGAATAGTGAATGCACCGTCGTTTTTTTTTTGGGAGTCTTGCATTAGTGGATTCCCGGCGACCGATATGGCTCTCACCTCCAATCGGCCACACCGCATACCGTCCATTTGCCCCCCGAGAATAGAGACAGTGAGAGGGGGGGGTGGTGGTAGAAGGGGGGCAGCGAGAGCTCCACTTGTCAGCAAACAATGGCCGCCTCCCTCAGAGCCATGCAGACACACCTGAATGCCTGTTGGAAAAGCTAATTATGGCTCCTTAGAAGGGTGGGGGGCGGTGGACCAGTGGGTGCCCCAGAACAACTCATCACGGCCGAGGACCATGAAACGGCACATGGCGGCCCCATTCGGGCGTTTGGCGTGGAGTGTGGGGAGGCGCGGCCGCGCTCAATGGGACCAAGGCGCCTCTCAAGCGCCGAACGTCTCAATAGTCCCAAAGGAGACCCCCGCCCACGAGGATTGCTAAGCCCCGCACGACACCAGACAGATGAAACAGAGGGAAGGTTTGATGGACTCACGATATCCCCACGGGGAGATAACGTGCGGTTCAAACGTCCGAGCAAAGATGGAGTCGGCGTGCAAGCGAAGCGCCCCGCCCCCCTCCGAGTGAAGCGCGGTGACGACATCCTGCACTGATGTGTTTTAGGGATTGGTCGACGCACAGCACAGCGGGCGCCGACTCCGCCGACTCTGCACCCCCCCACCCCACCCTAGTAACTCTACTCCACCGTCAGGCCCGTCGGGGCCCACCGTGGCCAATGGGGTCCTCGGGTGTGTTTTTCCAGTAGCCTATCAGTGCGCAGGCCTGCCTCCCACCCATTGGGTGCAGCAAGTCACTCACAGCGGCGCTGATAGGCGGCCGTTCGGAGGGCGACCCAGGATGCAATTGGTTGCTGAACTTGGAGCCATTTTAGGGTTCTCTGTGTATTTTTGCATGTTCTCCCCCCCACAAGACCCTCCATTTTGTCGACGGGCTTACACGCTTCACGAAGAACATGTTGGTTTGTGGGTTTCAGCGTAGCTTTTCTGGACCAAGTTGTCTCTCGAATGAGTACATTAGGCCAAAACGTCAATGTGAAACAGCAAATTTCACCACTGAATCCTGATGCAGCCGATTCTGATTGTTGGCCGAGAAAATATTTGAATTTAGTTGTTTTTTTCCATATTAGAGAAAAAAAAACCAGAATCCTTTTCATAAAGCTTTTAATTTGAAGATTCACCTGATTTGAACTTCCCGACTTTGTATCGTATCAACGAATGGGTGTGAGTTTATGTGATGTTCTATTTTTTATATTAATTTTGCATGATAATGGAAATTTTTATCGGGAGTTTGACTGAATTTTTATTATGTAAATATTTTCAAAGAAAAAAAAAGAAATTCTATTGTGAGACGAGAAATCTGGTTGATTCAACAGCTGCAAAATGTCTTTTCAGGTTATATTTAACACATAAAAATCACAAAAAATATTTTCTGAATAAATAAGGTATATTTTAGATTTTTTTTTAAATTTGGGAATTGCACGTTGTCCTAATTTCACATTTGTTTTCTTATTCATTCCATTAAATCTTGTTATTTCACAGCAGAAACAGCCGCCAGTGTAGCGTCTCCAGCAGAACAGACGCTGATTCGTTCATTCTAACCTGTTTTTTCTCTCTCAAACTTCACTCGCAAACCTCGTTTTCAGCTTATTTACCCCGACCGAGCTGCTCGATCTGATCAATACCTTAATGTACAACTCTGCACTGACGCTTGTTTCTCACTCAGAGAAGATAACAGCACGGCACAGAGCTTTTGTTGGAGTGAGGCGGTTACATTTCCTGTAAGAACAAAATAAAAAGTAAAAAAAACAAAAAACACTTTTTTTATCTTTAGAGGGTAGAAAAGAAAAATCCTTGAAGTACCTCAGAAAACCAAAAAATGAGAATAAAACTAGAATAAGAGAAAAAAAAAGTAATATCAAAGTTCTTTTTAAATTAGGGATTGAACAGAAGGACCCTCAGTTAATAAACCAAACCAATTGAAACTGCATATAAATTATTTTATAATTAATTATAAGAATATTTGCTAATGTTATTAATATTTTAGGAATGTATTTTGAGTTCATTCAAAGAATCACCACTGGTAAAAATGTTCAATTTTGGTCACAAGAAAAAAAAAATTAAAAACTAAACGATGGTCGTTTGATATTTGTTGGCCTCCAGTCTAATTTTTCAAACTAATGTTAAACTGACACTTAATTGCAAAAAAAGTATTAGAGAATTTTCACATTAAATGATCTCCCTGATCATGTTTAATTAAATTTAATTAACTTGGTTGTCAGAAAAAAGGTAGAAATCACGTTCAGCGACCAAAGGAGATGCTTCATGGCAGCGAAAAAAGCAACAAAAAAAAAAAAAAGAAATCAGGACGTTGGTAGATTGGACTGAGGGAGTCTGATCAAAATGGGCTTGCTTGGTACAAAAGCCTTTTGAAATGTAGCGATGTTTGAGAAATTGCATTTCAAAGTGGGACACAACAGAAAAAGAAGTACAGGCCGAGTGCACAGCTCATAATACATGCAGACAAAGGAATTCTGCTCAGGCAGGAAGCTCTCACGGTGTTTTGCTCTCTACAAATGTCTTTTTGCCTGAAGAAAAAGAAATAAAAGACTTCCTGAAAAAATGTCCAATAAATGGGAATATGATCATATCAGCTTCCTTATTTGACATGTGGTCATGATGACCCCAGTCGTACAAGTCCAAATGCATCGCAGGATGTGTATCACCTCGTGTGACCTCGAGAAAAACATCCTGGGGAAGGTAAATCATACCATTATTGTGGTGTTCTACAAAACACATGCTTGAAAAAAAAAGGAAATCAAAAAAGCAACATTTTTTGTCAACAATTGTACATATGTTCATCAATATGCTGATGAAAAAGAACTAAGAAAATATCAATCAGAACGCTTTGATCGAGAAAGGTGAATTTAGGTTAAATCAATTAGAACTGCAGTTCAATTGTCTTATTTCTTTTCTTTGTTTTGCAACTAAATTGATTAAAAAAAATCAAAAATACAAAGCTTCAGTCCACGTCAATATGGTTCATTTTTGTGCCCTCAAAATGTTTTTGAAAAATGTATCAAAATCGACTGAATTTTCTTGTTTTGTTGAATTTTGAATCAAATTGGAGGAAAAACCAAAACCAACAGAAAAAAGTCCAGAAAAGTGAATCATCATTCCAAGGTCGTCACTCAGGTCTTTTTGAGGGAAAGACAAAAAATCAACTCGCTCGTCTTTCTTTTATTAAAGATAATCAAATCCAAAACATTCTAAAATTCTTGTGAGTAAATTTTAATTTCACAATTTAGAATAAATTATATAAATCAGTTTACATTTTGTTTGTATTATCAACATTCAAGACAAAACCTGAGCATTTCTTCTAAATTATTGTTTGTTTTTGAAGATTTTCAGACCCACTTAAAAATCTCCAGAGTTCAAACGAATCCTGTGACACTCTGTAAAATTTAGTGATGAATATTTGTCCAAGTTTTGCAAAACAAACCTTCGTCCAGGAAGAAAAATCGACCAACAGCCACTTTGAAACACCACAGCAAAAACCCATCTGAAAGCCTTTGTGCCAAAATGTCAAGTTGGCCCAGGTGTAAAATGTCATCAATACTATCAGCCCACTCGTCTCCTCGCCATCAGCTGAACAAACGCCGCTCTGCGTGGAGAGGGGCCACCGGTCCTTGTGCGGGACCCAAACGAGCGACGAAAGGGGGCCTCTTGGAAAAAAGCGCAATTACTCTAAACAGTGTCTGAAACGTACCTCCAACAATCACCGCCACATTCGTTTCTGGAGACGTCTCAATGGCTCGTGGCTGCCTGCAGCGGAGGGGAAAAAAAAACCCACCAGCCAGCCCAGCCCAGGCAAAGGCGGCGGGAACCCTCAAGACCCCTTGAGTGTCTAGTTGTCCTGATTTCAGTCAGCGAGAGAGCGCTGGCACCATATAGCCTCAGAGAATAGCCCATGATGAGGACGATTGACTCGCCCCCCCCCCTCTCCTTTTGCTTGAATCTGCTGAGCTGAACAGCTCCAACCCCGTGCACTGCTGTCACCGAGCTTGGACTGAGCCGAGGGGTTGGGGGGGGGGACACACCATGACAGTGAAAAAGGTACTTGTGGCCCCTCAAAGACGCCGCCTGGGCCTTTGTTTCCTCATACAAAAGGCAGCATGCAAAGAAAGACCTGAAGAAGCAAAAAAAAAAGGGAGGGGGGGGGTGGAGGTGGAGTGCAGAGCTTCTCCTTGCTGCACTTTTGCACTCAAACCTCAACATATACCCTCTGGTCTGGGGGGGGTCAGGTGTGCTCGTGTGCACAAGCAAACAGTTGGCACTAGTCAAGCTAAGTCGAGGCAAATACGAGGACAGGCTTAGAAATGGGAGAACATACACAGAGGGGCCCAGGGAGCATCCGCCGCGGCACAGTGACAGGATGTCAGCCCGTGTTCGCTTGTTCTTTGTTTGTGTGCAGGACGAGAGACTCTGTGGTCCCCGGCTGGCGTGGAGGCTTCCTCATTAGCCAGGCAGAAAGGACGGGGGGGGGGACAGTGGATGACAAGCGGTCATATTCGGGGCTTTTTTCCAACGAGAGGATGGCCCCCGCGGGTAGCAAACAGGAGCACCGCACACATCCCCGTCCCTCCCTTCAGGCTGCCGCGGCGGTTTTTTTTTTTGGTCGGAGAGTCTGAGAGGGAGGAAATACTGCCGACTGCCGACGCGGCAGAAGCTGCCTCTGCCCGTCTGCTGAAAGGCAGCAGGCAGAAATATGTACTGCGCCGACGTACAGGCGGCTACGAGCCGGGGCCTGCTCTCAAGTTCACGGGAGGTTACAATTTACATTCGGAGCCGCGGTTTTCTGACATTACAGCTCAAAGAGCCTTCCTCGCCGGCTGATGCAGCTATTTCAGCAGTGAGGCTAAAGAGATTTCGCCGCCTTCCTAAAAACAAACTCAAGTCGAGATATTTGGGAAGAGTATTTTTGGCAAGCGGTTGCCTAAGAAACTCCGCTCTGAGGCGCTCCAAACTCACTCCCGCCGGTATTACTTCACTTTGTGCATGTTGTCAGGCAAAACGCGTGGAAAAAACTGTACTTAGATATCGTGTAAACATCGGCATGGAAATTGGACGTTTTGCACGGCTGAATCATCAGAATAGAACAACTCTGAGTTGAAGCTTGAACAACGTTTTAGGTTTCTAAAATTGCTGACTCAGCCAAAACAGCAACACATGTATATGTATTGTTCCTCTATAGTGACATCCAGATCAACACTTAAGTATCTAAACTTAACGTGCCTTTCAATTTTCAGATCTTTCAACACTTAAAAGCAATTTTTTTAAACCAAGTAACTGTTCTGGCAAAACCAGCTTTGGCTTTTACTTGGTATCAGATCAAAAAATAAATGTGTGGGATCGCACATCACTGGCGAAGGAATCGAAGCCTCGCTTGCACGAATAACGAACCGGAACGCCGTTTTTTTTTTGGGTAATTCCGTGGCGCCGAAACAGTTTCCAACCAAACAAACAAATCAATTCCAGATTTCCTTTGCTTCTAATTAAAATGTTTCATGACAATCCAAAGACTCCGCAGTCTCCTTTACAAGACGGCGAGAAAAAGTGTGTGTGTGTGTGGGGGGGTATCATTAAAAAATCAGGTCTGGAAGTGAAGCCTGCACACAGTCGAGTCGCATCACAGGAGAGACAAGTTGACTTAAAGGGGCCGAAAGGTATGAAAGGAAACGGTGCAATTACATGGACTTCAATGGCAGCCGGAGCCGAGTGACACATCATCAAAAATGTGTTTGTTTCTGTGTGCGCGTGTAGGTGTGTGGTCTCCTCGTAGCTTTGTGAAACCTTGCCTGTGTTTTTTTTTTATTCTCTTTCTGAACCAGCTTTTGAACAACCCCCCCCCGAAAAAAAAACAGTCAGTGTGAAGCCGGACGCTGCAGTCCCGACCCGAACGCAATTACCGAGCCTCCTTCCTGCTCCACTAAAATAAAAAACACCCGCTCGAGTATTCAGGGACGCGCAAAAAAGGCTGTTTTCAAGTTTCAACCCCCCCTTTACAAGTGGAAAATAACTGGAGGCCGACTTAATGCTCACCACCTGTTTTCATACGAGGGCCCGACGTCGTCTTCGCCAGCGCATCGTCTGACATTCAATATTTACTGCGATTCCCCCGCGCAGACACGCAGCTGACGTCAGCTTCGATGTAAAGACGGTGAACCTCGTCACGCGCCGCTCTTATTTTTAGAGGAGGGGACGTGAAGGAGCGGTGGTCTGCACCGTGGCCCCTCAGGAGGATGAGGAGGTGTCTGAGACTGGACGAAGGCTTTTCTGGGTGGAGTCTGTCTGACAACTTGAGTGTCTTCTGATGATTTTAGTTACTTTTTTTGGATCATCTATCATAGAAATGTTGCTTGAGGTTTGTCTTGGTCTCATCCACTTTGGATGCAACAACTTTTGTTCACAAGTGCAACAAGTTTGATTGATGGATAAAGTCTTTATCCCCTCTGACGGACAAACGTAGACGTCGTGATTCACGCGATGCCGCGCTGCACATCCACCACGTCTCCTCCCACGCCTCCAATCCAGCCTCATGCTAATTTGTCCGGCACCCGCGTTGCCTCCAATCCATTCGGAGTGGCAGTTACAGTCAACAGAGTATCCGGGCAGAACAGACGTACTAATGAGTTGTGATGAACGCCGAATTAACTAATAATTATGAAGTAATTAGCTGAATTAACTGTTTCCGCGATGGGTGAGGGGGGTGCCCCTCTGCGTTCCCCGTTGTTCCCACCGGGAGCACGTGGAGGTGCGCAGCAGAGGCCGCGACGGCTTGATTTTTTTTCCACGGCGACGGCGTGACGGCCAATCACGGAGACAGGTGATTTCACGCGGACAAGAGAGGCGCGTCGCCGGCTGCATCCTCGCCTCTAACTGAGCGGATTCCCTGTAAACAATCGCTCCCTCTGTCACGGCACAATCGCGCCCGAGCACGTGCATGTTTGCATTTACATTTATATAGTGTGGGCGGAGGGGCTGAGTGAGGGATGCTGTCTGCTGGACGGGTCGGGTTACAGGTGTGATGAGGGTTAAAGCGTTGCCCCCCCCACACACCCCCCGGTGACTGACAGCTACTCACAGCCACACCAGCATTATAGCCAATCACGGCGGCATAGATTTTAACCGGCCTCATCACTCCCTGTGGCTCAGCAGCAGCATCGCAACCATGGCAACAAGCCTCTGATTGGATGACGGACTCGCTTCCACAAGAGACCTGCGTGATTTGTGCATTTACGTATAGCGCGGCTGAAATGAAGATATATGAAGGAGAATATAATGAAAATGTAAATGACTCCTATAACAGCACCACAATAACACACCAAGTGTCTTCTAATACAAGCAGATTATTGTTGGAATATTCTTACTAGGAATTCATGTAAAATGTAGGTCTGACTTTCTTTTTCAAAGTATTAAAAATCAAAACATTTGCTTGAAAAAAAAACTCTGATAAAACACTTTAAAACATCTGCCACTCGCCAACTCTTATTATTCAGGACCAGCTTGAGCCTTGAATTTGTGGAATGGCTTGTTTGTCATGGTGCCAAAAAGGCAAGGTGCCAGTTTTTGGTTATTTCCGAACGGTAAGCCACATGAAAATCGCTGAAAGTCGACGGCGTACAACTGTAGCGCCGATTAGCGAACATTGTGCCCGAGCATTATGGAGGGGCGTCATTGTCACACGATTGCTCACGTGGAGTCGTTTATCAGCCCCACACCCGGTGACATTGTCAGTGTGCAACGCGCTCAGGCGCCGACGCAAAAAAAAAAAAAAAAGGGACACACGTGCAGCCGCGCGTACGGAGGCACACACGCAAATGTACGATTGCGCCGATACGAGTGCACGCGCACACGTGTGCACGCGACTTCAGGCAAGACAATGTCAGGAGAGAATAATCCTAATAACAATGTTGTGCCGAGGAGGAGATGCTGCCTGGTGTAGATAACATACTGTACGCTCGGAGGGGATTTGATTAGAACTGAGTGGGTGCGCGACACTTCTCCATCTTCCCTTTTAATTAAAGTTACTGTTTTATAAATTGCAGCAGGGGCCAGAGTTCCTCCTCACCGACATCATGAAGCCCGGTTGGGGAAAAAAACAAGACTGACTGAGTAGAATTAATCATCAGGACACAGGTCCTGCAGCATGTGACAATGATTGGTGTATTTTCAGGGTGCATCTGTGCAAAACCGGGCTTCATTTGTTGTTCACCTTGAGAAAGTTGATGAAAAGTCTTCGTTTTTCTTCGTCTTTTTTCCCGGAGTATCTCGCAGACGAATGAAACCCGGGTCTCCGAGTCACTGTTTTACCGGATCGCTTGTGTTCCCGGCAACTCACCGGGAATGAGATTTGACCTTTAAGCACAATATTATGACTACAACAAATACAAAACCCGTCTCCGGGCCCTCCGTCAGGTTGCCTGTCCGCTCTTGTATTTCATCATTCAGACTACTGACTGGAACTTTGATCACCTCGGGCAGCGGCAACGAAAAGCACTCCAAAACAAGCAAGGTCGCCTTTTAAAAGTCCCCGGTGCACAAGCGCCCACGACTAACAAACACATGAAAGCGCCGCTTTACGCCGAGATATACAATGACTGAGCGAGTTTGCCTCGACCGGAGACATAACGATCGCAGGGCGTGGCGCGAGTGATGTCAGAGGCCTCTCCTACATGCTATTGTAACAGGAGAAGTATTGGGTGTATATATAATATCGCGTCCGTGCGCGCGCGTGAGTGTTGTTCCCCGCCGGCTTGGAGACGGTCCGAGTGCTCTGACGCCAAACCACCACAACCAACATCGAGCTACTCCATTATATATATACTGCATTACAACCTGCACATGAACAACCTCCGAATAACAATACTTTCAACAAATTTGACGATTTGACAGCGAGAAGGGAGAATCAGCTTGCGGATGTGAGGAAAGACCAGCAAATACTGACAAACTGGAAGGTAATAATGGAGCTGTGGTGACAAAAATGATATAAAATCTCTCAAAAAAGGACAGTTACACCATTTTAAGTTTTTTTCTCATATGTTTAAAAAATGCTTGAAACTACGAGGAGAAAAAAAAATGTAAGTGTGTCTTTCAAGTGTGCAAAACACCCCGTGAAAGTGTACACCCACATGCCTGCAGGAATAGCTGTGAAGCTGTTTTACCTTTCACAGTAACGATCTACAAAGTGCAAATGCAAAGATCGCCTCGCATAAAACAAAGTGCAAACTCCTCTTAAGTCTGTATCCAGAGTTTAAAGTTACCCTCTGCTCCGCTCCGACTGCCTGCGCCGTGCCAGGCCTGCAACAGCCGCCTCACCCAGACATGCACAAGTGGCTTGTATACCAGCGTGTGTGTGAGTGAGTGTGTGTGTGAGTGTGAGAGACGCTGGCGCTCCGGCGCCCAGCTTGTCTTACACTTTGCCCACGTTTATGAGTTTCGTTTGTGGACATTCCTGACAAGCTCTTGCACATGGGTAATGGCTGCTCCATTTACTCTGGCCGAAGGTGGCTGTAAACAGCGGGGGCGGCGTTACCTCAACGTGCCTCCGCCTGAAACCCTTCACGCTGCTGTTTATCTAGCGCTTAAAAAGTTTATAACCTAAAAGATCCTGTTTCATGGCCACCGGAATGTTTTTTATCTGGATATTTGAGAAAGGCCCTTGGTATCAAATTGTGTGTACATAACCATTAACCCTTAACTACCCTCCGTTCACTCCAGCAAACTATAAATAAGATTTTTTTTAAAATGTAACCTTGATTCAACCATGTCAGTGTTATTTATTTTACTCTTATTAAAATTTGTTTTGTTAAACAACACATTTGAAAAAAATAAATAAATAAAATGAAGATATATTAACTCCTTGAAGTCTTTTATTGGGGGAAAAAAACACCTACCTACATGCTTTTATTTTGAAGGCAAAGATAAAATTTAGTTTAGGTCTTTAATCTTTTCATTAAATATTAAAGAAGACTTTAACTAGGTTACACACACGCACGCACGCACGCACGCACGCACGCACGCACGCACGCACGCACGCACACACACCTACCTAACCCTATCTTAACCCTAACCTAGTGGGCTTCTGCATTCTGACCCCTCGGCAGAGGTCAGCCCCCACAAGTATAGGTGCCTCCAATCCCCTCAAAGACAAAAGAATACAAACAAACCGGCACCGAAACGAAAATATAAAAATAAATAAAATCCCCAGTCACCAGCGCAGCTTAAGATAAATGTCACATCTCCCCCTGAAGACAGAATGTGTGTGTTTACTGGGTAACTTTGTGAAAGTCACAGCAGCCCGAGCAGAAAGGTTAGCGCCGGGGTTAGGTTGTATGTGGGAGTCTTCTCGGCAGACTGCACGCCAGGGATGAGCTTCCACGGCCTACAGTGGAGTCAGGCGAGTAATCTCAGGGTTTCATCAGACTTTCCCATCGCTCGCTTCTCGTTCGGTTTTCCTCCTCCATCTGTCCCCCGCTCCCCCTCCTTTCACCTTTTTCTCTCGGGGGGGGGGGGGAGGGATGGAAAACAATCTGCGAGGTGACTGGAATGCCCCATGCTTTTTTTTTTTCTCTCCCGATTGTGTCCAGCATGCTCCAGTGCCTATGCACGGCCGACGCGTCCTTGTAAAGTTGCAATCCAAGTCTGAATCTATAATGTCGCACTCTTCACGCTGCACTCCACAAAGTTGCATTACACGGGAAAACAATGCCCGTGTCTGAGAGCGGCGCGAGGGTACAATGAGTACACTGTAGCAGAATGATGATAATAATCACCACTATAATTCAGAGCCGCAGCCTCCAGCAAAAAGACCCATTCTGTAAACTTAATAGGGCAATGGCATATTACTGTTTCGGCATCTCATTGCGCTCTATCTCTCTGCTAAAGGAAGACGATCGGGCACAACAGAGAGCACCACCAGCTTATAAAGATCTCTTGATTGCAATCCGGGACATTATCATTTATCTATGTTACAGACAAATTATACATCTTCACATGCTAAGCCTGTTGCCAGCGCTGCAGAATAATGAGTTGAAGGAGCCGAAGCCCTTCCTGCTAATGTCTGCTCCTGTTATTAGTATTTATTAGATGCCCTGCAAACATTATCAAACCTATTTAAAAGTTTCTGTATAAGAGAAGGGAGAGAGAAAAAAAAAAAGTTGACTATTCGAGTCAGATAAGTGAGTACACCGTGAACATTAGCGGGCTGATACAGCCGAACTTCTACTGGAGATGTTGCGGCACATCTGCTGCTGTTTTGGATACCGACTCCTCTCCCTGTTGCAATTACGCCTTCTCATTAGAGAGAAACATCCGCTACTGACTGGCTTCCTGGTAACATCTGCTGTGTTTACACTCGGCCTCATTGATAATGCATTACCGCCTATTTTCGAGGCTGATGCGCAGGATAGCACTCTGACATTTGACTCGTTGCAATTAATCCCGTCATATCGGGGCGTCTCTGACACGAGGTGCTTGAGATTCAGGCCCGTTCCAGGGTGTAACCTCCGTTCGCCGTGCCACTGCTTTACACACAAATTAATCTGCTCTCCACATAACTGAGGGCAGTGAAAGTTTCATGTTGGCAAATGGCACGGAGCAAGTTTGACACCCCTGCTGAATACTCAATGCTCGGTACCACCGCCCTGGGAAAGGAATGTCACAAACCCAGCCAATGTATGGAGACTGTGTGAGCTCAGAACTCTCAGCTGAAATGTTGGTGCATGCCTCCCTTCGAAAAAGAGCCCTTTTTTTTATTCCCCTGAAAGTTGTGAAATTAAAATACAACAGATTAAATTTGCAATTTTGCATCACCGTCGGAATAAGTTTCCTCCTGTCGTTCTGGCTCTTCCACAGAGTCCAAACGAAGACATGCAAGTTAGGCGACGCGGTGACTTTAAATCACCCATAGGTGTAAGCCTGAATGTAAATGTCTGTCTCTGGGTGTCAGCTCTGTGATTGCCTGCTGACCTATCCGGCCTGCAACCTCTGCCTTTTCCCAATGGCGGTCAGGACGGGATCGAGTCCCTGCACGACTCCCAAGGATGAGCAGCTACAGTCAGGGGGGAGGGGGGGATACTGAATGTATCACAAAGGCAAACACTGCAGTCAATCCAACCACATTTATTCACTATGTGTGCTCATTTTTATACATTCTTATTATAAAAGTGGGATCCCTGTGAACCGCACAACAGTAATGTGTGCTTAGGTCAGTATTAATCTCTTAGAATGACAGAGGGTGAATAAGTCAACCAATTACCAGGTTTAACCCACCAATTACTTTAACCCTACAGCCATTATTCCACACGTTTCAAGCAAATATACTTCACTTTGAGCTGAATATCCACTCGTATACCTTCATTACTGCCTTCATCTGTACGAGCTATGTAGAACTTGCACCGGGGGGGCTGGAGCCCACCTCAGCTAACACTGGGCACAAAGCATCACACTTCCTGGACACGTTGGCCATCCATTAAATACAACAGACCGGACCCAGAGACCCGACACAGGCGGAACAATGTCACACAGGGGCTCTTCCCACCGTAGCGCAAAATCTCTAACCGCTACTCGACGATCGATAACCTTGGCCTGTATTTTTCCAGTAATTATTCATTACGATACACAATAATTGCCCTTCAGATCACAACCATTTATCTATTATTCAAGCTAATCACAATCCTGGGAGACAGCGGCATGGCAACATGAGCTACAGCCGCTCTGACAGCCATGTGTTTATTAACTTTGGCAAACTTTGCTGCTCTGGGAAGCAAATGACGAAAACGCGTGTAAGCAGAGTTTACGCGTACAATTCCCTTTACTTAAATAGTTTATATATACAGTATGTCAGACATCGTCAACATTCAGGTATGTCTAAAAGTTGTATTGTTACTTTTTCTAAAGTGCGGCTGCAGGAAACCGCCACAACTGTTATAAACTGCCTGAACAACATGAAAGAGAGACAGACTACAAGGTTTGTTTCTCAAGGAGAAGCGAGTTATTGGCTCAGCGGAGCAAACAGCCGACAACCCAAGCAAAAAAAAAAAAAAAAATCACAAGCAAAAAATATATATATTAAAAGCTCCTCCAGAAAAACATTTGGTAGAGAGCAGCGACACGCCGCTCGTGATCGAGTAAAGCAGCAGTGTGAGTGGCACTTTTTTTTTTACAGCTGTTCATTTTAATGACATTTCGTATTCGGTTCTTTAATTCGTTGTACAGTCTCGGGTAAAATACGCGTTAAGCTGACAAATCGTTCGAGGAGGCTGGGGAAGAGAAGTGACTTACAACCTCACCTGAGAGCAAAATCGCCACGTCGACCTGTGAGACCAGGTTTTTTCCTTTTAAAGCTCGAGGTTTTTGTCGACGCGCAGAACAGCTCGCTATGAGAGCAACGCCACTCCACCTCCGGTTTGACACCTCTCCCTGCTAGAACCATCTCGACGGAGAAACTATTGGACAACTTCAAACAGCGCCATTGTTTTGTACAAAGACTCATTAACTTTTCCCCAAAAAATATTGAATAATAAATAATCCATAGCCTGCAAAGTTAAAGCTCTGAGCAAAAAAAAAAAAAAAAACTTTTTGTAAGGGTAATAAGGCGAAAGCGACAGTTTGATTGGGCGTCTCAGATGAAAACTGCCAACTGACACTCGCTCCAGCTGTCAGACGCAAATGAGCAATCTGGGCAGACTGTGGTGTGTTTTTTTTCCCTTCCCTCCCCTTTAATCCTCTCTTTTTCTTAAATTTTCCTACTGCCACTTTGCTAACCGAGGCATTACTAGACCAAGGGGGAGGGAGAGGAGAAAAAAAAGGCTATTAAAGGAGCAGCGAACAACTTCAGCATCTGTGGATTAGAGGATGAACAGAGAAAAGTTGCGAAAAGCAGGGAACAGGTGGTAAGTGCTGTGCAGAGGGCCGAGATGGAAGATGAGAGGGAGGAAGAAGTAAACGAGATGAAGGCGAGGGCGATGAAAAGAAAAAAAAAAGGCGCGGAGCGGGAGTAAAGCAGAGGCTATAAGTGGATATGGGAAGCAGGTGGATACGAGGGGTTGGGGGGTGGAGGGGTGGGGGTTGGGGGAGGAGGCTGGGAGACAACAGCATGGGAGGGTGCCTGGAGGAGCGGCAACCGAGCTAAGTGAAAGAAACAGACAGACAATTGCAACGAATGAGGCAGGTGGGGAGGGGGCGAGGAGGGGGTAGTGGGTGGTGGTGGGTGGGTGGGTTGGGGGGGGGGGTGATATGGTGCCCCCTCTAGCGTGGCAGGGAGCCGGGCTGCCGCTCCTCGGCTGCACTGCGTCTGTGATTATGCATGTAGCAGCCGGGCTGTCAGGCTCCGGGTCCTGCGACTGCGCCGCCACTGAGCTTTATCTTGAAATCCCGGTGATTAATGAAGCCGCCGCCGCGTTCTGCATGGAGTAGGTGGACGAGGAATGATCAATCTTAATGAGCTATCTGCTGTCCTTATATTAACTGTGGGGGGATATAATGTATGGGGGCTCCTGGCGGGGCTCCTCTCCTTTAAAATACGATAACGAGGGCGAGAAGGAACGAGGGGCGAGCAGCTTTCCTTCTTCTGCTGATGACACGCCGCCGCCGCTCACCTCACGTTTCCCCCCTCCCCTCCCCTGCCCTCCCCTCCCCTCCCCGGCCCTCCCCCCCGTCTCCCATTCGCCCGCGCTCTCTCCGGAGAGCTGGGGCTGCACTAGAAGCAGTTAGACGTCTCAATGGATGCCGTCCCGGGCAAAGTTAAAGAGACAGTGTCGGGCAGCAACCGGAGAGCAGCGGTCTTCAAACTGCTAAAATGAGATGTTTGAGTCAATATCATTAATATGTAGACCCCCGTATGGACTCCGGAGCCAAGGTTACTCATAAGCATATCACCACGGTATTGCATGTATTCATTTAAGAGAATTACCTGCACATACTGAGTCCACAGTGATTGGAATAAATTTCAATCTCATTAATAATTTGCAACATTCGCTGGATTCTTGTGAATCCCATTTAAGTTTCCAGCGGAGCTGCTTCCAAGTTCAGGAATATTACAGGAAGGGGGGGGAGCAGGAGGAGGGGGGGGGGTGAAAACACTTCCACATTCACGCATTTCATATTCCAAGTTAAGCCTGTTTTGGAATCATAATAAGAGCAGTTCTGCTTTAGCTAATCCTGATGTGGATAGCTTTAAGATAATCGCCCAGCACACCAGCGCAGTGGTTTTAATTAATTTGCCACTGCTTCCTCCGCAGACGCTGATCTGAGTCAGCATATTAGAAATTAAATTTAGGGGAAAGCAAACGAAAAAAAAAACCCCCCCCAAAAAAACAAGTCTTGCTAAAATCAGTAGTTTATTTACTTCAGTAGAAGTCGTACTTTTTTGTGTAATTTGCAGTGAGGACAGAGTCACGATCCTCCGCGTGTCACCGAGTGAAAGAAAGGGGAAAACAGAGGGGAAGTTGAGGGGAGGGCTTAATTAATGTGCCTGCTATGATTAATAGTCTCAGTGTGGCGATCGCAAACTGGCTGTGTTTGTAATAACTGGTTTGAGGAGCCTGTCGCGCTCGCCGCGCATTCTCCTTCGATCAAAATAAATATTTACGCACCGCTAACAATGCAGATAACTGCTGTGTGCTTTACATTTACCTCATGACTGTCGCTCCGACATGCACAGATCCGTCCAAGATGTATGATAAGGAGCGAGGTCGGGAGGCCCCGGACATGAAAGCTTATCATTTCCAGCGACGCCATAAATCAGCAGCGGTGGTGGAAACCGCGCCGGAGCGGCCGCGTCACCTCTAATCTAACCTTCCAGGATCTGGAGAAAACAAGCGGGCCGCTCGCTCTTAAATAAACACCACCAGCACACAAAACCTGGCCTTGTAAACAGCCCCTATCGCGCTAATTTGGTGATCTATAATGTGTTCACTTAGAGCTAATACCTGGGCAATAATGTGGCGGGGAGCCGATATGAAAGTGGACAGTAATGCCCCGGTGCCGATACGCGCCGTCCGAAAAGTAAACAAGAGTGAACGCGTAATTAAAATCTAACTGAGGGGCCAAAGTATGAAGGAGGCAGATAAGGGAGATGAAATGGTCCCGGCAGAGGGGGAAAAGGTGGGCCCGCGATGGATGCTGGGCTGCGCCAATCTCGCCAAAGCAAAGTAAAAACTCTGATCTTAACTCAGCAAGACATCTTAATTGCGTTCACCAGCGGTTCCACAGCGCCCCGGTCTCCGGATGATGGTTGATGTGAGCTGACTGGAAGATGAACTTCCTGGGCCGAGAGGCGGCTGGGTTCTGCTCCATGTTCGCGATGACGGGGGTGGAGGGGCTGTGTGTGTGTGTGTGTGTGTGTGCCCCTTTCCTTCAGCAACGTGTGTGTCTGCTTGTCTGTGTGTGCGTGCAGCACCTTTAGGTGCATTTATGCATGAGATCAGGCATCTCCACCCTCGTGTGTGCGAGACAGAGGAGGAGGAGGAGGACGGGAACCGGTAAAGGTCCAGCGAGGCGGAAGGAAGCGTTAAAACGATGTTTGACATGACAAAAGAGGCGCGGAGCTGCGGCACATGCTCAATATGGCGGCTGGTGGCCCGAAAGATCCGCCGGTGACCTCACACTTCAGTCTCAGCTCCAGCCTCAGACTCCGTCGGCGCCGCGTTTAAAGGCGCTCGCCAAAAAAAAAAAAAGATTGTTTCCTGTACTTTATTGGTGTCCCACCATGGCTGCTTCCAACCCAGGGTCAGAACTCTCCTGGGGGAGCCTGAAATCAAAGGGTGGATGTAGGGGAGAGGGGGGAGCTCAAAGGAAATTGATCAAACTGTCCAAAGGCTTGTGCACACGGGGAGGGGGTCATCCTTCACCTCAGCCATCTTGGCTTCTTACACTTCCTCCACTTGGACTTAGGAAAACCCCCAGAGACCCCATGTAATTTAGACTGATGTTCGTTAGGCAACAACAACCATAACAGCTGTCTCACTGCTCCTCTGTGTTTAGCAACGGGAGCGATATCAAAAACATCATCTGTGGGGGCCAGGAGGTGCGATCAGCGTTAACTCCTCCAGCGGGCTCGGACAGGAAGGAGTAGTAACTTCCTTTATGGGATAAATGGGTTTTTCAGTGGCGAGTCGCCTTTAAATGGTGCTCAATCACATTTGCAGCGAGCGGCTCTGTCCCCGCTGAGCTCGGCACCGGCTTCCTCTGGCTGATATTCATCAGGACAGCCATCGATTTTAATGACTTGGTCAATAGACACACACAGACTCCGCTCTCAGCATCTCCCGCTCTCTCCTGCTCGTCCTCCCCTCTCTGTATCCACCTCCTCCTGCGTGCTGCTCTTTGTTTGATTCCTTTCCTTTCTTTTTTCTCAATTCGTGTCCCTTTTTTAAAACAACAATGTCACTCATCCTGAATTCCCTTCATTTCGAAAAACGTGCTAACCGGTTATGACTGCTCCGGCTTGCGCCGCAGATGTGGATGGATTATTTAAGAGGAGAAGCCGAGCACGATTGTGTTTGGATTTCTCATAAGAAAAAAAAAAAATCCGCACTCGAAAGGAACAAAGACGGAGACAATGGGAGGGGAAAAAAAGATAAGCAAGGGGGTGGGTGGTGTGAAGGAAATTAACAATTGGCAAGAAGGTGTGGAGTTTGATTCGTACACCATGACAGGCAGGTATTACGAAAAGCCCTGCTGTGGATGGAGAAAGCGGGTAGGCAGATCACAGTCTGGTGACTGGCATATCTCAGTGGGTGATGAAGTTAAAGCTGCCTCCAAGCTGCTCCGTGTGAACCTTCACACTCGCTCACACAAACATATGACATTTACGTCGCTAAGCACATATACTATGGAGTGTAAACAGACGTGCGCGAGCGCGCACGCCCGCGCGCCCGCAGAGAGCAGGGAGCACACACAGTTGTTGATGTGCCCAGTGATGCAGAGCGAAGACAAATTGCTCCCTTTGAAGGCGAAGCCAAATCAAACACAGAGTGTGATTTCTGTCACTGGTGGTGTTTGGCTTTAAGGCTGCGACTCTGACATCTGACAAAACATCCGCGCAGGCCGGGCCACGCCCTGGACGTCGGGCACGCGCCCCACGTGCGCACGCACGCACGCTCGCCCCTGCTCCGAGGGTGGATTAGGGGAGGCAGAGCTCTGTCAGCTCCTCCAAGAGCCAGGCCTTCGCCATCAAAAAGCCACAAAAACCTCCTCTGCACATCAGTGCTTAGCCGTATTGTGTCTGAAGGCGTGCGCTCTTTCTATTCCACTGACACGGACATTTAAGTAGTTCAGCCTTTCAACTGGCTTTCTGATTATAGACCGCAAGGCAAAAGAACCGAGAGATGCTTGACCGGGATTTGACCATTTAAAGTCACTGCTTAGTCTTCAGAGATTAATATTAAAGCAATGCATGCATTGCTCAAATTAAAAAGCCTATTCACTGAAGTGAATTGGCAGAAATATTAACTGTATCTCTAAATACTCCATGCTTAACTCTATGCGCGATTAACCTCGGGAGCCACAATGCTTTTTGTCGAGCACGAGTTGCAAAAAAAAAAAAGCTTTGGAGTCACTGATTAATGGGTTAACGCAAGATGTCTGTCTGTCTGTCTGTCTGTCTGTCTGTCTGTCTGTCTGTCTGTCTGTCTGTCTGTCTGTCTGTCTGTCTGTC
>JAUESF010000019.1:9958900-9974314 GCA_032274765.1 Malacoctenus tetranemus | reverse complement strand
AGAGTGAGAGAGAGATACAGGGGGACGAGTATGTCTGTAACACCCAGATCCCGTTGGGGTAAACAACATTACAGCACACGCTGATCAAATCAACTAACTGCTATGAGATTTAATAACAACTCTGGGTGAAAAAGAGGTATCGTGAAGGCAAAAGCAGCTTGGAGAGAGAGAGAATGAATAGGAGCACAGAATAGAACAGGAGGGTTCTAATTTGATGAAGGTGGTTACACAAAGACAGTGATGGAAGGAAAACAGTACCTACAGTTTATGCAAGTGAGGGTGGTGAAAAGCTAAAGCTGACATTCCCACGGAGAGGCAGCTCTCGATTGTTGGGAGTGAATTGAACTGCTGTCATGACTTCCCGGCCAATCGGTGGCCTACAGGCTGTCGCCCTCACATTTTTACCCTGAGACAGGCAGGTAACTCAAAGTACCTGGCAGCAGGCACCGTCACCCAATGGAAACCCCTCAAAGCTGAATAGAGCTGACAATATTCCAGTGAAGAAGAGAAAAAAAAAAGAAGCCCTCTAATATGCATGTCTTTGTTTTGTCCAGAAGGACACGTTCCAGCTCCACACAGAGAGAGGTTGCAGAAGGCAACAAAGAGCTGCCACTCCGGTTAGTTACGTCCCACCTTTTGCAACACTGCGCGCTTCTCCGACGGCGCAGCTCGACACACAGGCGAACAAAAACAACAGACTGCGAGCAAGGGGGAGGTTCACTGTTGTGTGATATCACTCAGCTGGTATGGTAATCAGGCAGGCCTGTTAATGCGCAGTTGTTTTCCTGATAGGTTTAGCCATTAAATTTTTTTTTTCTCTCTCCCCTTCCCGAACAGATGGACCAAGAACGCGCGTGGACTGTTGGTGGTCCAGCATGGAGCTGCCATTATGGTTTCATTTAAATGCATCCAAAACACACAGCGCCACCTCCACAATCAGCCCGGCTATCTCCCGGGAGACACATGTACACAAATTTAATCATAATCAAAATTTCAATAACAGCAGTCCCCGCCGCATCCCTGCTATATTGGGTGCAACGCGTAAAATAGTATCACAGTGTAATTCCCGGCCATGAACAAATCATCAGAAACAGTGTGCGCGGGGCAGGGAAATGAAATGTAACTCCAACAGAATGGCTTTTTTCTTCCCTTTGGCCAGGCACAGCCTGATACAGTGCATTTGGTTGAAATGCAGAGGGTGATGGAAATAATGGCTTTCCTCGGAGAGAAGGAACAGAAAAGGACGGTGGCGGCGGCGGCGGAGGGAAGGAGTGAAAGATTGAGAGGCAGAGTAAGACAAACCCATCCATCACCGAGCCTTGTATCATTGCCTCTGACAGACCGTTCGCAGCTTTTCTAAAATGGAGAGGGAGGAAGAAGAGAAAAAAAAAAGTCTCCCTCACTCCCCCCCCCCCCTCGCACCCCCCCGACAACCTCCGTCCACCCGAGTGTGGTCCAAGACCAACCAGGAGCACTTAGTAGTGCACAAAAGCGCAGCAACTCACTCGGTTTTCGGGGAGGGGGGTTATTCACTTACGGTATAAAGGTGTCTCCTCTCCATGACGGGGCGCTGACACCTAAATGCGGAGCGGATTTGTTCTGGACTTCCGTCATAATGGCGCTCGACGCCGGCACCGGACCACAGGGCGGCTGTGTCCAATCTATTCGACTGGAACATAGCGGAGCGTCGCGCGCGTAAACAAAGAGCCTACCGCGCCATTTTCGGCAGCCATCTTAAAAAAACCGGAGCCGAGGGCGCCAGCGCGCCGACCGGCGCGGTGCCACGGCGAAGGTGTGGACTCGGTGTGATGGCTGCGTATGTGGAGGAGCAGAGGGGAAATCAAGACGAGTCGTGAACCGGTGCGGCGTTTAGGCTTTATCTACGGCGCCGTTGCAGGTAAAAATGTTTGCATTTCTTGAGCATCAGAACGTCTCCTGCAGTGTTTAAAGACCTTCGTGTGTGCCGGAGAAGCTCACAGCTTCACCGACTCCTTGAATAGTCAGAGAAACGACTATAGATTGCGATCTATAATGAACAGGGAAATTCCTTTGTGCTCGTCCAGGTTGAAATTAATTAGAAAAGGCACACGTATGACTCCGACTGCACGAGCTGGATCCCGGCAATGTTTCACGAGCCGGACTCAGAATGTCAAATCTACCGGTAACCTTTTTGTATTCCCGCCTAATGAGAAAGAATAACAACCTTCTGAAGGATATTTGAAACAAGGTTGAAGATAAAAGCTCAGAAGTACATGAGGTTTAACGAATAACTTTTAACAGAACATGAAGAAATTCTGATCAACATCTCAGTGAGGCTGAGCAGCGGCTGCCTTGGGGGGCCTGTAGTTTTCCTGATCAGGCCAGTGTCCAAAAAAACACCTCCCGAGTTCGAGTTATCCTGTTCTCTCTGCATTTTACCACCATTATTCAAAGCTAACCTCAACTAAACACACTAGAAACAATGGGCTGCCTCACTGCACTGAGCAATCAGGCCTTTATGGGCCTTGCATGACTCCTCGCAGTGGTGATGATGAGGATGAAACCCCTCAACTATGAGCCTGAAAGGAAATGGAAGCATAAAAATCTTTAGCAAAGTTCAAACAAATGTAAATCCTGTGAATATTCGGTGTTTTTGAGATGAGACATATCAAATGAATGCATTTTATTTAGGAATCTGTCTTTAAAGTTGGTTGTTTTCAATAAAACATGAGCCTAACATTCATTGTGGTGAAGACGCTTGCTAACACTTTGGCTCTCGATTGATAAAACAAACCCTTTATGGCTCTCACACCGATCGGAGTCATCCCTCCATCAATCAAAGGAACTCTCTCTGGATTTCGGTTTAATTCTCTTATCTTCACATATTTGAAAGCATTACTTCCTTCTTTAAGAAAGACAGCAGTTTATAGGGGTGTCATATCCATTGTCACCATCTGGATCAAGGCAATTTCCCTTTACACAAGACAAATGTCAGCCATTACAGGTGGTTGGCTGCTCGTGACTGGCAGTTTGCGCACTAAAATGTGAAAATCTAAACGAGGTGGATGCTTCCAGGCGCCGGCACTAAACACTGACCCCCCGGCAGCACAACAGACAAACATAATGAAAACACACAGCGCCAGCGCCTGACGGGTATATATGCTATTGATGTAGCACAGACGGAGCTACGGATACAGACTCCATAATTTCGAGCCCCGGGCCAAACGAGTGAAGGGGAACGGACTTTCGCTTCCACCGAAAAAATTCCAGCTAAGACACTCCGACAGCTCCTGGCTCGACACGCACGTTCCAGAAGGAGAGAAGCGTGATCGCAGGGGCGAGGCCGACAAGCTTCAGTGGCATCGCAGGGCTGGAAACCCCGCTTAATATCCCATGAGTGCTCCGAGGTTGCAGCGTTTGCCCTCCAAACCCGACCGCATCCCCCCCTCCCCCCCCTCCCTCTCTTTGTGTTTTCCTTTCTCTCCCGACTGCTGTGGACGTCTCCTCTCCGCCGGACCACGCGGCATACGGAGGCTTCCTCAAGAGATGGCGCCCGGGTGCTCGGACTTCCTGATGTCACGGCGACGCCTCCCCAGAAGACATCGTCGGGGACCGTGTGTCGCCCTCCTTTGGAAACTCGCTGGAAACGGTTGGAGACAAGGGGTCTCCAGCAGGCCGCGACCCCGCCTGATGTGTGGTGAGTGTTCGGGGAGAGGAATATCCACAGCCTGTCACCGCTGCAGCATCCGACACGCAGTGACAACTGTGTAGCCCTCGTCCACCGGGGAGGAGACTGCAGTGAAATGACTACCCTATGTGGCCATGTGTGTGTGTTTGTGCGTGTGTGTGTGTTTGAGCTGTAATAAATGAGTTGTTAACTGGGCAAACAGCCATTTAGTGCTCAAGAATGAATTGAATTTATATTGATATTCCAATATGAAGGGAAACAATATCTACTTTGCCAAGAGTGCAGGACGGGGAGTTGCTAAGTGCATTTAGCATTGCATGGAATCTGCAAGCTAAACACAGGGATGTTCTGGCTGAAAGGCCGACAGCAGACGACCATAAGGCCGGCCTGCAAAACTGAGGGGGAAAATACAGCGAAACACACTGACTCCTTTGTAACGGTTCAAGGACCAAACAAGCATATTGTCCGTATATAAAAAACTAAATCCATTCCCACTGTGTGCGTGCAGGCTACGGTGGCCATGCAACACGCAGTAACATACTTCAACACTTAGGTGAGCGTTCCTGCCGGCGCCCCGCTCGCCTAAATTACAGAATGTACAGTATGTTTGAAGAGGTGCAGCGTTAAAAACCTGAATGATTTTCACTCCTTTCACTTTTTTTCATCTATCAAGGGCAAGAGGAGAGGACAGCAAGAAAATAAAAAACAATGTTGGAAACATTTGACCTTACATTGGCAAAAAAAAAACACTTCATCCAACACAACTTTACAGTTTTTCATCCCTCATCTTGTATTCTGAGAGTTTGACCCAAACCTCACATCTACATTTACCACTCATGTTTAAAAAAAGAAAAAAACCGACAACAAAGACGTTCCAAGAAGTTTGAACATGGTGCTCCTGGGAGACATTCATTTCTATAGCACCCCCTCCATGTTTGCAAACAGCGACGAAATGCGGCTCCAAACGTCTCTATAGAAAGTCCAACATCCTTGTAAAGAGATGAGGAAAAAAAAAACCCATCTGGTCCCAACATTCATGGCATGAAGACGGACCGTACGGCGAAGCACTTTTGATGATGTGAAGCGGGTCTTTGACATTCACTCTGTGATGCATGCGGACACATATAGCTTATAAACCTGACAGAGCGGACAGCTGCTTAGACGGATGCTGCTGCCCTGTGGAGCCTCCCTATTGACATTTGCTGGACGATGAAAGACCTGGCCAAGAAAGACAGGAAAGAAAAAACACACACACACACACACACACTCTTTGGTCAATAGAGACCACGAGTGCAGAACAGTTAGCTCTCGGGCCAACACTCATGTCGGTCTGACAAAATGCCCAAATGCGCGCGCTGCAAAGGCAAATTTCAAACCAGATGGCACCAAAAGAAGCAAAGTCCCTATTTTTGTTCGACATGCCACCGACCAGCGCAGGATCGAGACTGATAAAACACACCGAAGCATTTTTGCGCTGTTACATCACCTCAGCACCCGGAAGGCGAAAGTCTCTAATCAGACTACAAGTGTGAGCAATTAAAGAGAAAATACAGGCACAGCCAGTGGCTGGTATTTTGCCTTTAATGCGTATAATTATTGCTGCAGCGCTGCGCCACTATGACAGCACAATGGCCAAATTTATCGGCTCCACTCGCATGAACTCCGGACACTGAAAGGAATACGCCGCTTGGCTAAAGAGTACCTATCACCTTTCAGTGAGGCGTCTAAAAATAGCCGTATTAGGCGGAGTAATGCAGAATCTGCATTACAGCACTGTCAGATCAGAAGCCCTCATGACTCCGCTAAGATATATAATTACCACTGTGTGACACTGTCATTTTATCAGCGTTCGCTAAAGCCTTTCGTGGTAAAAGAAGGAAAAAAAGGCACTTCAGTGGTAAAAAATTTGAGCCTCTTAATTTAATGAAATTTCCACTCCCAACAAAGCGCAGCCAGCTCATACGTTGTTCCATTAGGACTTAGTTGATTCTGTTTTAGTCCATTTTCAGGGTTCTTCCATTAGGATATTCGATAAAGCCAGGTACTAATTTTGCACCTACTCAAACAAGCTTTCTCGGAAGCCAAGTTGTGCTGAAACAAGGCGTTAAACAGTGCGCAGGCCATCGATTGGATAAACAGATGAGTCATGTCACAAGAAGAAAATGTGTCATTTTTTTAAAGCCAGAAAACACATCAGTCACATGTTGTTATTATCACTGTAAAGAGGCTAAAGTAGCTGAAAGGCACAGCGGTGCATCAGGCAGGTGTTTAACATCACTTTGGAATCTTCAGTGGGCGAGTTGCATGTGTGTCACATACAAATGATGTCACGTGGGTTTTGGGTCACCTAATTATAAAGACACATCCTCGTTCAAGTGTTCTGTATCCGTTCCAGAAAAACAACTGAGAAGCGGTGCTGATATCACGCCGTGAGACGGCAGCTATGCTCAGCTCTGCCAACCATCTTACAAATGCATGTTTTACACTAATGTAGAACCATTAGCCCCCCCACCGCCACCAAGCACCAACCTCTTTGCGTTTTGTGCATAGTTTAAAGGCTCAACTGCCACATAGAGAAAGCATGAGGTAATAAACGGACGTACAGCTCCGCCCGTCTGTCCCACACTTTGTTCGGCTCTGGCAAAGCAATGTGTGAAACCTGTGGTGGAGTTCCAACCTTTGAAGGTTTCAGTCTTGGAACTGCGGCGCTGCAGCAGCACCCTCCCTCCTCCTCCTCCACCACCACCAACACCACCACCATCCTCCTCCAGGCTCGAGAAGAGACTGAAAGACTGGTTTTATCCCACAAGATGAAGTGGTCAGCGAGGCTCTGAGCTCCTGCGAGCACAGGGGGGAGTCCACCCAGCGCACTGCTTGGGGTAAGATATACACTGGTGAGACACGCTGGGATCATTAGAGACCCAAGTCTCCTAAAGAAACTGAGAAATAGCCATGAACTACACTGCAGCAGGTGGATAAACAGACCTTGGCTTGAATTATGGGCAGGGTTTTTTTTCCCTTTTTCTCCTGCTTGGTGCTGCCTTTCAAGCACCAGTGAATGAGCCTGTCTTGATTTGGCCTAATGTTGCTTTTTCAAATGCTAATGCCGTTCTATAGAGATGGCAAAAGTAATTTCAAGGTCCATCTCCTGGATTCTTCTGTCGCGACTTACAACTGACAAGTAAAATTAGGATGTTTTTTGAAATTTTTTGGTGAATGTCCGCGTGCTGGTTCCTCCTTTTCAAAGGCCGAGCCTTTGGAAGATAATTCAAATCAACTGCACTCCCATTTAAAAACGTTCATGTGTTCATAAACGCCGTCAAAGGATTGACAAATATTTTGTTCCACAGTGAACGCTGCTCGGAAACATGTAATAATCTCTATTGTAAGAGTTGAAGATTCCGACGAATGAGGTTACTTTTTTCCTTTAAATGCTGGAAAAAGAAGAAGAAAAAACTGTCTCGTCTGCGAGTATATTTTTTCAAAGCAAAATCGATGTACTGTGCTTGTCAATATTACGGTTCACACACAATCTCTGCTTTGCTTGGTTGGTGTTTTGAAGGTGTCCGGCTCTCCTCAGTAAAACTCGTATACGGCAGATAAGCCGCACACTAACAACATAGTTGCGGAGAATCGATCAAACGGCGAAAAAAAGGGAGACATTTTCTGGGGTTTTGCAGCCTTTGTCTCCTCTTCCCCGCTTTACCTCCAATGTTTGGAGAATCAGGGTTTAGCAGCTATTTTATCAGTCTCATTGCCAGTAGAATGGGCAGACTTACAAAGACCTGCTTTGGATCAATTTAACAGGTAGGCACACATCACATTCGTGAAAGCTGCTGCTTCAAAAAAAAGACACAGTTTGAATGTTTATTTCAGCCAACATCTACTTCCTTTGGCATTTATAGAACTTTTTTTCAGTCTACTTCCTTATTGTGTGACACAAAAGTGCATCTCCTTCACAGACAACATTAATATTCATGAGCGAGGTGATTAATCAGTAACATGGAGGAGTCGCGGTATTAAAAACTGTTCCTGCAGCCAAATATTAAAAGCTGCAGACTTTACAGACATGGGGCGCCTTACCTGGAGAGGCTCTCTCTCTCTCCCTCCCTCTCTATGTAGGAAGACATCACAGACCCACATCAATCAAATGCACAGAGCCTATTAATAGTTTAAATGTTCCTTGGATACCACTATTGTGCATGTCTGCATTTGCTCCAGGCTACAGTTACGTTCAAAGCAAACACTTGAGAAAACACGCAATTATAAAAGTGTGTCTTGTAAGAACAATGCACTGTGAACGTGAGCGTGTGCAGACACGAGGGCCGTCCACACGGCTGAAGCGGCTCATTTCTGAGTGAGATGTTATTCAAGGGGGTGTGGGTGGGGGGGGAGGGGGTGTCTCTCCATGGGCTGGGAGTGTGCCCACCCCTCCTGTGACTGTGTACGGATGAGGTAATGATGCCACTGGAGGCAGGCTTTAAAGGCTCTTCTGTTGTCGGGCTGCGGAATCTGAGTTGTATTCCGGCTCGCGTCCCATCCCCACACTCACACTCACACTCACACACACAAACCGGCACAGCGGCTCCCTGTGCACTTGTTGACAGCGGCTTGTAATCTGAAATAGTCTGCAGGGTTGAGCTGCTAAGTCTCTTGTAGGAACGGGACACAGCTCAGGTTGGATGGGGAGGATGAGGAGCTATGAGAGGGAACATCTTCCCCCCTCCGAAGCTTATTGAGCTGTCAGGTTTCAGTCCCTATCAGAGTGCATTGATTTCCTGTCACATATTCCACTGTATGTGCTTTTATGCGCGTCTTTGACAAGAGTGCTTCGCATAATGCACCCCTGCTTCAGTGGTTACGACCGCATCAGGATAACCGTCCGCATATCGATCTGTGTTGACGCCAAGCACAGGCCTTTATTTAAATTGATCCATAACAGTGCAGCCAAGTGCTGGTTTCACACTCGGATGTTTAATGAAACCCATCAGACTGCATATCGAGTGCAATGCAGCTGAGTCGTCCCAAAAAAAAAAAAAGGACGACATGAGGGGAAGACACAGAGACGGCTAATAGCGCTAATACATCTAAACGTGGAAGATCTAACGTTTCCCCCTTCTGTGATTTATTCTCCGGGAATTTGGAGAAGCCGACTTACAATTCCATTTGTTTTTTTGCATTAGCATTTCCGTGACCTTTCCAGCACTTGGATCAGCTGTCAGAAACTACAGTGTTGGGAAGCAATCAAGCAACACGAAGCATCGAGGAAACAGTCGGCCAAACGAGTCCATTTAACTCCTTTTTTTTAAACGTTTGCGCGCAACATTTGTGATTTAAAATGAAATGAAAGAGCACAAATGTCTCTTTTTCCAAAAATAATGCAGTCACAACTCCAGTCTAGCACCGAGCAATGTGAGAGGGGCTGTAAATAGGTTGTGTTTCCCACAGAGAGCACATCTCAGCGTGGATATATACAACGTGCACGCAGAGGACGTCGCTGGTGAGAACAGTCCCAATCTCTCGGCCATGCCCGGACATTAGCGAGAGTCATTAGGCTCGTCTAAATGAGGCTGTTAAGCCGATGAAATGAGGCCATATATTTGAGTACAGAAACAATAGGAATGGCCTCCTATTCCTCAGTTGTACGCAATCTCTCCAAAGTCAAATAGGCGATAACTCTTGCCGAGGGGAGGGGGAGAGCTATATTTGGGGGACGCAAATGTCTGCGGCCTGAAACAGTTCAGGTCATCACAGTACAATAAACTTTATCAACAGCAATAATAAGAAAAAAAAAACAGCCTCGACATGCTGAACATGTTGTTTGAACGTGGCGCTGCAGCTAAAAGGATACGTGAACGTTCCCATCTGAGGACCTGACCATTTTTTCCTGAGGTGACCTCAATAAAAAATGTATTTTACTGACTGATTAACTTTATAATCATCGTTTTTATCAACTGAAATTAACATCAAGGTCGAGTTATCTCACTGTTTCATCTGAAATCAGCCTTTGGCTCTTTAGGACGCCGCACTTCCTTACAGTTTGCCGTTTTTCTGAGCAGTGAGCAGTGAGAACGGCGTCGTCGCTGCGCTGCTGCTTTCCACAGCCCACAAGGGAAAGTCTCACTATTTTTTACTGAGAATTTAAAGAGTGATGGTAAAAGCATACGATGTATCCTTTAAATGGGATTCGGCAAGAAGATGGAGTACAAAAAAAAAGAAAAACACACATTGAGTTCAAATGAAATGAGAAACTACATGACGTGAGGGAAATGAGACGGCTCGACGTTCGCTGCCACACCTCGACTGCGAGCTGCCTAAACACGTTTAGAAGTGACAACAATCACTCGTTTAGAAACAAATCCTGCTTAAGTGCTGATCCAGGATTATGGCTCTGATTAAAAACTGTGCTCCTTTTGTCGCTCGAGTCTGATGAATCAGTCAAGGGTGATACAGCCACGAGATGTGGCCCGGAATTAATCACACGCCATCTCTTTGTTTCTTTTTTTGATGAATGCTGCGCCTTTTATTCTGGATTGCCTCGTTTTTCAGTGCACGGGCACCGGGACCGAGCAGGAGCTCACCCATCGTTCACTGCTAAAGATCTCACGACGAGATGGATGAATTATTAACTACATGTGTCTTTGTAAACTGTACACAATAACAGATTGTTAAGTCTGTTGCTTATGTGAGATTTCTGGCTTTTCTTTCCCTCCTCCCTCTTGCAGGTTTTCTTGGTATTTTGCCTGTGTCCACAGCCCGGTACAGCTCCATTCAAAGTCTGGCGTATGGTAAATAGCCCTTAAATTAGGTCCCTGGCCTTCCAGCTTGGTTATCTGTGATGATCGGAACAGTGTGTGCTGCTTGAAAAGCCCCATTTTCCCTCTGGCACATCATTTAACATGTCTCATTTAGCAGGGAAATATGCAGGTCACACACCAAGAGATTTCTGGTCACATCCTTACCGCGCTCAATACAAATTTAAAGGATTTGAATTAGAACAACTATTAAATTTTTTTCCCTCCCTGTGTTTCCACCTGATAAATATTAATGTTTTTCTTTTTCCTTTGACCACAATAAATTTTAAGTAGGCGCCTTCAGCCGACAGAGACAAAAAAATTGCCTTTTTTTGCCTGGTAATGATAGCTCAACCTAGATCTTTGAGGGGCAGCGTGAAATAAAATGAGGAACACCGGATTCAGGGGAGGGAGGGAATGTGCTGTCTGCTAGTAAACAAATCTGCACCTCGACAACAAAGGGGGCCAAGACGGGTGAAGGAAGGTGGCGCTCTGCTTTACTCGAGAGGTTACCGGCGTGTTTCTGGAACTTGCAACGCGGAAAATGATCATTTCTTCTAAAAAGACGACTCCTGAGCTACAAGATGGAACATCTGTTTCTTAGCTAAATATGGAGGTCAGAACATGGAGGTGTAGCTAGTTTCAGTTCATTGCAATAAGGGATGTCAGAGTTAGAGAGGGGAAAATGGTTAAAGCCATTCTATGGTGTAATCATTGGACCAATCACATCCAAGCAAGAGGAACCAGGCTCAATTATCAGGTTCTGTCCGTGTGATGGTCACATGCTGCAACACCCACATGACAAAGTGTCGAGGTAATTTGTGAGTATATATTGACCGCAGGTGTGAATGAGTGTGTGTATAAGTCTGTGTGTGTGTCTGTGTGTGAGCCCAGTGATGGACAGTCTGTCCTGGACACAATGTTGGATTAAACTGGATCAGAAGACGGATGATGTTTTTTTTTTCCACCCTCATTTTGCTAATTGACAGATTTCAAACTACAAGCGAATGCAACAGGACTTCAGAGTCACAACACCAGAAATCCATTTGTGCCGTTTGAATTTATATTGAACTCCTTTCCTCTGTCAGAGCCTCCTGGCCAGACGTTCACTGAAAAGCTTTTACACTGTATTGTTGTTGCACACGCCCATCTGCTGATTGATTACAGCCGCATTAGACTTATCAAACCTCTCAGACTCTCGGTGCTTACCAAGCCAAAAAAGATGCAGCCATGTAAAGAGGAATTAAACGCTGAACAATGGGGACGGTCTCGCCTCCGAGGACTTGATATCTGCTCTGTCGCTCGCTGTGCAGTCATTCGGCTGCTTTCTTCTAGATGTTTTATTGAAACCTCAACTATCATTTATATACTATAGTGGGCACATTTAAAAAAATACAATGTGTCTGATAACAAGCTACAAAAAGGAACAGGCTTCATAAATTGTGCGTCCGCGGAGGATGACCACCTAAATCTGCGGCTCCCTTCGGCTTAATGGAGCTTTATAGAGACTTTAGCCCATTGTTTAGCTGTCAGGCCTGACCACGAGGTGATTTGTTATTTTTAGAACGTGGGACGGCCCAATGGGAACATTTATTAATACACTGTGATTTATCAATACACAGCAGCGGCAGTCTGATATTTCAGAGTCATGGTCAGCGCCGCGCAGTCCAATCTGGACAAACTGCAAGCGAGATAAAGGGGACAATGAGTCAGGCTGACTCCACTAACATGTGGAAATAAACAGCCCCTTCGCCCCTGCACTCTTTCTGTTCCTAGATGGATGGAGGAAGGGGGGAGGGGGGGGGGTGGCGGGTTAAAAGATCAATGAGTCAGGCAGAGCGGGCTAACATATTCAACGGAACAACCCCTCTGCCCCGGCACTCTGTCTGCGCCTGAATAGATAGAGAAAGGGGGGGGTTTGGCAGGTGAACAAAGCCAATGCATCCCACCCCCCTCAAATTACCTCCTCAGTCTGACACTATAAGCAGCTAGGTGGTGAACATAATTGAGCGTTCACAGCAGCTAAACAGTCACATTTTCCCCCCCAGAAGCTAATAAGGAGCCCAGAGTGAGCTAAAGGAGGCTTAATATTGGGCTTCCGCTTTGCCAAATGTCAGTGTCAGAACGCGACATGAATGTCATTCCTCTGAGCACGTGTAAACACGCTTATTGTTTGCTAACAGATTTCCCGTGTAAACTTAAAATAGCGATATTGTGTTCACAGCTTGTTTCTCCCGCAGCCAAGAAGTGTGCAAACAAGCATTAAGAAAACAGCACACTTACAGCCTGAAAGGAAAACTGTCAGTGTTGCAATATTATACAAGTAAATTATTGCAAAGTGCTTCGTGTTTTGAATGATTGCTGATAAATATTGCGAGGTTTTTTTTTCTATCTCAAAGGTCTTCAAAGAATCCAACTTTATTATAAATGATAGCAAAAAATTGCAGTAATTTGCTTTTATGATGGAAATGCGAAGAAGCAAAAATTACTGCTTTCTCTGTCGAAACAACTTAAATTACCACAAAAATGATGAATGTGCATCTTGACCCGTGACTCCAGACTTCTGGCCACAAGCTTCAGCACAAGCACTAATTCCTGACTTGGGTTTTGTGCTTTGAATGCATCTTGGGGGGGTTTTGACGCGCCTCCAACCGCCATGTTCTTCCGCCTGGTGCCAACTGCTTAAGAACCCACTTTTCGAGGCCATTGTGACAACCCCGAGCCAGGAAACACAGCTTGTGCAGGACTGTAACAACATGTCCAATGCATCAGCAAAGGCCCCAAACTGCTGAGTCACGGGTCAGGAAGCAAACTGCAAAATCCATTTGAACCGGAGCCCATAAAAACAGATCACAGATTATGCCGATCTTGGAGTCAGAACACTGGCTACCTGCTTGTTTATGTGGGGATGTTTTGGGTTCGTGAAGCGCTCGTTGGTCTGGTGCCGAACTGGCTCGCGGAAATGGTTTTAACCCCCGGTGACCCTCTGGCGCTCTGCTACTAAAAGCAAACTCAAATATTTGGTGATAATGTGAAATCTCAGCTTCTCGGCCTGGCTTTTATTCGACGCGCTGCAATTTCTAACTCAACAACTTTTTTTTATTATCATCCAATTTGGTGACTCAATTTGTATCTATTTTGGCTCTCCTGTTTGTATTTCTTTTCAATTTTGTAAGTGCATCTGCTTTTATTCTATTGGATTTTATAAAAAATAAGATCTAGTCATTTAGCTTCCCACCTATAATGCATATAATATTTTAAATCTTTAGGATTTTCACCTTTAACAATGGGTTACCATTATGTTTCATTGTGTACAAATAAAACAGACCGATTGTTGGTTAGTTTATCAGCTGGATTTGAACGTAAATGACTCAAGGTGACCATAGTGAGCAGTGGCGTCGGCTGCAGGACGCATCCGGTCGTAACCTGTGTGACTTCCGCTTTGATCAGTTTATCGATGTTTATCGTGCTGACTGGAGGAATCACGGCGTGATCCCCTCCCACACGGAGACGCCATGAATCGAAGGCACGACACACGAGCATAAGCAGCACTTTATTGAACCAGTCAAGGCACCGAAACCTTATCACATATTTATCTGAGGTTCAGAAAGTCTTTTTTTTAGTTCTGTTTACCAGTCTACACATGTTTTCAACTTCTTGCTGCTGAACTTGGTTTAGACTTCTAAGCGCTTTTAGAAAACCGTCACGTCGGGACCGTAAAAAATGCTTAAGACATTCCCAATTTAGTCGTGGCTGTGAAACTTTTTGGGTGTGTGTAGTTTTTTTAATAAAATAACACAAAATCACTTCCACGTTTAACTGATTCAAGAACCTGGGAGACTTTCTCAAAGACGCCTCGACCTCTCCTGATCCTCGATCTTCTGCCTTTTCTGTTCGCGTCAGCCTCGCATTGTTGTCGGCATCGCGGCTCAAATCAGCAGCTGTCATTTAAATGAATCACAGACAGTTTATTCAGCCGCGGTTATTCATTTTTAACCTCGTCAAGGTAATCACTCTGCCGGGGAACGCAGACACACCCACGTGTTCGTTCCACTTTCATTCTGCTCAGAACGCACACACACACACACAACTACACACACAACAAATGCAGAAAAAACACACAAATCCACAGTGCTTCTGCATGAAATGTTTCATTTCCACATTGGCAGACAAAGATTTGGAGTAACAAGACAATCACCTTCATTTTCCATAATCTCCATTGTGGCTTCACGTTGCCCGGGATCGTAATTCAGTTGATTTGCAGTCGGATTGTTACCGACTCTCTGTGATTTAATGCAACGCAGCCTTGACTGCCCTTCAAGAGAGAATTAGGGAAACACTGCAAAGACTTTTCATGGCTGACTGCGGTTTGACAAACAGCCTACAACCAAACACAATATGTGCCGAGCTTCTTTTCACCCTTTGTGAGAGTCTGCTTATAGTCTCTGTTCAATGGGTGTCTGACATGGCGCGTTCCTCCAAAAAAAAACGTACTCGGCAGTAATTAAGATTTTGCCCGGCGAGCGAACAAGTCCTTGATTGTGTCAAACTCCGAACGTCCTTCGGATGCTGCAATATTAGCATCCACTGACTGTCGAGTCGCACAGCCAAACCAAATCATTCCCTGCTTTAGATTGTTGTTATACAAAATATGTGGAAAAATATGAGAGACCGAATGGCCAACATTTGTCCTTCACTGCCAAGTGGCAGGCAGCAACCCAATAATGTTGTGCAGAGTCTGATGGTGTGTGTTTTTACTAAAAGTCACAAATTAACACACCGGCCAAAAGCTACATATTTGAATTCAACAAACAACTAACTTCATCCTGACAAGAGCCAGTAATTATTTTCAAACACTCATTCAAAACCTGTTTTTTTTATGTAGTCATGTCATTTTTCATGTTGCAATTTAGGGCTAATTGTTAAATCAATCACATTTGTTTTGTTCTTTGT
>JAUESF010000019.1:9947367-9957988 GCA_032274765.1 Malacoctenus tetranemus | reverse complement strand
TGTGTGTGTGTGTGTGTGTGTGTGTGTGTGTGTGTGTGTGTGTGTGTGTGTGTGTGTGTGTGTGCGTGCGCGTGTGTGTTTGCGGTGCCGGCGCACTGCGCGTCATCGGGAGACACTCGAGATGTCGCGGGACCGCGCCGGCGTTCCCTCTAAATCAGCTCCCTAATTGAGACGACAGCTGGAGGGTTTCCAACGACAACAACAAAAACAAGTCAAACAGAGAAGAGGTAGGTGGCGTCAGTTTGGCGCTAAATTCTTATGTGGAGTCAAACTGGGGGGGAGACGGCTTGGGTTCTAACGGCACCAATAAGTGATCAAATATCCAAGGGGGGGGGGTCGTAACAGAAGGTCGGTACTGTGACACATTTCATTGGTTCATCACTGGACACTGATGGTCGAAACTTCCCTGGCCCGGCGCGCCGCGTCGTGTCCTCCCGCGCCGATGCTGCGATGATGAGAGTCACGACACACCTTGTTGCCCACCGATACACCAAGTTAGGACATATATGAAGGAGTGCTGCGCTCCAGCACCAAGCAATTATGAAGTAATTACGAGATTTAATAAAGCTGTTACACAGACTATGATTGATGACGGTGAAATTTCTTACTTGGCGAGAGTTTACTTCTGAACACACTCATGAAGAAGAAAAAAGATTGAAGCCAGAGGGTTAAAATTAATTCTAATAATCGTAATAATGTTAATAATAATAATAATAAACCCCCCAAAAAACACAAGTTCGTATTGTCTTGAGCAAAACTATTTATGGAGAACATCCATTATTCTGGCAGCCTGGTTGAAATCCCAACCCAAAATTAAGATTTACTTGATAAATGTACACAATTTCATATGAGCAATTTGCAGGAGATTACCAACTTATACTTGACAACCGGCGGTGTAATCCAGCAGATTAATCAAATTTAGTAATCATAATCTAATTGCTTTCAATTACCTTCGGATTGCTTTGTCTCCAGACTCGGTAAAATATTACGTTGAACAGACAATTTATTCCATTCCAATTTGCAGACTAATTTGAATAGGGATATTATCCTCCTCTTCAAACATTATCAACTGTTATTTCCCTGAAGTATCTAATCTGATTATGGCTGCAATAAAGTTGGCAGTGCTGTTATTAGAGCAGAATTACTGAGGAATACCGACTGTGTGGCCTTTGTTGTGCCTCCGACGAGGAGCCGGCGTTCGCGGCGTTTTTTGCGAGGCGGCGAGTTTCCAACATGCATGTCGGGGATTAAAGGAGATTTTGGCTGCAGAGCGCACGCGGGGGGGCGGGGGGAACCGGACTCCACGGAGTAATCGCAGGCGCAGAGAAAAATGCTGCTGATGCAATCAAGGGGTTGTTTGCTGGCGACTGAAAGAAATCGTGGCGTAATTCTTATAATCTGCGAGCACAGTAAGCCGAGTGCTTTCGGGGCGTTTCGCTGCATTTGTATCTATTACCTGGGCTGCTTGAAGGTTTATTATATTAGAAGTTATTTCTTGGAATTACACAGCAGTTTTTAAGGCGTTTTCATCAGTTTTATGAGCAGCACAGGGGCTCGTTGGTTACCACAACTGCCTCACATCGGCAAAGGTGCAGCAATGGGAGAAGGGAATAATGTAAAAACTCTCCGACGAGCAATCATCAGTCCGGCAACCTGCGATGCCTTTATGTGTGTGTGCGCTCTGTGCAGGCAGCGGCTGCTGCACCGCTGCCTCTGAGCAGCCTGACACAGGGCTCCTCTGCTGGATTGGAGGATGAAAAGTTTGCAAATGGAAAGGCAGAAAAACACGACTTGAAATATACGTTTTACACACGAGGCTAAAAATAGCTCACAATTATCTTCCTTATTCGGTGACTTTTGTCCTCTTCAGCACGACCACTTTGCTTTGCGCCTCGATCGCTCCCTGCTGTTTGTGTCGATTGCAGCGAAGCTGAGCAAGGGGGGGGGCTCGATTTGTCCCACCTCTGTCGCGGGGGCCTGTGTACGGTTTCGGGAGGTGGGAGCGGGGACTCGACAGAGGTGAAATGACATCTGTGTGAACTGGGGAGCTGCCACAGCGGGGCTGCACACACAATAATGAGTTAGATGGCACAGCTCTTTCCCACCTCTATTGTGGGAAGCCACCGGCCTTTGAAAAACCACTCAAGGAGCAGTCTTGAGCCCGGTTCCGTGTGAACGAGGGGGGAGGAGGGGGGATGAGGGGAGGAGGGGGGAGGGGGGGGGGACACCGGCACTCTTATGGAATCTCTGTGCAAACCTTTGTAGAAATGACCTCAGGCTGCTGACTGAAGAGCTGTGGCCTATGGGCGACTCTTTAGTTAAAAAGACAAAAAAAAAAAATCACCTTGAGATCTTAACTCGGCGATAAGCAGTAAAGACGGGCTGAGCAGCTGTTTGACACCATCTGATGAGAGTCTGAGTGTCCCATGAAGAGCGGTTCTGCTCCGGGCCTCCAAATGAACTGACAGGTGTGGGCAACATGATTAGAATATCAGGACGAAACCCTAATATCAGTCTCAGTTTGCCGACACACACTCTGAATATAAAAGCTATTATTTCAGCACAGACTCCTATGGAGGCAGACTCTTCAATGAGATGGGGGAGGGGGGAACTACAAAAATGACATCTTTTTTTTCCCCAACTTCCAACAACTTCTTTACCTGAGCTTGAACTCATGTCTGCATGAGCTCAGGAAGAAAAGTGTGCGATTGTTTGTTAGCCCAGACATTCACTGGAGCGACCCACTCAGGATTTATACCGGGTCTTACCTACGCCGGCGTCGGGATGCTCTGCGGGCCCCCGCAGCGTCGGGTGGGGGAGGCATTAAAAGAGATGAATGGATCGACGGATCGCGGCTACGATGCCGAAACTTTCCTTCAGCCCTAAAAAATGTTATTACATAGGTGTTGACTGACTATCGGGCAGCGTGTAGGGCTGGTGAATATCATCTGCCTGCGAAGCAGTAACTAAGTATCGCCGCCTCTTCTCCCACCTCCCTACAGATTATGGTGCTGAAAAGAAAACAAGTGCAGCGCTTTGGGGCGCTTTGGGCATTTAGATTCCTATCATTCCAGCAATTCATATCGGGGAGGCATCTGAGCGCCCCGGCACATCCAGTGACAACAATCTAAAAACAAACAGACAGAGAAACTGCACAAGCAGTCGCAGGTGGATCCAGGTAAACTGGATTTGTCTTTGGTTTTCTCCACTATTAGCTAAAACTAAGAAGGAAATTTACCCAGAATGTTCATTTTTGATGCTTTTTGATGCTAATCTCTACTTAATTGTAGATTATGAGAATGTTTATTTCTTCAGTTCATAAAGGAAGTGAAAAACGGTTACGTTACGAGTCCATCAGCAACAGCATCAGTTACATGACTGCTGTAATGTATTCTACTCCAACAACAATAATAATGAAGTACTCCTGCATCAATGGATGTGCTGCTCCTACTTGTGGAGCTCTTACATCTTCTCCACGTGCGTCTTTCACCTCTTCAGCAACACTTGCCAAAGAGGCGAACGGTGACTCCCCCCCCCTCCGCCTCTGAACTCCACCAAGATGAAAGGAAAACGTTTACGTGGCGTCGGCCGCGCTTGTGGTTCTAGCAGAGGGCAACTTGGCAGTGTGGTGATGCGTGGAGCACCTAATGAGAAACACCGAGCGCCCGGTAATTTGTTAGCCCGAGTTAAGGTCAAACCGCAAATGCTGCATGATTGAGTCACCCGCCCAAAGTCCCCATTAGAATTTGCATTTAAAATATATCTATTATTTATGTGTGTATTAATAAAACGGCTGGCTTTAGATCCCCCTGAGCACGGCGCGCAGGGACGGCCCACAGCAACGAGGGGCCGCAGTCCTGGGGACTGACGGCGGAATAATGGATGGAGAGAAGTGGAGGGAAATAATGAGAGAGAGAGATAAAAAGTTGTGGAGAGTCCAAGAAAAGCATCTGTCATAATGAGGACCTGGTTAGACTTTAAAAACATGACTTCAAGCACAATGTAGCCTTTGAAATTTCCCTTTGTGTTGGAGTAAACAAGATTTCTCTTGCGACGGATGATAAATGGCAAACATAGAAAACACAGAGGCAGGGGCAGATCGTCCATTAAGGATAATAGGCACCACCATAGCTGGTTAAAAGTCTTTTGTAGATTTCCAAGTACATGTTTTTCAAGTAAACAGTCTGGTGTTTGTTTACAATCCTCAATGCCGTGTGTCACATGTGACTCATCGAAGGCAGGAAAAAGCCAGTGTAACGCGGACCAGCTCCGTCGTGGCCTCACCGAACAGTCGCCCCGTCGGTGCTGCCGCGCAGCTAATCGCTGACCGAAGACACGCGTGGAACAACGTCCATTTAGCCAATCAGCGTCCGTCCCCCCCTCCTCAATCTGATGCAAAAAAGGGCAATTATTTTATCGCCCTGAGCGGATTCAATTAGCAGTTCAGTGACGCTTATTGACAATGACTAATGCGGAGACCCCTATTCATTAAAAGTCTAAAAGATTGACCCAGATCCACCGGACATCCTAATCCATCAGCCAAGTGAAAGTTACTGATAAAATAAATACATGCCGAGCTTCTAATTACCTCAGCAAAAAAAAAAGAGAAAGAAAGCCACGGTCGCACGTGCTCGTGCACGAGCTTTGCTTTACGTCCCGCGCTGACGTTTTGCAACAATGGAGAGACATACGACATGGATTGTTGGAGACATGAAGCATTACTCCTAATTACCGGAGATAATTAAGACTGGCCATCAGAGCACATTCCTGCTGCAGATCAGCATGTATTGGACATTACTTCTACCCACTCAACAGTGAGCTCAGCTACTTGATATTCTTTTCAAGAAACAATCAATTTGCATCCTTTAATTATGTATATCTTGATAACTGTGTTGTCGCGAATCTGTATTTTTTTTACACAAGATATGGCAGTGGTGAAACCAAATCAGAAACGTGAGTAAATATTGGTCTCATGAGGATCGTCATGCTTGTTTCACATTTTTTTCCAGTAGAAACGTGAGCAGAATTTATTCAACTGTGGCGGCAAATGTGTGCAGATGAAAATTCCAATTAAACTGCAATTATTTGTCGCATTTGATGAAGGAGCCAAATTTATCTCGCATCCTCAGATACAAACTAATTCGGTATGTATCCTCTAGTAGTTGTAACTGCAAAATAGTTTCAGGTACTGGTATGTGTGAGTAGTAGTATTCATCACGTGTATTATTGTCAATTGGAGGGATGTTCCAGGAATACATCTTTCAAAGTCGAGAGGATTTTTAATGTCGTTATGGGGTTTTGTCATGGATTAAGTCGCACACAAACTCAGAGAGAAAAAAATCCTACAGTCTATAAATATATATAGTCTGACAGGTTTAAGGGATTCTAATCATTGGAATCGCACCAAGAACAATTTACTCTGTTCTTCAATGGGAAGCAAAACACCAGATCCTTCCCAGATATCAGCTGAGGGGGCGAGGAGGAGCACCGAGTCAATTGGCTCCTGATTTGGTTTCAAAGTATTTTCAAGGAGCCTCTCTTAAGCTTCACTTATTGTCTCTTTTGAGCTCTCGAGTGAAAACCTTACCAAGTCAAGCAAAGACATTTCAAAGCAAAGCCTGTCAATGTCTATTTACAGTCAAAGAAAGTGCAGGCACTCTGAGTCCATCGTGTTGCTTTTTTTTCTCTCAGCAGGATGAAAAAAAAAAAGTAAACCTTTTTTTTTTAAACCAGGAGTCAGGTTTCAGCTTCAGGCAGCGTCTGATGGCATTTATCCATGTCGACTCTTTTTTTTTTTGTTTTTTATGTAGCCGCATTTCATTGAAATTGCGGCCTCGAAGCAACACAAAAAACAAATAAAAGCTCGTTGTCATTAGCCGCGTGTAAAGCGACGCTGAGAGGACCGACAGATCTCGATAGTGCAGGTGTGACACAAAGCAGGAGCGCCAGCCAGACGCGGTGGCGGCGGCGGCGGCGGTGGAAGATTCATTGTTTACCCGTGTGTCTCAGACGCAAGCTGCTCTGCCTCCGCGCCGATATCTGATATTCCACATGACATGACTGATGCTCTAAAAGCCCGCTTTCCCCGTCACCTTTCGCGAGGAGTTAACCTTAAGGTGGCAGCACTCTGAATGTCAGCCCCCTCCACATGTGGACCTTTTTAAATGCCACCACTCTTTATTCTGCAATTGTGGGAGAGGGCAGACAAAGGGAGAGGAGGTGGCCGCCGAGGACGGGGGGGAAAGAGGCTGACGGAGGAGGTGGAGGGTGTGTGTGTGTGTGTGTGGAGGGGGGGGGGGGTTATTTCCCCACCAGACACAAAAAAAACCCAAATGACATACAATCAGCTCGCCTCGGCGGGGGGTTCATTTAACACTTGAAGGGAAATATGGGTACTAAGTGTGGGTCTTTGAAGGGCTGGAGAGCTGATCCACTCATTTGATGATGTGCTCAATTACATCGATGGATGAATGGCAGGCTTGAACTGAAGAGCTTTGGGGTGACTGATTTTTTTTTTTCAAAGCCTCTACAGCAGGAAGGGGGCAACAGGCGGCCCGCGGGCCACGCGTGGCCCCTCGGTTCCATTGTTCACAGCACGAAAAGCAATTTAAAAAAACCAATATAATTTGGTTTTAAGGAGTCGTGAGAGGGACCTCATCTGAATCTAATGTGAGCCAAGAATTACAGGCAAAGATTTCAACTTTGATCAAGATTTTGATTAAAAGTGAAGTTTTGGTGAATGTGTTGGGCAACGATTTGACCTCCTTGGAGTGAGGAAACAATTTCGTGACCTGCTGCCAGTTTCTGCTCTACAGATTTAACATGAATGAACAAATAGCAGGAAATCCGTGCTGTCTAATGATACCACTGATACAGACATTCGATCTGAAGCCCGTCTGACTCAAGTCGCAGGAAGTAACAGTGTGTTCTGTGTACACGCCAAAACAGTAGAAACCGTCCAAATCATCAAAAAAACTGGCTCCAAAACATACTTTTGATGGAGTTTCCGAGCTTTGTGGAGGGTGACAGCCGAAAATGAAAGAGTCGAATTTGGTCTCTTTTTTTTGCAACAGAACAATAACTGCCTGCAACAAATGGAAGGAGAATAGGAGGACAGCGAGAGACAGAAACTGTACAGGCAGAACTGGTTCGAGAAGTCCGGGTGCTATTTCCACTCCGGGAAAAAAAAAAAAAAACTTTCCTCTCCCAGAACCGGCGGCTGATAAGAAAAAGCACAAACTTTTCACACCCGGCTCTCGTGGCCAGTGCGGCGCGAGAGCGCGATAATCAGAAGATAAATTTGTGTGAAGTATAACTTGGCCCTTTGACACGAACCTCGCGCCCTGTGATGAAGAGGAGGACGAGGGACAAGCGGCGGTGTCGGCGGTGACAAATGATAATGGCAAATCTAAGACGACAGCCACTTCAAATTGCCCAGGGATCAACGATGACCCCTTGACACTTAAGCGAATCGAGCAAATCTGACAGCCTCCCCCTCACGCTGGGCGAGCGGCGCCCGCCCGACCACCGCCTCGCGTGTTCCTGTTTGTTGTGCGCCGCTGTTCGCCTTTATGTTGTCATGAGATTTGCCCGAGAGCATTTCCAGTTTTCAAGAGATGAGGACTCGGGAGTCAAGCGTCAACTGTGATCCCTTCGGTGTCCTGTAACAGCTGTCTCCGGCATCAGAGCATGCAGTTGCCGCTATCCCATATTACATCTCTGCCACTCAGCACCAACGGATCAGCAATCCAATTTCACACAAGCGCGCTCAGAGGGAGGCAACGCTGACGCAGGAACTAGGATCTATGCCTCAACAAAGACAAGAAGTTGTTTGAAGTGGATGGAAGGGGTGGCAGAAGGGAGGAAGCGGAGAGGGGGGTTGGATAGAGACAGTAATAGAGGTGCGATAGAGGGAGATAAAAAAAAGAGAGAAACAAGGGGGATGGAATGAGGGACGGGTTTCTGTGAACCACTATCGTATAACGCTGGGTTGGCTCAGGATGACGTCACTTCCTCAGAAACGCCGAGTCACAGCATCCCAGGTGATCAGTGCAAAGCAAAGCAAAGCAGATGAGGAGGAATCAGGTGAAGACTTTATGCAGTAGCACCTCCTGAGCATCAATAAAGAACTAGGAAATAGATTTAGTCTTTGTTTATTTATGTATTTATGTATTTTTCTACTAACAAGCACCACGAAGAAACTGCATTAAAATAAAAGCACATAAACTTTCCTCTTTACAACGATCCTGGTCGTTCCCATGAGCTCCTAATTCCTCAGCACACCTTCAAATACCCTCAAGTAACCTTCAAGAAAGACCCTCTGCTTCTATATTTGATTTGCCCAAAGGTTGCATTCAAGCCCAGCCGACCTGGCACAAACTCACACTCTCACCATGCAAAAGTAGGAGCCTTCAAAATAAAAGCAGTCTCCCCAGACCACTTCTAGGTTCTAAAATCTGTCTTCTTCTGGTTTTGTTTGAGGTTGTTGATGTTAGAATTGCACATTTCAGAACAGGGGAAGAAGGCAGAAAAACTTCTGAAACAAAAGCTGCTCTTCATAAAAACACTTTTATTTGCTTTGGCGACTTCGACCGGACCGGGCTCCGGCTTCAGCCAGGAGGGACGCGCGGGGACAATGACGGCTGTGTGCTGGTGAGAGAGCACATGTACCGGATTAGATAACAACACTCTCCTTCCACTCTTTCAATATAACACCCTCATCCTGCACAGTCACTGTGACACAAATAGAGGAGGGACTTGTGTCTCGTCTTTCACTAAGTAGAGAGAGATTTGAATCTGATATCCAATGACTGCTTATTAGATTGAGCCATCAGGCCGCCAGTTTGGAGCCAGACTCATAAGACAGCCGGTGCGTCGAGAAAGGCTGCTTTCCATTCCCACCCACACACACTCACACACACACACTCACACACACACACACTTACAAAAAAACCACAGTGGGAAAAAGGAGAAGATCAAGCCCCTACTGGACAAACTTCTCTTCTCCTGCCAACGCCGTGCACGCAGGCTTTTTGTAAAGCCCGCTGTAACCGACACAGACGCGCAGCTAAGCCAATGCCCTCAAAGGTCTCCTATTTTGGGATATCCATGGTTTTCCGGAACAATACCAGCATCTCCCTCTCTATCCGATTCCCCTCCGAAGGGATTAAAAATCCAGGATGCGCGTCCAGAAAAAAAGACGGCAGAACAGGAGGAACGAGGACTTGGCCCGGGAGGAAGCGCGCGAGCGTTCGGGTGGGATGAATGGGAAGGGGGGGTGGGGGCTGCGGCGTGTCATTGTCGGGACGAAAGGTCAGCTGGGATCCCACCTTCCCACAGGCAGCGAGCGAGGTGCAGGAGGACCGGCGAGGGGAGCGTTCCGTCGCAGTCGGACTGACAAGGCAGACGGAGATAACGCTCGCTGTCACCTCGCCGTTGACCTGCTCCTTTGTTATCTCCTCACATCTGCCAGCCGGTCCGTTTTCATGCGCTTTTTCCTTTTCCTCTCTTCCTTGAAGTCAAGAAGAATGCTATCAATATTTACTTTTGACAGACAAAGACGACAATGACTTGACTGTGCGATGCGGGTGTGAGATTTCTGATAAATCTGTCATCAGACTCGCGAGTCCCATTTTCCATCCGTCCGATTTTAGACGCTTATAGAAGAGAAAAGTTTGACAGTTCCCTCTTTTTTTTACAATGCCTTTACTCTGACAGTTTGACAGTATGCAGTCCTCATGACTGAGGTGTCTGTCTCGCAAAGTCTGTTTGGCTCGCCGTCTCGCTGTCTGTCTCTCTGTCCGTCTGCCTCTGTGTCTCTGTCCTTGATTAGCAATCACCGCGGCGCAGCCCGGTCTGGTTTTCGAGTCTGAAAGCTTTAATTCTTCCCACATGGCGGCACGGAGACGTCCGGACCTTCAGCACCGCTCGCTCCCCGTAAACACGCGCTCGCTGCGTCTCGTTACAAAGTTTCCATACGTCACGTGGAGGCAAAGTCGCTCCCTAATCCTCGCCGCGCTCCCTCGAGGTCCGCCGTGATTTAATGGCTCTTCTGTGGATGCTCGACGGGCAGATTTGTTTGTCGACAAACGCCGTGATGATGTTTGTGTGTTGACGACAGGGCGAAAAAAAAGAAAGATTGTAAGCAATTAATGCGTGACTAATGGAAACTAAAGACTAACGTCAAGAAAATCGTGATTCTTGGTTCATTAACTGTGGGGCGAATTAAAATCAGGTGTACACATCTAAGCAGGCAAACTCTGAATGTTTTCCTTGGAAACAAGCAGCAGCCACGCCGGATGTGCCAGGAATAAAAAAAAATGCTGCTTTTTTTCCCAGTGAGGAAAAAAAAAATCCAATCAGAGGACGAGACAGAGAGGAAGTGGCATTTTTAATAGTGCCACGTCGGATACTCGCGAGCAGCTTTTCTGCATCCCCACTGAGGGCCGCCTTTATCCAAGCTGACACTCGGGCCTGGATGGACACGGCCAGAAGAGCTGACGGGTCGGTCTCGGCTTGTTGTCAGACCGGCTGACTTTTAGTGCTAAAATACTGCCTGACACATGCACCACTTAACCACTTATGAAGGCAAAAGGGGGGAAGGGGGGGGGGGGGGGGGGGG
>JAUESF010000019.1:9915828-9931030 GCA_032274765.1 Malacoctenus tetranemus | reverse complement strand
TGTCGCTATCCCAGGCATGTGATTAGCCCAAAGGTACAGAGAGGGACCGGCTACCTCCGCCACCGCACGCTGCTGCTGCTGCTGCTGCTGCTGCTCATTTAATTAAAACACTGACTTTCAACAAAACAGCACATTATCACAATGGCAAGACGCGAAGCTGGGAAAAAAAAAAAAAAAGAAGCCCGAGGCTAGCGTGTGCACTTTCCCATCCAGCCGCTTTTTTTTTTTTTTACATGCTTTTTCTATGGAGGTGGAGGAGCAGCAAATTTCCAGACGCCAATCACGCGGCGTCTTTGTGCTCGTGTGCGTCTGCGCGCGTGTGTGTTTGTGCGTATTCTCCCTGGCCCATGGCAGCTGTCGCCTTTTTCTCTCCCCGCTGCATCCTTTTTCGCAAAAAATCTCTGTTCTCCCGACAAAAAAAAAACCAACAACGGCATCAAAACAAACAGCTCTCACACTGCGGAAGCCACACATGGCTAAAACACGCACACGCGCGCGTGCATGCACATTAACGCAGACAGCGGAGGGACTAGAAACACCTGACGCAATCCAGACGCTGATGTGCTATTGGAAACCGTCCCAAAGCACGCGCGGCCTTGGGAGTAGCTCGGCTTTTGCTAGCGGGACACAAGGCAACCAAAAGAATAGTGACTTAATTATCTAAATGGCTACTGCGGAGATTACTGAGGGCAGTGAGCATCCATCTCTTTCATCACCACCAGCTTAGAGTGCACAGCCGAGGAGGAGAGATCAAGAGATATAGACATCAATAAGAGACAGACCGGCAATGAGAGAGTGGGAAAAAAAAAAAAAGAAAGACAGCGGGGGGAATTAAACGGGAGCAAGCGATAGGGGACAATGTGGAGGGGAGCGGGGGGGGAGTGGCCACCGTGGCAGTGATGGACTGGCGGAAAAGTTGGCCGAGCCGAGCGGCTTGCGCGGCCGCGTCCTCGCGCGCCGAAGAGTCCGCCCCGCCGGCGGCAGGGATCACGACACCGACTCTGTCGCCATGGAGATGCCCCCGCGATTTTTTTTTTGCGCTCTCCGCATCATTACCATAGAGATGCTCCGGGGCTCGAGTGTATCCTGACCCCGGCTCCCGCAACACCACCACCACCACCGCACCACCACCACCAACACAGCGGAGCAACAAAGGATCCCCAGCTCCACATTTCAGCCCACTGTTCTCCGACGCGAACTTGAATTATTGACTTCGGCACAGCCGAGCGGTTATGAAGGTCATCGTCGGAGCGAAGGGCCGCAGGTTTGATCCTCTTTGTGTGCACATACTGTTACCTTAAGCAAGATATTTAACCCCTACCTGCTTCACAGGCTCCACTCCTGCTGCTTGGCCTTGCGCCACCAGCAGAGAGCCCAGGATCTCCGTCTCGAGGCCGAATATATTATTCAGAAATGAAATGATTCATAAGGCAAGCAGCATGTAATACTATGACAGTAAAAGACAATTTAACAAGGACCAAATCCTACCACCGCCACTGAAAACAGCCTGTTCCCGGGCAGAATTTTTATTAAATTCCTTCATTAAAATGTTCTTAAGTCTGCAGTTTAAAGCAAATGAGCAGGAAATGACAGCTTATGCAGCCGGCACTTCCCTTGTTAGAACTTTAAGCCTCAGTCCCTGACAGCAGGGACAGCGGTGAAGAAAGCAGGCTTCTGACTGGGAGAGCTCACTGGTTTGAATCCGCACAGTGTCGTCGGAAACAGAGAAATGAACAACCAAAACACAGTTTGCCTTCAACAGCGACTGTCAGAGAGCCACTGAAGAAGATATAACGCTTTGCTTCTCAACTCATACAGACGCCACAAAACTTCTTTTCTTGTTTGGACCCCGTCTAAGTTAAATACCAGCCTTTTCTGTTTTTTTTGTTCCTCTAATGATGTCAGAGGGAATCCAGTGTGCGTCCTCCAGCTGGGGCTTGATGTGCCCGTACACAAGCGCGCTCTCCTCGAGTGACAACTCAGACAACTTTAACAATGTGGTTGTATCACTCAGCTATTTGAAGAGAACACGTCAGACTCTGGAGAGAGAAAAAAGAGCCTCGAAATCCATCTGGTCTTAAAACCAGACATGAAAAAGCTAAAAAATGACCAGCTATTAGAGATGAAACTCACTATTGAAGTAACTAGAGCTTTGTCGACTTGCGATTCAGCCATCAGTAATTGAATTTTTTGCACTAAATAAATGAATATTTTGAGAAGAGTAAGAGGTTTGGCATGTTTATTTCAGGAAGTGATGGTTGCCTAGCACCATGAAGTGGGAACATGATTAGCTGAGTCGTAATAGTTTGATTCAAGTACTAGAAAAGTATTTGCAAATAGCACAGGATTGGTCTAAACGCTGCTGAGACCATCACCCAAAGACCTGAACCATCGTGAAAACACAACACCATTCCGACATCTGCAGCCGAGATGTTCCAGTGCGTCTCAAACAAGTCGATCTTTCGCTCAGCCCATAAATTGACATATCAGAACTGCAGAGAGCTCAGTTGAAGATGATGAGTGGTGTTTATTCCTGATGCTTGGGTGGTTTTTTTTGAAGAATGAGAGCAAAACAGAAAATGCGGTTACGAATATCAAATAAATCAAAGCTCTGTGCTTTCTTCTTGGTGAATCAATTACATTAAAGCTGAAGTGGAAAACGTCCGTTTTCTGATCTGCTGCCCACTAAATACCAAACAAATCCAACCCTGTTACTTTCGATTACAGCTAACGACAGGACTTTGAGACCGGCGGTCGGCGCTGCCAAGCATTGTTGGTGCCGTCTCTTGGACAGTCCAGACCCATGAGTCCCGGCGCTGACATTCGAAGAAGACAAACAAACCCCGGTGTTCCCGTGCTTCACACAAGTGTCGCTCCTCAGCCAGGGGCAGAGAAATCAACACCCAGGACGCCGCCGGTTCCCTGCTTGGGTCGCCCATCGCTGCTGAGGGCGGCTGCCCGTCCAGGCTGACTCCAGGCCAGCCAGCTTTCCCCCCAGTGTGATCCAACGGCATATTAATCTCCTCAAATCTCAACCTTTTCAAAAGGGCAGATGCCATGGTCACCTCGGCACAGTTGTTTCGAGGGGTGGGGGGGGGCGCTACATCATCTCACACTCCGAAATACACGAGTTTTTTCACTTCTGTCTTCGATGACATGAAAAGCGAGGGAGAGGCCGAGAGTATTTTAGTTTCCCCTTGTATGTTTCTCTTTCTGTCCACTTATCTCGTGTCTCTAGGTGCTTTCTCTAAAAGCCATTCTCTGTCTCTGTCCGTCGTTTCATATCTGTATGAACACAGTGGCCTTTCAGAGTGCACAGTGAGTGGCGCCGCTGCCTGGTCTGGCCCAGAGGACCGGTTGGAGCAGTATAGATTAATGGCCTAGGAGACAGCCTAGGCAAGTGGAATGAACAAATAGAGAGGCCACTGAAATGACTATAAAGGGGGGAGGAAAAAAACAGAGGGCGAAACAGGAGGAGGAGGAGGAGGAGGAGGAGGAAAAGAAAAGAAAGGAGTGAGAGATAAGGAGAATGATGTGTACACCGGAAACGTAGCGCAGGTACCGACTTTAGGAGTGCGTTCCGTCGCAGCGCAGTCTGATACCCGTCGTGCCGACGGCAAATAAAAATCGCTCTGCGTGCGTCGTCCCTGGTGGATTTGTGAGCCTCCTTCAGCAAAGGTCGGATGAAAGTCAGATCCTTTGGAGATTCAACGAACAATGCCCATAAGAACTCCAAACTTGGCCGCGTGAATTAAAATGAATATTTGCTGGACGACTTCAAAACACGATGAAAGAAAAGAGCAAAGAGTTCAAGTGAGACAGCAGCTCGACGACTTCTCCAGCAACTGTTTGCTGATTAGAATGTGGCAACTCAATAAAGCCGAAACCTTGTTTGCCGTCTCTCGAAGGTGCTCGGATAAAAGTGCCAGGCGGAATTTTCATAAAAACAAAACACTAATGCAATGCATATTCAAAGATCTGCACGAGGAGGACTCTACAGTGATGAACTGGAATGTTGAAGAGAAAAGTGCCACAAATGGGGGAGGACTTAACAAAAAAAAAATAACAGATGAGATGAAAAAATAAAAAGAAGCTGAAAAGAGAAGGAAATTAATTCTCCTCTCACCTCTGCACAGCTGGCCGGGCTCAGCATGAAGTAGGTGTGAATGACAGATTTTCTGTTTTTAACTCATATCTAATCATCTCCAGTCTGCAGCCACGGAGGCAGCGTTCCTTTTTTTTTTTGCTGAGGTGAGTCACACAACGGGCTACATGTTAACATCAGCGTGAGTGCAGGAATGTCGCTCAGCGGGCGTCTTTGTCAGAGCTCGACACGTTAAAGTTGGGTTTGATTTGCTCATTAGTACTTCTTCAATTTAGGTAATCGACAGATCATTACTTTATTATTTCCTCATCACGAATAGTTTTTGAAACAATGACAAGTTGACAGTATTTTGAATCCAAACGTGCTTCAGCTGCGACATGCTAGAAAATACAGTAGGAAGGTTTTTGTTGCACTCTGATCGTCTCTCTCTTTCCTGCTCCCTCCCTCGCTCCGTTTTCTATCCCTCAGCTGTACTCTCACACACAATCAGCCACATGAGTCCACGGCCAACATAGATGAGAGAGAGAGAGAGGGAGGAAAAGAGAGAAGGAGGGAGAGAGAGGGGCGGGAGGGAGGGGGGGGGGTTGTTGGGCCACATCAGAGATAGCGGAAGTGAAGTGAAAGATAAAAGGAGGAGAGAAAGAGGAGGAGGAGAAGCAGAGGAGGAGAACAGGCAATGACAGAGAGGGGGAAAATGAGAAAGCCCTGGGAGACGGCGAAAAGGTGGAACAAACACACCCTCACACACTCACATGCTCTTTAATCAATACGGTGGAAATGTGGCCCCATGGTAAATCACTTTCCTGGCAATAACTGAGAGCAGCCACTATCCCTCTTTTTAATATGTTGCCAGTGTGTCAGTGGGTGATACACAGCAATATAGAGCATAGACGGAGAAGAGAGAAAGAGGGAGAGAGGGCGAGAGAGAAGACGGGGAGTTGGGGGGAGTCAATGGGGGGAGCGTTAGTAAGGGGGGGGGGGTGATGTATAGGCTTGGACAGTCAGTCTGTGCTCGGATAAAAGAGGGGACTCATGATTAGGTTGGCTAAAAGGTCCACGCTGGTTCTCTCTCACACACATCAAGAGAAAAGCTTCAGTCAGTTCCCTCTCTCTCTCTCTCGCTCTCTCTCTCTCTCTCCACCTCCTTATTATGTGTCCTTCCACATGAGCTCTCAATGCATCAAAACTTGCCGTCCCCAGAGCAAGATCCTACTGGAAAACGAGGGGTCACAAATTCATTAGGGAGCTTAAAAAACTGCTCCCCTCCTCCTCCTCCTCCTCCTCCTCTTCCTCTTCCTCTTCCTCACACTGATTCCTGCCATCCTGACGGCCTGCAGCTTTTTCCACCTTGGCATCGCGAATCCCTCCGCCTGTCACCACCCAGGGAGAGCCACCCGATTACGCGGCGCGCCGGCAGGTTGACCTTCACTTAACCGTGCGACCGCAGGGCACATCATCTCGCATGCTTTTTCATTGACTCGATTCCCATCTCATCTCTGGCCCCGCCGCGTTCGAGGGGGGCCGCCCGGCAAAATGTTGTTACCGTAAACGAGCGCGGCTTCTCAATTGACTCGGGTCCCCTTTAAAGTGGTGCTAAATAAGTAATGGGGCGTCTCATCTGCTTTGGCTAGCCAGTCGCTGGATGGGTTACAGTAAAGGGAGATTAATGGATGGGCAAATGGAGATAAATGTATGAGCTAAGTGGAGGCGCCCAACCGGCCTGTGATGAGGCCGAGTGACACGCAGCATTGATGTACAACTGGACAACCGTCAGGGCGCGCGATCGATCCCCCCCCCGGTGCCGTGGCAGCGTACAGGTAGATGGAGCACCCGGTTCCTGATAAGCGCACACACACCTTTTAAAAGCTTTACAAATGCCTTTGTACCAGCTCCGTCCAGGCAGGAACACATTGTGTAGAGACGGATATAAATCGAGTCAAGGAAGTTTGTAGTGATGTTTTTTCAGGGAGGGGGAGAAAAAAAATGGCCCCGTTAGTGTGGAGTGTTATAATGTTCAGGTCTGAAATACGACACCTGGCTTCAGATTCGGCACAAACGAGTGAGGAAGTAACTGTTCGACAGTCGACCAATCAAAATATATCGACATCGTCTCGATTATCAGATTTTATGCTTCTGGAAATTGGTTTTGCGCCAATTCTTACCTTCTGAAAACTGAGATCCGTTTTCATTGTTGCTGTTGATGTTTTTTTTCTTTACGAAAAGAAAAACGTTTCCATACATTCAACCTTTTCCACGAGTGACGTATTATTTCAATGATCTGCTCCAGCTTCTAAAATACACAGACTTAGGGCTCCTTTGTTGTGGGAGAGCAGTTTTCTTTCGATTTTGTCCCTTTTTTTACCCACAAAGAAGCGAACCATCACCTTGGTGATTGAAATCGCATTGTTGATATTTTACCTGCTTGTGGATGAAAAGCACAACACTCAGGGAAGGTGTTCCAGCTCTGCTCTCCAGCACAACTGTGCTCTCGTGTTTTTTCTTCCCTTTCCAGCCCTCAGGTGATATTAGCCTGATTTAAACGACTCATTTCCATCAACCGTTCCTATTATTTATCACTATAAACCTGCATGAAGCACTGGAGTCAACTCATTTAGGCAGATGGAGACATTATCTATTGCAAAAGAGACGTTCAGCAAGTCATTGGAGAAAATAATGAGACCACGACTGCAAAATACTAGCAAAAGTAGAAAAATATAAAAAAAACTAACAACACAGTCTAGTCAGGAGATGCTGATGAGGTGACTTAATGCCTTGACGATGAAGGGCGTCACGCATTGTTCAGTCTCAGTGCTCATTGCTGCAGCTTTTCCTCTGTCCAACCAGGAGGCTCTGGAGGGAATGTCTGCTGTTGTCCAATATGACAGCTTAGTTTGTGTGAAGAGTCAAAGCAACATGTGTCAGACGCCCGCCAGGACTGAGTCACTGAAAGCGCACTGTGACTACGCTCCAGATAAAGACAAGAAGAAGATGGACAAATCGCATGTATAGAAAGCAAACTTTCTTTGGTTCTTCTGCCATTTTTGGAGATTACCGACCAAAACTGAAGTTGTATAACTGTGGCACAATTATCATCAGCTGGCAGTGTTTTGGAGTCTAATTACAGCTGCAACTATGTCAGTTAATTCTTCCCTTCCAGCACATTGCAGCCAGAATGGGAGGATCTTTCCTTCTCATTCAACGAGTCCTTTAAAACTTCCAACAAGTCTATTCACCTCGCTCGACTCCCGCCCGTCTTCACATCTCTCACTTGTTTTTTTTTTTCTTCTTTCGACGTGTCTCCCGCCTGCTAAATGCTCACTTGAAATGAAAAACTTGTCACGCACTCCGGTCAGGTTCTGAGATGAGACGGCTCTGTCTGGATGGTAAACACGGCTTTATGAATTTAATGTAAAAAAGGAAAAAAAAAAAGCGGGAGGCTGGGATTTGCGTCCGACTGCCGTGGAAACAGTTGACGAGTTGTCACCTCCCTCGCGCGCCGGGAGACTAAAGCGCCTCTCGGCTCTTCTTTTGTTCCTCCGCTCGCGCCGCTTCCTTCACCATTGACAGGCCAAACCACATGCTGCACAAATCCTGCTACAATCAGTTCACTCAATTTAATCTTAATTAGTTGACCACAAAGAGCTGCACATTACTACCGATGCGGATGAGGTGTCTCGCTCTCCCGGCCGTCGCTCGCTCGCTCACTCACTCGCTCTTAAAAGGACTTTTTTTTTTTTTTGTTACGAAGCTCGGATTTCACACTACACGTTTTAATGAAATGCGGACCTAATGATCTGTGGTAAGTCGGAGCCTGTGACGAACCCGTGACACGCGGCCAGACTAACCACTTCACTTCCGTTTTATCGGCCTCAAATGAGAGTCGGCTTATCTTCTGATTGGCATCAAAGGGATGGCGGTGGACGGCGCGGGATCCGCCGGTGCTTCCGTGGAAGCCGGCTTTTAACCAGCCGTCTCTCATTTTTCCCCCCCCGACGTGTGATACCGACACCCCCCCACCACCACCACCACCACCCTCCACCCCCCCCCCCCCACGCTTTGAAACGCGCTTTTTTCATATTTCATGGCTGAAATGTGAGCTATGGTTAGAGCCATGGTGTAATCCACAATGCCCCCGGGGCTCTTTACACAGGAAATGCGCTTAAAGCCGACGGGGGCTCACGGTGGGAACGGTTTTGGAATTCTGAATACCGGCCGGGGCCGACCTGTTCTCCTACGACCAGACTTTTGTAAACCAGTGCAGATAATGGACGTCTCCGTGGGCGCATGTTCATAAATAAAACAAGCCGATCTACTCGCCGCGCATTAACTGCGCCTTTCGCGTAGAAACGGAGGAGGAGGGGGAGGAATCGATGCTAATGGAACGCATGCAAAGCAAACAGGGACAGTAGCGCGGGGCCCTCCTGACCTCCGACGGTAACAAACATGGGCGCGCATGTTGAGAGCACATTCAGGGGAGAAAACTGGCGTCCAGAGAGGAATAAATATGTGGATAATATTCCCTGTACTCAGCAGTGTTGGTGGGGAGAAAAAAGCTGTGAAATGTAGAATTTGATATGCTGCGAGGGTCAGCCCCAGGTTCTCAGAGAGAGGGAGGAAAGCAGATGAGCCAGAAATGGAGGGGATGGAGGATGTTTGTGTACAGCCGGCAAGAGAGAGAGAGAGAGAGAGAGAGAGAGAGAGAGAGAGAGAGAGAGAGAGAGAGAGGGGGGAAAAAAAAAAAAATCAGGCAATTCTATGAATTCACAGACTACTGATGGACTGAGACCTGAGCTGTGACAGCAGCAGCGTGGAAAAACATATTAATGCGTGAAAGATACACCCGCGGCTCGTGCCGAGAGGCCGGCCGGGGATGACAGATGTGTGATTGGTGGGAGAGGTCCAAATGAAGAAAGTTAAGGAAACAAAGACAGACGAGACGGAGGAGAAGAGGGGGGGAAGGAAAAAAAAGTGGCGAGTGGGGGAGGGGTGGGGGTGGGGGTGGGGGAAGGCTTCGGAGCGGTGCAATAATTTACAGGTGTAGTAAAAAAAGCGGGGCTGGCGGGGACGTCAGTAAAACAAAAATGCCAAAGCGCGCTCCCTCCGGAGGAGCGGTTTATACATTTCTACAGACATTTTTCATCAGAGGAGACTGGAACACTTTCTCAAGTAGTCCCCCCAGAACAGTCAAGTAGGGCAAAGAGCTTTGGAGCCATTTTCTAATCGCCCCTGCAGAAAGTTGAACTTAAACAAATGACTCGCTTTGGACAGGGGGAAATATTTTCAACAGTAAAGACTTGTAATCTGCAAAACGCGTCACTGCGCGCGCCTCGACACCCTGCGTTGATCTCGATTGGAAGCATTTTGCGTGTTTTTTTTTTTTTTTTTTATTTGCTGGCGCCTCCAGTGATGCAGCTGACATTAGTTCACCGCCTCCACCCGTCTCACGCGTCGCTTCCCCCTCTGAAGCCCGGGCGCGGAGCAGCGGGGTTAGCCGGGGCTGCTATTTCATGCGCTCCCTCAGGCCCTTTCACTTTGATAAAGGTTGCATACCTCCGGGCATTTTTGAGAACATTTCCCTGCTCTCTCCTGACACTTCCACCTTGCAGCCCCCCCGCCCTCCGTGCCCCCCCCCCCACCAGTGCGCCCCATTCCCTCCGGCACAGCGCGGTTTACCGACCGTGACACAGCGTGCCGGCTGGATAATCCCACCGAGACCGAGGCACCATTAGGAAAAAGAGACCCGCGAAAATGCCAAACCGCATTACTGACCCCCTCCTCCTTTTGCACGCGGGTTCCTTCACTGTCTCTTTCTCACAGAGGGCACCTGGCACTGCATCTCTTTATTAATGCATAACGGCATGAGGAGTGTCTACCCCCCACACACACACACAGAGAAACTCTCCTCATACAGCTACTTATCTGTGGTGAAAGGCATGACTACATTGCGGGTGCCCTCTGACAATGGAAGGCCAGAGGAGGGAGGGGGGGAGGAGGAGGAGGCCGCTGTGTACGTGAGCCCTCAAAGCAACAGTCTGGTTTGGAGCTAATCATGCACCATAATGAAGCTACCCAGAGACACTGTCAACCTGCAAGGTTAATGGAACACCTGTATGCACGCTGTGTGAGGAGCAGGAGACAGAGTGGCATGATGTGTGCAAATCAGTGGGACTCTGTGTTTGTGTGCGTGTGTGTGTGTGTGTGTGTGTGTTTCTGCCTACTCATGAGGCTGCTGCATGTGACGGTGCATTATTCACAGCGCGCGCCCCGACGCTCGAGACAGCGCGGCTCAAAAGAGAGGGAGAAAATAAATAAAAAAAGTGGGAAGGAGATGCCACCGCTCGTATCAGTCAGTCATCGGAGAGGAAGAATGAGAGCGCTCTGCCTCGCTCACAGGGCAGGCGGCGCTCGGAGGAGAGCTAATAGAGGTGTGTGTGAATAGCACCAACCTTGAAGGTGAGGCGAATCGGAGAGGTGCGGGGGGAAAAAGAAAAAAGCGGTTGAAAAGAATCAGTTTTAACTTGTCCCGAGACAAAATAAAACATTTAACTTTCTGGCTGGCGGATCAATCGGGTTCCTTTTGAAAATCAATGGCACTTTAAGCGGCATATTTCGGTAATTCCCGCCCTGATCTCTAAACAAATATTCAAATCTGATCAAACAGGCCATTATGTTGACAGCTTTCAATTCCATTCAATGTCAGAAGCGTCTGCTGGCAACCTTTGAGAAGCAGAAAGCGGGCAGCTAAATTATGCAAATGTCTGTCAGTTTAACGAATCAGAGGCAGAGAATTAGCAAGCTGTTAGTCTCTCTTAGACCCGCAAATTCTGCTAATACAGATGAAGGGCTGGAGCCTGATTTCATTATCGCTGCTGAAAAAAAGAGAGAGAGAGAGAGAGAGAGAGGAAGGGCGGAGAGAGAGAGAGGAAGAGAGGGAGAAATGAGAGATGGGGAGATGGAGACAAATGTATGTGAAAACATGGGCCTCTATTCAGAGCCCTATCAACTCCAAATATCAAATTAGCCAAATGAATGGTACAAGATAAAGGACAGCACGGGGAGGAGAGCGAGCGAGCACAGCAGACGGGTGCACCAAAAGAGCAGAGAGAGAGAGAGAGAGGGAGAGAGAGAGAGAGAGAGAGGGAAGAGAGGGGAGGGGGCTGCTAGGGCGTGTTACGAATGGGAGGGATCGGAGAGTATTTCAATAATCGATAGAGCGTGAAGTGAAGAGAGAGCGAGACACGGAGGGGGAGAGAGAGAGAAAGAGAGAGAGAGCGAGAGAAGCAGGATATCACAGTTCATTAGTCATAGCTGGTGACAACTAGAGACTGTAGCAGGAAGATTGTCACTGGGTCTTAATCAGATGAGAAACGATGGGATGCCAGTCGTTAATTCCAACAGCATTATACCGTCTATTGTCTGCCTCTGAAGGGGCTTATCGCAATCGCTGCCTACCTCCTCCCCGCCTCGACGCCGGCAAACAAGCTGCCAGCAAACTCACCAGGGAAACTCTTAAAGAGCTGGGGAGAAACTAAACTCTCCCTTTTTGCAAAGTCTCACTCTCTCCTACTTGCTTTTTTATTATTTTGCTTCCCCTCTCTCCACTCCACCCACCACCACCACCACCACATCCCCCCTCGTTTCTCTCCGCTTGCTGTCTTCCTTCACCACATGCACACACAGGAGCTGGGAAACATGTAATGCTACAGTAGCCCTCCGAGCTATACGGAAGCATCTCTCAGGCATAAACCAGGAAATCAATTCTTTCTTTTTAAGCAACCCATTAAAAGGCGCCAAGGAGAGTTAAAGCGCTTGCTCAAGACATACCATTATGTCTAAGTATATTATATATGCTACTGCAGAGAAAAGCCCTAATGACCACACACCATTATAGAGCGATGGGAGGCAGGCGCGCGCAAGTTCTCTACATCCAGTTCCACAACAAAAGCGTGCAAACCCAACAAAGCGTCACGCACTCTCCTCCTCCTCACTACCTCGTGCGCCGGCACAAATAAATACTGCAGCACCCTCCTTAAAATGCACATCTCCACCGTGTTCCCCCCTCCTCTCCCAGGGTCTGTTCCTGTCAGAACCGTGGCCCAAAACTCTCAGTCAAAGCCGGCTCAGCTGGGGGACGGGCCGCACCGGCTCCAGCAGCTTCCCTGCCTGGCTGGAAATGTGTTTACTGTATTTGTACCACTACGCTGCACTGCCTGCCTCATTCACCACGGCCCGGCCAAAGGCTGGAAAGGAAGAGAAAAAAAAAACCTACAGCGGTCACGCTGCTACTCGTATGTGAGCATTGTGTAAATGCTGTCTGCAGCTCCACGCGGGCCTGCGTGCTGGTGTGCATCCTTCTGTGCCTGCCAGAAAACTGGGGGGGGGGGGAGAAAGTTCTATTGTTTAGGAACAATCTTACAGTCAGCAGAGGGAGGGCTGGAAAACACTGAACGGCCACATTTTACAGCAGAGTGCTCACCTGTCAAACATCAAGGGTGAAACTCGCTCTCATTCACGCCACACAGTGTTTCATTCAAGTGGCAAACTGCGGTCGAGCGTTGGAGTTGTATTTTAAAAATAAAATACATCAACGCGAACAATGGTTGTTGGCAGGTGCATGTTAAAGCCTTTTATTTTGAAAAGTCGAAGAACTAAAAATCAATGGGAAGTCTCAGTTGGACACACACGAACTTACATTGGACCCAAAGATTCACCCCGTTTTATTTTTAATCCTCCATCTTTATACGACTGCTGTGTGCTCGTTGAGGTTTCAAAACTGGCACACTTCAAATTGATATAATATTAAATAATAATGAATAATACAGTATTATTATACTATCCCACAGCCATCCCAGCACCTCCTCATATAGATTTCACATAAGGGACCAACGCAGCATATCTCTTATTGATTTCATCCAACTGCCTACAATATTTAACACTCGAACATTTGCAATCTTGGAAAGAAAAAAAAGAGAAAGGTCTCCACTAAAGGCCAGACTATACAAGACGGTGTTACTCAATTAAATGAGAGAACAGGATACATGCTGAGAAATGATGAGATTCTGCTGCTTTTGTTTCACCGATGAACAAAAGTCTTTGCGACGTCCCATAAATGGAACAAAAGCCGGGACATTTCGTTCTTTTGTGATGGCCTTTTCAGCACTGAGGTGATCACGACTGCTTCCACCAACCCCACCGTACAACAGAGCAACCGAGCTGGATTGTCATTCAAAAAGGAGCAACGTGCCTGGCAGATACCCGCGTGACGACTTTGCATTGACTATGGAAGCCTGTCGTTGACTTGTCTGAATTAAACGGCTGCTATTTAACTTTGAGCTTTTTCAAATTTCAATGAGACCGTCAAAAATCATTTGCCGACGGGACGAGGACGGAAAAGGCAACATGAATAGCTTTTGAAACGTATTTTGGTCACAAATATAACTTTTTAATCAAATTTGTTGCCGGTGACGGAAAAAGTAAATAAAAAGTCGAGGATCCGAATCCAAGGACGGCCACATCGCTCTCCACCGACGTGCGCCCATTTGTTTTCTCGAAACAAGGACGAGCAGACTTCTGATTGAAAGATAAATGAATTGAAACTGCGTCCCGTCTTGTCTGGAAGCCAAGGACGGCACAATACCAACACGCCGCCATTGTATGTTGGATCTGCTTTGCAATGGGGAAGATTTTTCACCGCGGTATTCAAGGTGAAATCGTCGCCGACTTGAGACGCTCCATCCGTCACTGCCACACCGGCGTCTCCTGGCTGAATGTGACCGAGTGCGTGCGACCCGCTGACTGAGACCAGAAGGAAGGAGGGGGAAATGATCGACCTCACCCACCGACATCAGGCGTCCTCATCCTTTAACAAGCAAACTGCTTCTGTGACTATTCCTGATATTATTAACAGCATTGTTGCACAAGTGTTCGTGACCCTCTTGTGGTATGCTAACTGAGGTCCTTCTTTTCATCTATTCAGACATCTAGTGGCCATAATGAAATTGACAAGAGCAAAAGGGAAAAAATGAGTGAAGTCTATATTTAAAAATCCACTCTTTTTCTACACTAACCATGTTTTTAGTGCCTGAATGTGACCAAAACTCCATTAAATTTGCACTGCTTCACAGGTGTTTGTGTTAGTTACCATGTCAACGGATACTAACTTCCCACATTGCTTCCCTCAAACACGACACAACAGGGACACAAAATAAGTAAACACAGGAAATAGGCTTTTGTTTTCTACTTTCTGTGAGTGTTCCTCTGGCCCATGTTGTGGCTAATGAACTTTGAGACCAATGTTGACAGATCAAATGACGCATTTTTTCGGTTTGTTTTGACGGACGCGTCCACAATATGGCCGCTTTGAAAACAGGCGCGTCGCAGAGCTCTTCTATTGCTGACAAAAACGCTGCGCAACGACATTCAGACGAGTGTTTGTAGTCGCGATTAAGCCGGTCTGTTAACAGCATGTGTTTACGTTAGCTGGTGTCCCTTCTGGACATGTTTACCTCTCTGCTCTGAAGTGCGGCCCATGAATATCGGTGGGGGCTGCATCTACGTGTGTGCTTTCCAGTCAGACGGCGCTGGAGCGAGGGTGGGAGACAGGCTGAGGCTGTGCGACTTAATGTGACAAAGCAATTCTGCGCTCGGCTGTGCGTGCCTACAAAACGCTGCAGAACTGTGGCTGCAATTCTTTGTGTGTGTGTGTGTGTGTGTCTTTTTGAAGCCTGTGTGTACCAGCGAGTGTACACCACGCTACGTGCAAAATGCTGTGAAATAGTGTGACTGCTGGTGACAAAGTCTGTGTGTGTGTGTAGTGAGATGTTTGTGAATGAGTGAGAGGGAGGAGGGGGAGGAGGAGGGGGGGGGGGTAGAAAAGAGCTTCTGCATCAGTTATTTGTCAGCAGTGCTGGTGTTTCACTTGGCTGGAGAGACCGGTCAGGAGGGACCAGAGTACCTCCTCTCTGATGACACACTTTTCTCCCTGCACTCTGACTGACCTCACACCACACTGCACGCTCTCACTATAACCACACACACACACACACACACACACACACACACACACACACACACACACACACACACACACACACACAC
>JAUESF010000019.1:9905506-9915728 GCA_032274765.1 Malacoctenus tetranemus | reverse complement strand
CACACACACACACACACACACACACACACACACACACACACACACACACACACACACACACACACACACAGACAAAACAGCACGAAAAAACACATGCACACCTAAATGTGCAGACCTTCGCATAACAGTGGAAGCTTATGTGTTTCAGGCACAAACTCAAGAGTACACAACCAAGGCTGTCGCATACGAGTGGACACGTAACACGTTACATGTATGACCATGGAGAGATACACATACAAAAAGCAAAAATGCGATAGGCGCGCACGCTGGTGCTACTTCAGCTACCGCATCTAATGCGTTGGGGTAGGTTTGACGCTCGGTGAATGCTGCTGTTCAACAAAGCAGAAAGACGGGCCACAGCTGTGTGGACCCCCTGCTTGCATGTGGTAAGAGCATTTGTGAGCCTGTGTGTGTGTGTGTCCATGTCGTCCTCTGCAGCTTTTTCTGTGTTTGCTCATCCTCTATCCACGTGCAACAGCAGCCCATTCACTGCAGCACCATTTCTAACTCGATACGTCAGGATCTTGCGAATCGTCTGACCTCGTCTCGATTGTGTTAAAGTGAATGTATGTTTCTGCAATTACTTGTACAGAGGCCTCGGTGTTCAAGGTGGAAGTATATGTTCAGAATTGAAAGAGGAATCGTCGCTAGTTATAAATATTCTGGGTTTTTTCTACCTTTGGTTCTGACCAACATTCTTCGAACTACCAGTCGCATTCCAGTTTTGAGACAAATTTCTCCTTGATCTTTGTGGACTGGACTTTGTGTCGGTGGCCTGACCGAGGGCCTTTGAGAAGCAGGTGAGGAATCGGGTGAATGCGGGGGTCTTGATGTCGGCTTTATGCAATATGCAGTGAGGACCGCGTGGAGCACAAAGCCGGCCTGCTCCACAGGTTTAGAGAGGACCAACCACGGGGCTCAGGAGCCGTATCATGATCAAGCACCAGATACTTGTTCCACTGAATATGTATGAAAAATTGTAAAGCCTGTTTTACATTAAAATTAAGTAGCTGCTGCATTCTTGAATCTATTATTCACAGTTGCTGCAGCGAAAGCAAAAATAACCAGAAATAAACTATATGTAGTAAATAGGCTTCCTTCTTTATCGAGATGAAAGCCTCTGAGACTTGGAGTCATGCGAGAGTGACGTGTTCAGCTTCAGGTTGACCTGAGCTGACCCGTCGAGCTCTCCCTGCGCGAGCGTTTCTATTCAGATTTCTATGGTTTGCGAAAAACACACGCGCGCGCGGTCAGTTCCCGACTCTGTGAGGACCACCGCGAGCGCTCCGCTCACCTCAGCTGTACAGAGTGGGCCCATTCAACGCCATCAGCAACTCCAATGATAAACGAGAACTTTACACACAGAAGAAGGCTTTGAAGCACATTCAAGGAAGCAACATCTTTTCATCGGAGTCAAAGAAAGTCACTTCTCCAACTTTTTGAACTGAGAGTATTATTTTCAAACACTAACATGAAGGCTGCTTTTTTTCTTCTTCCATTTGCAAAATCACATATTCATCCATTTTTTGAGGGTTTTTTTTGTGCTGTGGCTTCACAGCAGCAGGATAATAGTCAGGCGCGATGATTGATGCACGGGAACATTAGACAGGAGTAACTCCGGGGTGATCAGGTGGGGAGGCTAACGGTTCGGATTCGAGCACTCGCCGGGGTTATCGGTTCGTCGGAGTGGCCATTAGTCTTCCCCCCCCGCTCCTCCGTAAGTCATTCTGTTGTGAATAAACTCCTGGCAGCGTAACCGCCGCAATCACACTCAAACATTACAATGATGATAATAAGAGATTCAGCACGGGGAGGAAATGACACAAACAAACAAAGTTATCTGTTAGACAAATCCATCACCATCAGCAGCTTTGAAATTGGTTTTATCTCCAAAATGACTAATGTGCATTTGGATTAGAGGGCCTGTACAATCAGGAATGCATGTTAAATTTATTAATATATGCACCAAACAAACTCTGCCATCAAAAACAAGGGAGAGATTGAATTGGCAACATTTTCCCCGAGAGCAAAATGCAATTATCAAAGCTGTGGATGACAAAAATAAATAAATAAGAGGGAGGAAGTGCAGAGAGTGTATGCTTGATGAGATGAATCATTTCCTTGCAGGGTGGAGGCATCAACTTCACTGGACTTCACTTAATACCTTTCCCCGCTCGCTTCCAGAGAGGGCTCCATTATGCCGAGACGCAACTCCTGGCCGGCGCTGGAAAGGTCACCCTCCATGCCACAGTGGAGTCTAATTACCATGTATTAAATGGCTCGACCCCTCTTCATTTGCATCCACCTCTGTTCTTCCCCCTGCCATTCTTTTTCTACAAAGTTGTTGTGGGCAAAGATCACTCTCAGCGATGCATTGCGTGGGTCTCAAATGGAAGTTCCTCTGAGCCCGGCAGAGAATTAGTAACCCAGTGCTTCTCGGCGCCGCCGATGTGCCGCATTCTGATGCACCGCGCCGCCGTTGCCTTTTATGAAACCCATAATGTGTGCATGAATTACAGCAAGTACAGTTTTGAAAGCTGTTTTTGTTTTCGCCGCATTTCTGAGGGTTTTTTTTCCAGAAGAAAGGAGAGATCAGAGTCAATATGGGGCTGCACCAAGAGTGTGTAATGTAAAACATACAAGCAGCTCTTTCTCAGATGCTTTCTGGTTCTATCATCGAGGACACTGAGAATTGTTCAACACTGACTGTGTTGTATTCATATGGAGAGCTCCTTGATCACAACCACAAAGAAGCCACCAGTATCCGTTTGCTGCAGGGAACAAAACACAGCACTGATATCGCCACAATGGATGGTGGCCGCTAAACTATTGACCTTTATGACAAGTTGCTGCCTCACGAGGGAGCCTGTGCTGCTAAGTGCTAAGCGAAGTGAAACACGTCCTCTCCTGAGTGGGAGTTTTTTACACTTTTGGAGTAAGACGGCATGTTTGCCATTTGCAAAACAAGTTCAACCGGGAATGCCAAGAGAAGGAAAAAGGTTTCATGAAGTAAAAAATGTCATCAATTAATAGTAGATATGGAAATCCTGTGCTCTTTTAGATGCACTGCAGCTGAAAAAATATGTTGTTTATTCACTGAAAACACAAAAGTGTGAGTTTACATTATGTGGTTGGATCCAGATGGAGATTTCTACGGAGGCGAATATTGTACAGTGTTTAAAAGTGATACAAATCAAGCTACACACACGACACAAAACTCAATACATCCTTTAGTATGACAACACTCTCTTCAGTTTCTCTTCAGTGTGGGTGTGTTTGGAGCCATGAAGCAGCAGGGTGTTCAGTCGAAAACTTATTTAACTGCCTTCCTGTCATCGTGTCTCTGACTGCATCGAGTGATGAATAAGTTTGTATATAGAGTATGTTCTTGACCACATGCCAAAGCTTCCTGCACCCAGCTTGGAGGAAACTCGGAGACTCGTACCAACAGAGAAGTGGAAGAGCCTGAAACTCTTTCCCACTGTGAGTTTACTCTGAGCGGTTGTCAGTCAAAGTAATGAACATCCTCATAAGGGTTTTGCTTACTTGTCACTAAAATTGCAAAAAAGTTGGCATCGCTTATTACTCCCTGCCAATCCACCCGGGTGCTTGGAACAATGTGGGGTTGGCTGCTGAGACTGAATGAGAGCCAGTCGTTTCAGGATGCGTTCAGGGCCCCCATCGACAGTCAAATCGGCCCCGACGTGTGATCGGTTTGTTTGCCGCTCCGGTTTACTTGGTTATTACCCAAACACAGGTCTGAGACAAAGCCGAGCAGCACCATCAGCGACTGAAGGAACAATTGTTTATTCAACCAATTACGTCCAAACTGCTGAGACAGGTTGAAACACAGTGAGGGGTGGAGCCGTGGGGACGAGGTAGAGGTGGAGGAAGGGGTGGGCGGGGGGTGGGGGGGTTTAGCTGGTATAATAAAGCACAGATTCACCCAGCAAATCACATAGCCGGGAGCCATCTTCAGGGCAATAATGCAATAATGAAGAAATTCAATCAGCAACGCCGGCGGTGTCGAGACTACATGACTGTTGGACTCGTCTAATGGGGCAGAGGAGCCGTTTAATGCCACTGTTTTCCCATTTATAACTGTAAATGAAAACACAGAGTTTTGTAAAGCTTGTCCAGCCTGCGCACGAAAAAAAAAAAAAAGCACCCAAACTGGAGCGAGAGCGAATATGAATTTAAAAGTATTGATTGCTGCTCTGCACGGCACACAGCTCTGTGGAGGCCACTTGAGCGGCCCGCTGCCTCTTATTGTTTACAGAGCTGAATCTGGGCTTTGAGTGAAACTTTAGAGGCTGGCAACCGGAGCAACCGCCTGGAAACCAAAACGTCCCTGTTAAAAAAAAATTAAAAATCCAAGAAACTGCTCGCGCCGTTCCGACGCCATCACTTGTCGCAAGGACGCAATAAGTGGGAGAGATTTACAATAGTCAGAGTAATACCTGCTAGTATACTCCAGTCTGGAAATCTTCCTATAAAAAAAATAGAAAGGAGCTCGTCCATTTCTGAATCGGCGGCGGCGTGAGCAGCTACTGGAGCAGAGTGGATTTAATCAAGCATCCAGGAGAGGTCTGGGTGAAGCACCGACAGTTGCAGGAGCTGAACGACGCAGCAGCTCCTGCATCCTGGATTTGTTTTTAATGGTATTCAGACGCTCATTCCTGGATACAAAACTTTGATGTTCAAACAGGGTGTTTTTTTTTTTTCTTTTCCCCCTCCTGAAATGAAAGAACACAAGACAGTGTCGGCCTGATTGGAAGAAGTTCACAGTGGGTGTTAAGCTACAAATGGAGGCTTGATCGCCCCGGGCTGCTTTCTGCTTTTTTTTTCCAAACCTGGCTTCTCGTGGTCATTTTTCTAAATGACAGTGAAATATTATCATGGTCTCAGGGATTGACATTACCTCTAGATACTGAACCCTATCTGCTTCTCGCAGTTACCGCCTGGCGCTCCAGTGTTTTCCTTGGAAACCGTCGCTATTTTTTTTCTTCCCTCCCTTCCCTGGCCGTGCTCAACCTGCCCAACACACTGACATTTAAAAGCTGCACATCTTAGCACGGCTTCGCCCTGCTCATTATTTCCCCCTCCTACGATTTACACGCCTAAGCAAAAAAAAAAAAAAAAAAAATCCTAAAATGCAAGAAAAATGTGGCCATTTTTCCTCCTCGCGTGCTGAGCCGCAAAGGGATTCCTTTGTTAATTAGAACTGTTACGCTGGCTGCTCGAAAGGCCGGACACCAGCTATTGTGGCTGCTGCACGAGCCACGGCGACGGCAAATGAAAAAGAAAGCACTTCTTTTTTTTTTCCGTGTGTACCGCGCACAATAAAAAATGCAGGCTGATGAAAGGTGGCTCACGCCGTCCATTATTTTTCCTACGGTTTATGAATATCTCAGGAGATGAAAGAAATAAAGCTCGAGGGAGCTGGCAGATGGAAAAACTCCATCACATCTCGAGAGGTGCAAACACCCCGACTCCCCCCCCCTCCACCTCACACTCTGAAGTACAACCAGTCATGCACAGGTGCAGATGCACACGGGGGCTTTTCAATTTGCAATCAGACCCAGTGTGGCGAGCCCCTCCGCGTTCGCGCCGCCGCCGCCGCTGTCCCCTTGCATTCGGCGTCAAAGTTCCCGGGGGCCGCCATAAAAGCCAAATTCTCGATGACACAGTGGAGATTGCTCTGTCGAAAACGCAATCAGCCAAAGCCGCTTCGAGTGCTGATGAATTACTGGGGCTTAGGGGGAAGACAATGACTTGTCAGTTTTGTGCCCCGATTGGCTCCGCGGAAGGGGACGCGCGCACCCAGGGGGGACGGGGGACGGAGGGGAAAGTCACACAGAACGCAGGTCGCGTCCTCCGAAGCCTTTAAAAAGGTGCGTCGGTTCTTCAGCGAGGAGGCGACTGTGCAGCGAAACTCATTAAAGCTGCCAACTCTCTGAGGGGAGTCGTACAGGGGAGTTCCCATATTAAATATTTCTGCAATGTGTGCACAAAAACACTCGATTTGTCGCGCTTTGTAAACATTTCCCCCCCCACACAAATTCTCGCTGGTCTCACCTTCACCTCAGCTGCGTCTCGGAGAACCGTGTGGGAGCTCGTGCAATGTTTATATTCAAATGAACTCTCAGTCATGAAGTTTGTTCCCAAACTGTTCGACACTAATCGTCTAAAAGTCTGATTTTTACCCATCGATTGTGACTGATTAAACATTAACTCGTGAGCATTGATTTGGATTGAGTGCATGAAAAAAAAGCTAAAAATCCGACTGCTGCTTTTCAAATTGGTATCAAGTTACACAAGTCCTGGTAAACGCTGCCTGAGTGACCTTGAAGTCATTGCTCGCTTCCATTTTCTCTTCAGTTTTATTGACTTCATTCGTACACGGCGCCGATTAAAGCAGAGACCTCTCACGGCAACATTTCAATAAAATGTCAAAAAAAACAGACTATCCCTTCTCTATGAAGGCGGTGATGGAGCAGAGAAGCAACCCCAGAGGTTCGAGCCTTGTCAGCCACTGACGGGAGATCTATGAGCGTTTCTCGTTACGGCCTCGGAGCAAAAATCTCAATTGCTGATTTCAGATGAAAAATCAACACGACGAGCAGGTTCAAGTAAAACTGTCTCGCAGGTTCAGAGGAAAACAACAATTGTGGGAATTTTTTTTTTAACAAAATAAAACTAACCCCCGACGAGGCGCTGCAACATGCAGCACAAAATTATCTCTGCGAGTTAAAGCGGCGCTCAATCGATGCTTTTGTGTCGACTACAAAAGCGTCTATTCTCGACGCCGGTCGCTGGCGAACCGAATCTCTTCGAGCACTTTCTCGTCCTCGGGCGTCGTTATCCTCTAATCCATTTCCATTTCGCCAATTCGCTTGTCCTCCCTCATCCCCCAGTGTCCTCAGTTACCCAAAAGGGTTCCTGCAGGCAAAGATAATTGAAAGTTTCCAGACGCCCACGCGGGGCGCCGCTCCAAGACAGAAGAAAAAAACTAAAGAGGCCACATGTAAATATGACACGCCGACTGCGGCGCCAGTCAGTGGAGTCGGGGTTGAGTCATGACACCTTTCGCCTCGTGGCTGTGTCAGCAGTGACAACTGTTTACCCTCTCTGCCAATGTGCCGTCGATAACGGCCGCGGCGCCGACAAGCTGCGACGCGCATCCTTTAAAAAAGTCTGCCCTGAAAACGTGAAGCTGCGACAATGACGGGGGAGTTTCTCCTCTGAGCTGAAGCGCGGCGAGAGCAAACGCAGCTCGCTGATGCTCGTTATCAATTCCATCCATCTTTCATAGACGCTTTATCCGACCGAGGGTCACGTACTGAACAGTTCATCACTTGGGCAAGGTCGCATTCATCCGTTCGCTGCAGAATCAAGCAGACTTTTCAGCTATTGCAGATTTCAGTCAGTGATTAGAGAACTTCAGGTTGGGCGTCGTGCGTGAGGACATCGACCGGACGAAATGAGGGATCGAACCTTGAGGATGAGCGATGATGCGCTCCGCTCACTGATCCGCAGGAGTCGGTTCGAGCACGATGCATCATCGCGACATCATCGCACGACCTGATCGACCGAAAATAGACAATCTGAGAAGTGATGAAGGAGCATAGATGCATAAGGGTTCGTGTATCATTAAAAAAAAGATTTCATGTTCTTAAGCTTTTTTTATTCATCCTGCGACTAAAAAGTGGAAGAAAAACTCTGAAATGTCAAACTGAAAAGAAAAGTTGTCGTTCTAAGAGAAGGCACAACTTTAATACAGTCTAATAAGCAAAAGTGGTGCCACAGTCACCACCCGACAATCGTTATAACCCCGCGGCGGCCATTTTAGCCGCTTTACCCGGATGACAACAAAGGGGCTTTCCCGCGCTGTCCACTTCCTGCGATTACGACAGACGGCGCTGCCCCGGCGAACACGGCTTCATAAATAGCAAAGCTGTTAGCGATGCATGAGTCTGTTTAAAAATGGATCTTTTGCTGTTGCATCCCTTGAAAAATGGATGAAGTGGAAGGGGGGGTGGAGTGGGGGTGGGGGGGTTCACCGGGAGTTGGTTTTGTTTCCCGAGCGCCATTCAAACATCGGCTGGAGAGTGGAAACGGTCCGAGTCTACGAGCGAACCGACAGCTGGGTGACCTCCGTCCCCCCCCCAAAGTTCAAGAGGAGAAACAATCACATATCGTAGCTCTGCCATAAAGTGCTGACTTGCCCACGCTGCCTCTGTCAACCCTCATTCAGGGTAACTCATGGCGAGGGGGGGGACATGGCTCCACTCCCTGTGGCTGGGAAAACTCTCACACACACACACACTGGTTGGAGGTGCGTTTCCAGGCCCGTGCCCTGGAAACGGTCATTAAATAGTCATAGGTCCCCGCGCTGAGCGCCGCCGCGCTCAGCCAAGGCTGCGGCTGGGCCCGCCTCCGCCTTAGTGCTCGTGTTATGCTCGCCGCCGCCGCCGCCGGGTTCACGCAGAGTGCAAGGCTGCTCCCTCGGTTTTACGGGACCCGATCGACGTCACCGCATGTGGTCCTCGGCGAAACGGCGTGCTAAAAACAAGCTCGCAAAAAAAAAAAAAAGGAAACACACGGGCGCACGCTCACCTCACTTTCACCCCACATGTCTGCACGGAGGTGAGGTCAGATCACGGTCACCGAGCGATTGGACACGTCACACGCGTGCAGGATTGGCTCTTCACTGGTATTTTTTTGGAAAGGCTATCTGTCACGTCTCTCTTTTTTTGGGTGAGGTTTCATGTTGGTGCATTTTTCTCTCTGAGTGGGTGTACGTAAGCTGGTTATGTGAAGGTCACCAAACAAAGCATATGAAAAGGGGAAGCAGCCCTTTTGAGCTCTTATCGACCGATTAGAGTGCCGCTTGTGTGTGCGTGTGTGTGTGCGTGTGTTCGGTCAGTCACTGCGCTGCAGCACTTTGCAGTACTCGTCTGTGGATGAGACACAATGGTGAAGTGGCATGGATTATCAGATCCTTCTTGATGTTTGGGTTTTTTTTTTTTCTCCTCATGTTTAATCTTTTTTTTTTTTGCCTCCCTTTCGAGATCTCACAGCGGAGAGGCGCACATTTCGATAGCGCGGCCACAGCGTGGGGGCGAGGCGAGTGTGCTTCTTTCAGCCAGAAAAGCCAAACCGTGTCCTTGCGCACTTCTAACACGTCGAGTCGATCTACGAGTGAAACTCTGAGAGCTGCGTGTTAATGTTCTTGTAGGGACTAATTAAAATCATTCTTCTCGCGCGGCACAAAGGTCGGTCCAACGCAGCCAACGGGACCAAAATATCTCAGAGTCGGTTGAAGGAATTTTAAACAGGAGGGGGAAAAAAACTGAATATTTAGTCTTGAATGTCCAAATTCTCAAATGTTTGAATAAAAAAAGAGAATATTCATGATAAGAAATGAAAGTGAATAAGAGTTCAGAGCTTGCAAGTGAACCCTGGTGTGGTCTTCCCAGTGTGAAAGCGAACCAAACTAAATGAAGGTGCTAAATTCTTCTGCATAGTTAATTCAACTGCGCTGTGTACAAAGCACTGAGGTATTAAAGCACCATAGAATTGATTGGACTCCCATCTGCCCCGCGCAATGTGTTCAGCGATATTGATGCTTGGCTGTGATCAGAACAAAAGTGCACACAACTCCACTTTACAGACATGAGCTCAGACAGCGATGCTAGTTAAAAGCCCAGGGCGATGTAAACAATTCAGATGGATCTTTCCTACGGATCATTAGTCTCGCTGCTTGGAAATTTTTGATGACTGGTAGCAGTTCAAAGCCAAACAGATCCACTGGTCTGAGACGCCGAGATCGAGTCGGGAGAAAAAAACAGGAACTTCCCATTTTCTTTAAAACTGCGACAACAGGGGGTTGACAAAGGTTTGTCTGAGGGGCTGAAAGATAAAAGAAGACCACCCTTGAAAAGTTGTGCCGCGTGCAAATCAATGATCAATTAAGTGGCTGCGGGTACTCGGGTGGGTTTCTTTGGGCTGAGCCCCCCGAGGCAGGCATCCTGCTCACTCGACACATAACCAGCAAGAACCGAATCAGTGGAGTGATGAATGACTTCCAACGACGCTGTGGACTCAGCAAATGTTAAATATTCTCATTAGCCGGTTGAGAGATCGCACACACACACACACACACACACACACACACACACACACACACACACACACACACACACACACACACACACAC
>JAUESF010000019.1:9870784-9886065 GCA_032274765.1 Malacoctenus tetranemus | reverse complement strand
CGCGGTGGGGAGCTTAAACCCAAGCCCGGTTTGTTTTCGCCTCGGCAGTATGCAAAACGATTCCCCAAAGAAAAATACAGATTTCGAGGGCAGAGTTGAGGAAAAACACACGTGGCGTCGGAATGCGCGCCGAGTGTCGGCCCCCCCTATGGGACTGCCCTGACATCTGCACCGCATGTGTGTCATGCATAGAACCGAAGAAAGGGGAGGGGGGTTCGGTTAATGTGCCGACACGTGCACTTAATGTGCAACCTGTGCACGAAGCAGCAGCAGCAGCACAATGGAGCTTTCCGGTTAAAGGCCGTTAAAAGAACAAAGCTGGAGTTTCAAGTGCCCGCATAGCAGTAAATGACCTGTAGCATGCGAGACCCCCGCATTAATAAACGACTCAAGTCCATTAAAAAAGGAAAGGACGGCTTCTTTCTCTTCCTCGACAGGAGAAACCTTCACGCTTTCGAGCGTAAGTGGTGAAAAACAGTCGTACAACATCCGCGACGTCGGCAGCATATATTAGGACGGAGACGCGCGCCGTAATGAGCGTCCCTCCGCAGACGGCCATTAGAGCCCGTGTCAACAGGCGGGAGATATCCAAATAAAAAATTTGTCAGACGATACTCGCAATTAATTCAAAGCAAAGCCTCGCGCGCAGGCGACTGACCACACATGATAAGAAGGTGCGTCTGAATCCTTTGATAAGAGCCCCTGTTGGGAAATTAATTTCAGCCGAGAACATTTGGTCCTCGCAGCGCGCGGCGATGTAATTAAGGTTAAAAAGGAGTTTTCATACCAGGCATGGAAATTGCTTCCTTTTCAGAATGTATCACTGTAAATCTGACAGCGTCTGGGGGCCGGGCGGACCGCGGCCATTCACCGAGTCGGCCCGAGCAACGGGCCCGACCCGGGAGGCAAAGCGCGAGGGGAGAGAAATTGCTTTTTCTTTTTGCCTGCGAAAAAAAAAAAAAAAAGTCTTGACTCGGCAGAAAAATAAAAAATGCTCAATCAAGTTCAGAAAGGGCGGAGGGTGGTGGTGGTGGTGGGGGGGGGGCAGGGGGGGAGAGAAGCAGCAATAAGTTACAGCTTTTATTCCCTGGTCATATATTGTATAAAATAAAGCCTACACACTGTATTATGCAAGCATCCAGTCACGCAGCATCGTGAAGCAAACAGACGAATACGAAAAAAAAAAATACAGCGATATAAATAAAAACACCAGCAAACAAAAGCTCACTTGTTATTTCATACCATGAGGAGGAAACAGCGTCTCAGGATATTAGAAAACTATGGAAGCATTCAGACAGTAACATGATACAGTGATGTCTGAATGACATTTATTGGAATACCTCAACATTCATTCTGATATTTCATGTAAATAAATATAAAACTAATGCAAAACCTTAAAATAATCTGACAAATCATTTATCAGAACTGTGTTCATTGCATAATAGAATAGGTGGTTTGATTTAAAAAGACAAGTGATGACTAATAAAGCAATAAATAGAATAAAAACAGGACTTTTTTCCACCCTGAGGTTATTTTCTCACAGCGATTGAAACTTCACCAATACCAAAACGGAGACGTTGCACTCGTCTCTAATCGCTGTCAAGTCGAGTGCTGCTCAAAACATTAAGTGCAACAGGACACCTTATCTGCTGTGATAACCATCCAACCAGAGCAATGCAACTCGTGTCACGCACTGAGCTTTGAGATGCAGCCAAAGCGGCGATGGCCTGTATAGAAATCAATACGCCTGCATAGAAGCCGAGGAGTGGGAGGAGGGATTGCAGAGGGGGGGGGGTCGCCCAGGTGCAGATGTGCTTAAGCAAGACAGCTGACATGACACACACACGGCGCCCTCTGAGAGCGCCTTGATATCATCGGGGCTGCAGGACGTCTTCACCGGAGGGGACGTGCGGAGGCTTCTGGCGCGACCGCGGCTCACAGGATCCGGTGGCTGGACGGGGCGAGTGGACGGACAGGAAACTTTTCTCAGCTTTCACGCCCCCCCCCCCCGACGCTCGCACCCTTCAGCTGCCAAACTGAATCAGGAACGTTAGGAGATATTTCAGCGGGGGGAGCTTTTGCGACAAATGAGTACAAGTCGGTGGAAGCGTGTTTGTCGATGTCGGGCTGCGGGATTGAATGATTTCTCATCACAGGTGTGCTTTTGTGAAATCCACCATATCCCCCCCCCCCTTCAGCTCGCGGCTCTATCGATAAATTGCAGCTGGCGCTGTTTGAAAAAAAAAAACACAATGATACGTCTCCTGCTTGCGGTGGGATTCGCGTTTATCTGGAGCTCAATGTCACCGCGGCCCCCTATCGTTGGATCTCGCTCTTAATTTGGGAAAGAGTCTCTGTTTGAACGAGACAAAGGTTTCAAATAAGTAACTACTTTTGAGGAAGGAAAAGAAAAAAAAAAAGGTCAGGTGAAACTCTGAAAGCAGTTTAAAAAATTTTAGCACTTCTTTTTTTTTTTTTCCCCAAGTCGGGAAACACTCAGACTGAACTGTAATGAATAAAATGAGCTCATTGAAGCCTCTTTTTTTTCCCAATTTACAATGTGCTATTTGAAATGCTGCACAAAAGAGCTTATTTAAACATCAGTGCGAGCGCAGGATGGTGAGGCAAAGCGGGCAGCCTTGTAGCTTTTTTAACTGCCGAGTCGAACGCGAAAAAAAAACCTGTTATCTTCAGAGGCCGACACGATCTCGCTGCGGAGCTCTAATGACATTAAAAGCACCGGTCGCTGTCCCCTCTGTTCATCTCGGGCTGCTGGAGCGCGCTGGAGACGGAGTAGGTGCGTCCTTCTGCTCTCGCCCCTCGCCATGTTTTCATGCTGCGCCGTCCCCCCCCCCCCCGAGGGCACGTTAAGGCAAAGAGGCGACGCTGATAGCAGCAGCCATGCCAGCATGCCCCCCCCCCATTCACAGATATTAGCCTCAATGGCCGGGATAAGATGCCATGCTAAACCCACCGGCCCCCTGCTGCGCGGATGTATGTGTGCTTGTGTCTGTCAGCGCCCCCCCCACCCACCATTCGGATTCCATGCTCCTTTAACCACAGGCCGGCCCCCCTGCGGTGCCTTACGTCTTAATCACTCCAGGGGCGTGCAGGAGACAATGCCTCACTGTTTATGTGACATGAATATGAGCGCGTCGGTGCGACAGCGAGCAATCGGGCTGAATGCGTGTTTATGTTCCGCCTCTGTTATGGTCCGGTAACAGCATGCAAATGAGAATGAGGAAGTGGGGGGGGGGGGGGGGGGGGCTGCTCTTGCCCCCCCCCCCTCTATTGCGAACCAAAGACATTTGGATCATTAAGGCCGCGGCGGTGCGCTGCGAAGAGGCTGGGAGGTCGTCTCATGAATGGCGGAGGGAGGACGGGCTTGCCAGAGGTCTGACCCCGCTCCGGCATCAGGCATGCGCCTCGCGCCAGCCGGGGTCAGAGGTCGGGTCATTACTGACACCGCTTCTCTGCTTAGAACACACTTTACACCCCAGGATGCCACCCCCCCCCCACCCCCGCCCCTCTTCCTCTTCGTTTTCTGTCTCCGCAGCTAAACACGCCAGCGTGCTGCGTCTCCATAACTGCCTTTTTTCTAAAAAGGCTTTCGCCTGCTTCGTCAGCAACCGAGTCCTCCTGCTCGGTTTTATAACAGCTGTGGGCGAAGGCCCGTCCTGCGGCGGGCTCACCGGCGAGGCTTTTTTTTTTTAAAAAAACCCACATTTACCATAAAACCACTTCAACTGTGTTAAAAACTGTGACGGTGGGGGGGGGACGCCGTGTGACAGCTTGTCAGGCACGACTAAATACACTCATTTCGATGTCTTTGTGCCCTCGCAGCAGGACCGTCCATTAGGCACATGTGTGGATAATCACGGACTAAGTGTATGTTACAGACATCACTTACTGACTTTGATAAATCTCTCAAATGTTACGAAACACTATATATTCGCTGACAGACAGACACACAAACACAGTTTAAAAAAAACATTTGAAATTGCCTGGTTTCTTTTGATTGTATTAGAAAGCAGGAGGAAAATACAGGAGAACATGCAAACTGCACACAATAAAGATGCTAAATAAACTAAAGCTGAGGTCACTTTATGAGGTTTCACCTCACTGGCTTCATTAAGGTCACCAGGTTAACGACCAGGTTCACAAACTGCTCTGCGCCTTCACAAATTTACCAAGTCAGACGACAGGAGAGACGTTTTTTCCTTCCATCTAACACCTGAGCCCTGAACCTGCTCATCCACACAGCACCAAGCAAACCTATCAGGCTCCGTCTGGCTGACCTATGAATAATAAAGAAGGGGGGAGATTTTTTTTTTTTACGTTCAGCCTAAAGTCAAGGTTAGTCCTGCGCGACAGCACGAACCTGGAACTTTATGTTCGGCTTAAACAAGGTGACCAACGGGCTTTTTATTAGCATTCTCTGGGAAGACGGCGCCGCTGCGCATGCCTGGCTGTAATTTACTGCAAACTCCAACAGCAGAGACGTCACTTTCTTACTTATTAGCCGCCACAGACTCCCCCCACCCCACCCCCTCTAGTCTTTTATTTACCTCCTTCCTCCACAGCGGTGCGGGGAGGTAAGCTGCCAGCTGATGGCACCTTTGTCTGCGCGGCTCTGCGTGCTACCGGGGGGACCTGTTTTCCTCCTCGCCGAGGCTTGTCATCTATCATTACTCGAGGTGGCCTTGAGAATGATTCTGGCAGACAGCTCCGACTTACTGTCTGGGAGCCCAACATAAACAGAACACTGCAGGACAAACAAGGGCCGATGATGACCATTACTTTCTCAAGGTATGTGGGGTTTGAAGGAGGCAAATAAATAAAGAAATCCACATCCACCGACCCGGCGCGTGTTTATCCAGCCCAGAGCCGGAGACGTGGCGGCCGGCGAGGCATTTCTTGATCATTTCGATTTTGTAAGTCTTTAAGAAGACATTATTCTTTCCCTGGCGCTCTGATGTGGGGATTTAGGGGCCCGTTCGCACGGAGGGAGAGTGTGTGTGTGTGTAGTGGTGGAAGCGAACCCTGGATCTCTCCCTCTTTCGAGCTGGAATGAGAACAACAGCATGCGAACTTGGCTGTGCAACAAATAACCACACCAGGGCTGCCGGAAAAAAAAAGGAAAGAAAACGCAAGTGCGAGTGCGACTCCAAGCAAAATGTACAGCAGTTTGTTTGGCTGGAGAGCAGTCAGAGCAACTAATGGAAAGTCTCAGAACCACTCGGAGCTTTAAGGGTGAACGGAGACAGATGGGGACACCTTAGAGCTGGAGGGTAACCACCGGCTATTAGATATTCCCTTCGACGTACTTCGATTAGCTGTGAGATGGGCTGGACGCCGGGTATCAGACTGTGGATGTCGAAATTCGAAGAAAACCTTCGTACAACTCGCGGAAAAGCTGAACAAATACAGAATCAGGAGAGCGTTGAAGTCGCTGTGGTTACGGCTGGGAGTGTTGTAAGTGGACAGATTATGAAACTAAATAAAAATCTGTAAGATTAGAAGCAAGATGCTGAACGGGATTCAGTCTGTGAACTGTGACCCCACCCAGGTTAAAATCATCATTTCAAATATCAGAACACAGCAGATCGTTTGGATTACTTGAAGGGGGGGGTTATACTCAGTGTACACATACAGCAGATGGAGGTCGACATGACTGGAACAGCAGGCCGCTGTAAGCAGCATCGAAGCTCAGCAACATCCAGTGGTGGCAACAACAAACAGTCCTCTGTGTATAAGATCAAATACAGAATCTACATGCACAAGTGACCTGAAACTGCCTCGAAATGAAGCCACAATACTTCCATTAAAATCAGATTTGTGATGATGCGCTTCATGTATAATTCCCACTTAAATTAACTTCAAGACTAGTTTGTTTTCTGCTCTGATCTGGGAAGTCGCTGCAGGATTCCTCGCCGCTTACGTATTCACCAAGTTCATGCAGTTCGTCTGCGAGGACGCTGCAACAATGATTTTAAGTGACACCAAAGTCACACAAACTCCTCGCCGGGGGGAGGGGGGGGGGTCAGCCGGAAACCAGCGACTCCACTGTCCTGTGAGGTGACGCTTCATGTAAACAGAGTTTGGCAGCTTTGAATAAGATGCAAATGATGCGGCGTGGAGATGCAGCGATACATATACGTTTATTTTTTTGCTCAATGTACCGTGAAGGGTCTTTTATTGTCCTGACCCTGTCTGCACTTACAGCACGTAGCGCATGCTGTCAGCGCAGTCAAAGATAAACGCTTCTCCACACTAAAGGACGTGCAGCTCTGTCTGAAACACACCGAGCTCTCCTGGAGAGCATTAGCAGCACCGCGGCGCCGCGCTGGGATGTGCGTCTCACAACTGACAAAAAAACGGTGACGTGTCGAACGTAGAAAGGAAACGTTGGCCGGTTGATGGGAGAGAAAACGGGAATGACTGTCAGGAACGATCCATTACTGCAGCGCGCGCCCAACTGCTGCGTCCAAAAGACACCCAACAAGCACTTCTCTGAGAGTATAACCTGCAGTTTAATGACAGAAGCAGCGCCGGTGCACGCCGCGCTGACGTCCCACTCGAGTGCTTTTTCCTCTGCGTCTATATTTGAATCAGCTAAGTGGGGGAATATCAGCGATAAATCAAAAACACTTCCAGGTTTATGAATCTCTGCTATTTCTCATCAACACGCGAGCTCCGGCCGACAGCATCGCAGCGAACGCAGCCCCCCGCTGCGACCGACGCTGGGAAAAGAACACACCAGATGCAGGTGTGATCGCAGGTGAGCCGCTTTTAAAATGTATGCAGCAATTTGCCGGTGCTAAACGCAGCCCGGACTGCCGCAGCGCCGAGGCCACAGAAGGCCCTCTCTGCCTCTGCTCGCGCCAAAAACACCATGCAGTGATTTTACACCTGAGGGCCCGCCCCCCCCAGCGAGGGTTGGACCCCGGCAAGGAGCGCACATAATGAGGCCTGTTCATCAGTGACGCGCTGACCCACGACGGGCACATACACAGACACAAAGAGGCGCGACCTCCCCCCACCACCACCCGACTCCACCACCGGTGCCTGTGGCGCCCACGCCTGGTCACCTCGCTCAGGGATCAAAGGCAGTATGTCGCTCTAATCAGTCCTCGCAGTGGGCAGCCCCATTAATTCAATTCCATTTCATCAGCGGTGAGCGGACCACCAGAGGGGGGGGGGGGGTGCGGGGGGGGGGCCGCGCATTCCTGGGGTCCCGCGGTCCAGGAGTAATCCTATCTCTTTTAATGACCCCAGATCAGGCTCTAACCCCGTAATTGCTCGGAGACCCGGCTCGGTCTGGCCTGCCGACGGGATGGCGCGGCCGTCGTGGGAGAAGGAGCGGAGGCAGACATTGCTCATTTTCGGGACGCGGAGGGGGAAGTCGAGCAGAATTAACGACACCATACATCAAATGATTCCGGATGATCGACCCCCCCCGCTGAACCAGGCCAACACCACATGTGCACTTGTGCCCACTTAGGTGTTATCAGAGAATCTGATGCTTCGCGTTAAAGCTTAGAAAAGTGCAATTCTTCGGCGAACGGAACAATTAAACTCACAAAGTCATTTCACACCTTCTGTCACAGTGGAGGTAAGAAGTCACAACGTAGTTTCAATGGAAGTGCAATCAAATAATGAGGCACAGTGACTCGTATTCCATTGTGTGGCTGCGTCGGTGTGTGTGCGTGTGGCATAATGAGATGTTTATGAGGACATGAGATAATGAGCGTTTCATATCTTACCGTACCTTTGGTCTCTGGTGGACGGGGATGCTCATCACAGACAAATGAGATCTTTTGAGTATTGGCGTCTACACCTGCAAAGACAATAGGAGTGGATGAATGCGCTGCGGCTTTAAGGCGGTGGGAACCAAATGAAACGCGCGTGCAGAACGTGCCCAAAACACCGGCGCGCTCGCCATCTGTTAAAAGGAGGAAATCAGGCATCCTTTCAATCAGAACCATGAAGAAGAGGAAAAAAACAAACACTCCAGCCAATTCAAGTGCAGGACAATCTGCATCAAGAGATTTATTAGAGCAATCTTTGGTGTGGGGAACAGATAAATGACTCCACAGACACACACTGAGCAAAGCCTATCAATAACTCTGCTCGTCCACAGAGAATATTAGAGGTCATCAGCAGATAATTTGGTGGCGGGGAAAAGGTCAAAGTGAAGGCATATGGCTGGAGAGCTCGCCGGGATCTGTTGGAGACGATTGCGCGAGTCGAGAATTTGAAGAAGAGGAAAAAAAAAAAAGGCTATAATTAAACACAAAACTGAAGGCTCGTTTAAAGATAACGACAAAGGAGACGGTTCACATGGGAGATGACGCTTCAAAGCCGCTCATTGTCGGAACGCAACAACAGCGCTGCTGTTGGTTAAAAAACAGCGATCATCCGACTCGGCGGCGGCGGCGTCAGCCTTTGGAAGTCACCACATCTCCTCCTTTGTTCGTGTCGGATTTGTGTGCAAGAGAGAGAGAGAGAGAGAGAGACGGTGCTGCTGTTTGGGACGAGCGCACAAGGACACCTTTTTGTTGGAAACAAGCAGAGGCAGACGTGCAGACATCCTCGCGCGCTTTGAATTACGGCTTGATCACGCCGAATGAAAGAAAACAGAAATCAAGGTGGAAAAACTACAGTAGGGGGGGAACATTAAAAGAGGGGGGGGGGGATAAAAACCTATAGCTAACAATATTGTGGTGATGTCGGCTTTCTCCCAGGTGACCTAGAAACAAAAGACTTTTACCTGACAGCTTATGATTGAAAAAAAAAAAAAAATACTATAAACATTAACTTTTAGTGGATCCCCAAACGATAAAAAACAGCATGCGACTCTGCTGAGACTTTACAACCACGCCGACGGAGCCCATCATTGATCACACCCCAAAGCGGCCCCCATAAACTGCTATTCAATCAGGCCCGCCGGATCTTTAAAAGGCTGTGAATTCGGTGTCTTCGGAGGGGGAAAACCTCTTGTTCGGCTTTGCCGGGGATTACCCGCCTTTCCTCCGCACCTATACATCAAACGCGCCGCCCGCCATTCGCATGCGCGCGCACGCCCGCCCGGGCGATGTCTTACAGGAGTTGACGGCGCGGCGAGAGAGGAGAACAAAAAGTTAAATTGGGCCGCTCTTCATCAGAATATAAAAATACCACTTTCTGGAGCGCATCAGTTGTTGTAATTTGATGAAACGCAGCAGAGAAAGAGCCAAGAGAGTCGTCTTCTTCTTCTCCCCCGCCCCCCCCAACTCTCTTTAAAACTCCCATGTAAGCACAGCGGGAGAAGCTGCTGCCTGATGAGCTGCTCATAGACTCCGACTGTACGGAGCAGCTACGGGGCTGCTCCGTTTGTCTTTGGAGCTGCGCTGTTCAGGTATGTTTTCCTCTTTTTAATCCTTCTTAAGATCCCTCCATGAATGTAAGCTGTCAAACACTACTCCTTAAATAAAAAAGCACCAGCAGACGTACAGAGGAGCACGCCGGTGGAACAGTCCTCGGGATGTAGACGAAAGGAGAGGGTGGAGGGGGGGGGGGTAACTGCGCTTCAGAGGCCAAGGAAAACCTCTCTGAAAAGTGAAATGTTACCGAACGCTCATCCATCATGTTTTGCTGACTCTCCTTCCAAGTCACATACATCACATCAGACTTAATAGCCTGTAGAACATGATTTTGACTGCATTTTTCTTTCCAGGATGAAAAATGGTGGAGCAGGCTTGGTGTTTCTTTACTTTACGAAGAAAAAAAAGAGTAAAAAAATCTGATTTCCATTGTGATGATTGTGCAGGAATGGAAATGGCTACCTTGCCAATTCTTCCTCCAGAGGATGATAAAAGACAGTAGCTCGCCTGGTGTGAGGCCAATTCTTTCCACCGTCGCTTTATGGAGCCGCTGTTGCACGCTGAGTTTTAAAAACACATATAAAAAGGGAGTTCTGACATGCGCTTGTTTATGTAACCGAGCCAAACTAATCCGGAGTGGAATCTCATTAAAAGTTCGAGCACGTCCAACTGTGCATATATTAGGAATGTTTTCCAGAAGTTAAGGCGCGTGTGTACCTGAACGCATTCTGCTCGGCTGCCACTTCCACTGTTTTCCCCACAGCAAAGCCAGCTTGTAAATGATAACATGCTGCCAGGTGAGGACGTACAGAAGACGCAAAGAAGTACAGGGAATTATCGGGGCAGTTGGAGGACTTTTGTGTCGCTGAGTAGCGACGGTTGTTTGGCGCCGACACGGCGACAAAATTGCGAGTTTCTTATCGTCTGTTTTTCTGAGTAGAAAATGAGTTGAAAGCCCAAAGGAAAAATGTTTACTTTGGCATGAAATTAGAGATGTTTCCCATTAACTCCACACAAAGCAGGATCATTAGCTACCTCATTGACTTCTCCCTATAGAATATTTTTTTGTCTCTGCCTCCTCTAATTATGAATTTGCATCTCCCCCAATGAATTACAACCTTTTCCTGTTGAAAAGTCATCTCTAAATTACTTTTTGAAGACCCTAAATTGTTTGATAACCTCATGATACTATAAAATCTTGGGAATACACAAAAAAATAGGCAAAAATGAGTGTTTTCAACTTTTTTTCGTGGTAGATTTTCCCTGACGAGGCCACTCCCTCTTCTGGATGCACTTATAAAGTTCTGACGGCGCCGCTTATGGTAAACTTGTCAAACGAAGGCCGGCTATAAATCATCGGGGTAATTATCAATTGATTGAAGCAGCTATCTCGCAGAGAAAAAACACTTGGACGCATAATACATCAATTTTAATGGCATTTCTTAATCAGAACGCTCAGCAATCAGCAGAGACCAATTAGGGCCCGAGAGATAGAGGCCCGCCATTAATAATCAAACTTGGCCGCCGTCGCGTTGGCGGCATCCTCCCCCCAAAACCAAAAAAAAAAAGGGTGTTGGAGTCGCTCTCGAGTGGGCTATTCATTTCCAGGGCGAAGGTATTGTTGAAAGATTCAACATCAGTAATAAAAAACTGCAAGAAATAAAAAAATAAATAAAGTGGAGGACTCTTAAAGCTGCAAATCCGGAGCAGCGCCGTGTTGGCCAGACTGTCAAATTACTAGAGGGGGGGTGGGGGAGGGGGTGAGTGCGGTTTCTTTTTCTCATAAAAATCAAAACACTCCTTTTGCAAGTGATGGCGAATTCTTGTCCACAGAGAGAGAGCGAGGGGGGGGTGGAGGGAGGTGGAGGGAGGGGGGGGGTGGATTTTCCTATCTTAAGAATGCAGAGAGAAAGAAACGCCTCATCGGTAAAGCTATAAAAACTACACCGGGGGCCCCCACAGGCGCCGAGCAAATGACAAGAGATATCTTTACAATACCACCTTCAGCCGCCGCCGCCTTATTAACATTATGGTCAGTTTTATCACGGACAAAGCCGGCGTGTCTTTGAATACAAAAACGCGGGCGAAAACCGCGAGAACGCTGGCCCGGACGTCCCTCCCGACGGGGAGGGTTCTTTTTTTTTTTTGCTCTCAGTCCTCACATCCTCGGCTGCGCCCGACTTTCAAGTCGGCTCCGACGAGCAGGCGCCCGTCTGAGGGGGAGGTTAAGTAGCCGGGCGGCCGTTTGAGTGGAGCCGGTAGTAGAACCAATTTCCCTGTGATTGCATTTTCTCCCCCTACATCCTCCAGCCAATATGTATGTTTTTATCGTGTTCACGCAGCGTTTATTAAATGCCGGCGCGTCCACCACAAAGGGAATAAACCATCAAGATTATGAGGGGAACGTTTGTGATTTTTCGCAAAGTGGAGCAGTGCGAGTTCCCCGCGACTCGTGAAGGGAGAGAGAGAGCAACACATCAAACATGAGGGAAACCAATCTCGTCAGCCTCAATGACTTTATGTAATCCGAGTTAGAGCTCGTGCTATTTATGTCATTTTCATAAGAGGAAATATGAATCAGAATACATGAAATGCATTCTGATTCTAGTGATACAAGCAGTTAGACGTTATCGTGCGAAGGAGACGATACAGTGAGCTTTAGAGTACAGTATTTGTGCTTGGATACAAGAAAGTACTGATACTGTGGAACTGTATAAATAGAGGAACATCTTTCCTCTCTACAAAAAGTGAGATTACATCAACAGATGAATAAAATACTGACAGAAATTGTGATGTTTTCAGGATCTGAAACCAGAGTCTGACCAGCGATGACCCAGTGAGTCCTGCTCCTCTGCTAAGCTGCCTCCATCACAGAGGACCGCCTTCCTCAGAGCCCCCCATTCAATCAATGTCACACCCTCATTATCAGTACAAACGAGTAAATACATCACCTCGTCAAGTACGGGCAAGATCAGACCGTCTAACATCAACGCTTCGAGGTGTTGGAGACGTTTCAGCTCCACTTTAGAGACGTCGCAGCGCATGTTTCCAAAGCATAAAGCTCCCCTCTGATCCAATAAACTCGCCCATTGCCGAATCCCTCGCACTCTCCAATTAATAGCTCGGTGACTGACAAACGCCGCGTCGCAATATATGCAGCGTAGTAGCCCTGGCAACAGCGGCGCCGCCTCTCCTCCCGACACAAAAGGCGGAACGCTTTCGAACGGTGTACAAATAAAAACAGCAGGTTTCCGTTATTATTTGTTGCCAGATGTCTCGCAGTAATTACTAAATGCAATTAATGGCCCCGGTCATTGTGCTGCTGGTATTACGGGGGAGCCCCCCTCCCACCCCACCCTCGTGCCAGCGTGAATTAATCAGCACTGCGGAGCATGCATCAGGGCTTTAGGTGCCTGGGAAGGGGCCAATGCTTTATAAGCCGGTGTAGTCCTTGGGAGAAGCCAGCCAGGCTAAGGCAAACAGGTTGTAAATAGGATGCCATTACAGATGCACATCACACCTTCTGCAAACACATGATTTATGAATCCTCTTAACTCGAAAGCTACCCTTCAGCCGGCACTGTTGGAGTATGCAAATCAGACGGGCCTGTAAGTCGCTCTTATGTATACTTCCATTAATTGTGAACTGTTTACATGTTCGCCGGAGATAAATGATGTGGAGTTTTACAGTTGCAGATTGAGCAAATCTCTCCGCATAAATTGCACGGGCGAAGGATGGAGCGAGGGAGGGGGTGGAGGTGTTGGTGGTGGTGGTGGGGGGGGGGATATCGCCGCGTGCAGGCAGACAGAAATCCGGAGAGTTTGAGCAAATCTGGATAAAAAGGTCATAATGATTTCAGAAGATTACTGCCAAATCCTGCTCGATAACAAATATTATCAAAACATTTAAAAAAAGGGGGCCGGGGCTGCGTTTTGTTGTTGAATGCCAAGACAAATGACACGACGGCAACACTCGGCGCCGCAATTACTGCAGCACATTTTTTTTTAAAAATCACAAACACACGGCGTGCTGCTGTTTTACACTGCCTCCACACGAGTGACAGCAGCAAAGCTCGCAGAGTTTCCTTGTAATTTCCCATGGATCGCGAGAAGAAAGGCGAGGGAAATGAGTTCAAGTGACTTCGGTGACCGGTGAAATTTGTTTTCCTCTTGAAGTAATTTGAAGTCTGGTTTTGCCCGGAGCGGGACCGAGCTTGGTCTGAGGCCCACGTCCCACCTCGGAAAAAAAAAAAAAAAAAGAAACCCTGCTCCACGAGGCTCCGCTCTGAGCGCCGGCTCCTCCTCAAGGCGGATTCAATTATTCAATTTCAAATGAATTATTACATAATACGGCCGTGTCCCTTTTTTTAAAGGACCGGCGCGCGCAGCTCAAACGGCGCCCGCGATCCCCGTGCATTTCTGAGCAGCCTGGATGCAGCAGGAACCAGGGAGGGGGGGAGGGGTGTTCATATCGTATTATAGATGATGTTTATTCCAAAGTAGAGATAAGATAGTAAAGTGCACCTTATTAAAATGACTAAGGTTCATAAAAGAGACGCCGGGGGAGCAGTGGCTGTCAGATCGCCGCCCAGCAGAAATATTCCCCTTGCCAGGCTTAATGGGCGCCCGCATAAAACAACAACAAATGGCACTGGTTTTATTGGTGGAGGTGGTGGTGGTGGTGGTGGTGATGGGCCGCGAGACAAATAAGAACTCTGCATGTCCACCTCCTCCTCATCTCCTCCCCGCTCAAACCTGCTGAGTCATCATATGGGGCTAACAGGCTTAACCGGCCCCCCCGTGGGGGCCCCGCTCACCACACAGGAGCTTCCCGGAGTGATGGGCCCCCGAGATGCGGCGTCACAGGAGTCCCCCTTCTCCTCCCCCCCCTGCTGCCCCTCCCGCTTCCAACATGTCAAGTGAATTTATACACTTTGTGTGGGTATTAGAATTATGCTAATGGCTTAGAAATGTCTCTAACTGAGCCATAATGGGGAAGAATTTGAATTTGCCCAACACCACGTGGAATTACATTGCAGGTTTGAGCCCCTCGTACGTTTGGAATTGGGGTCCTTATCTGTAAGTACGGCCGTTGGCCCCGGCTCCCGGTGTCAGCTTGCACGCTCGGGGGGGCCTAATGAGTCCCAGCATTTTGTCGAGCAGCGGAGCTTGGCTCGGCTTCCTGGAAAGCGGCGCTGATGGACTACATAGAAAAATATTAAGGCCACGGCGACACAAGGACACGGGCTAATGCACGGCCCTCTCCACAGAACGCCGCATGCGCGTGCATCATACGCAGCAAAACGCGAGGGGCTTCGCAAAAAAAAAGGAGGCGGTCATTAGAGCCGCGCTCGCTTTTATTAGCCGCTCCTGCGATGGAAGTAAATCTGTGGTCCTTACTAATAATCTCCTGGATTTCAGCGCCTGCCGAGGCTCGGCCGGCCGGCCGGCCCGAACTCTAAAAATACACGTGTAATCTGAATCGTGCAATCAATTTTATTAGAAAATTTCAAAGTGAAAAACCCATTTTGAAAGGACACGCACTCCTAAATGAAAGCGATCCACCAACACAAGTCTCCACGGATGTGGGAGGTTCACAGCTTAGTGCATTTTGAGACCATTTGGGTCCCGGAGCAGGAAAACTGCAGGCTTTTTAGAAATGTGATCCCGGCATCACCGGCCCTTCAGTGACTGTGTTCAAGAGGGCAGCTGAAGAGACTGCCTTTCATAGTTCACTGAACTCTAAAGAGCTGGGAAAGCACGGCGCTCGCTCATGGCCTTTTGCCCCGCGTATTACCGAGCACATTATGCTTTGTAATAGGCGCCGGTGCTAAATATTCAGCAGCACATTCGAGCAAAGATATCATTGCTGCTGGAATCCAATAAGGGACGCATAAAGCCTGCAGCGGGGGAAATG
>JAUESF010000019.1:9842002-9857467 GCA_032274765.1 Malacoctenus tetranemus | reverse complement strand
ACCTTTTGTCTATTTCGAGGATGCTCCACATCTGATAGGTTGCTTTTTTTCCTCCATCATTTCTGGACACTTTGCTCTGAATGTTGGTATTACCAGCATGCAATGCTGCTGAAGTCCTCGCAGGTTTAGGGAAATGAGTGGCGAGCTGAGTGGCGAGCTGATTCCTGGTTCAGTGAAGGAATTCTCGGCTGCCAGCGAGGTGGTGGTGGTGGTGGTGGGGGGGAGGCAGGGCTCCATCTCCCGGCCGGGGCGCAAATAGACTCCGCGGGGTGATCCCACGTCCCCGGCGCTGCACTGTCTCCAGGACGCATGCAGGTCGAGATGCGAGCCGTGTCATTAGGGACCCCCACCGTGCCGTCCACAGACACTGCCTCATTGGCAACTGTTGCTGCTCCATCATAGCCACGAGGGAAGGAGCCTCCTCCAACCCCCCTCGGCAGTAATATGTAGAAATATAAACACTGAAACACAAACGTGATACAAGCTCGGATGTAAAAATAGTCGACTTACCTTTGCTGATTGTGTTTTTTCGCACAATATAGCTTCAATTCTCATCACATCGTAGCCATGCAAGACTTAATCTACTCAGATTACCCGCATCTCCTGCACGTTTTGCATATTTCTCATCACCTCATATTATAACAGCATATCTGTGTTTACTGGTTCTTGCAGCACCATTTGCATTCGTGCCTCTGCACTGACGAATGCTGATTTTCCCCTGAATGCAACACAGCCGAGGCTGTTTTAACTTAACGTGGGATTTAGGTTAGTCAGGGCTTGTTTCTGTTGTTCCCCCCAAAAAAACACCCCACCATGTTATTCATGCGTGGAAAAACAGTTCTCGGCCATCTGCAGGAATTGCAGGATGTTACAGCGTCCGGGCCGGCTTATTGAAAAAAAAGAAAAGCCCTAAACTCCAGCTGAACAAAAACACCCGGCGCCGCACGCCTCAGAGGGTTTTATCTAAAATGAGAAGTCCGTGTTGTTTGCTCCTTTTTCTCCTGCTTCCCCCTCGTACCTCAGTGCGGCACGCACCAAAAAAAAACCAACCTGTTTCACCCAATTATCTCTCCCACAGGGCACAGTCAGGCAATTTGGCTCAGTCAAGACTCTGATTCATTGAGCCAGATGATTTAAAGCTTTCGGGGGGCCAACGAGTCGGCCCACCAGGACCCAAACCGCTCCGTGATTCTCGGTTGATACTTAGCGGCGCGACGTTGCTCCCGCTCGAGGTTGCCACGGCGAAAAATAGCCCGTCGCTCCGCCTCTTCCTCGTTTGTCGCCGTGAGAGAACGACATTTCTGAGTGTTACTGAGCTTCAGGGAAAATCACAAGCGCACTTTGAACACAAACGCTGCGGAAAGCACACGGATTCATCTATAGCGTAAGTAATTAATGTCAGCAAGAGATGTGGAAAAGAACAGATATGTGGAGATACACACACACACACACACACACACACACACACACACACACACACACACACACACACACACACATTGTCCTTGCCAAACATGCAAGTAATTAACGCAGAAATGGGCTCTGCAGAGGCGATTCATGCTGGATGTTTCCCCCAATTATCACCACATAAGGGTTTATTTAGCTTAACCGCATCTGATACGCACAGCCAGCAAACGCTCTGGATACTAACCTCGCATATGAAGACCAACAAACGAGTGTGCTGACAGTTTATCGTCATGCTGAGAAAGGAAGAAGAAGCAAAAGAAAAGAAAAGAAAAAGAGGCGAGATAATTTTCTATTGCTGCGTTGACCCTTACAGGAGCAGCGCGAGGGTTTTATCTCTCCTCTGCTCCAGCACAACCCCTGTCCATCTGCTGCCTGGAGCCATTAAATGCTGATCAATGCGTCAAGTCGCTCTGTATTGTCGCAATTAGAAAACAATGCTGCCAAAAAAGCTATTTTAAGTCGCGCGCTATCAGTGGGGGAAAAAAGCAGCGAAGAGGATAATTGGGTATTGACGAGAGAGTGTGAAAAGCAGAGACAGCATGCAAGACCACTCTCCAATTTACACTGTCATCTTGAGGCTCTGATTATGCTGTTTACTGACCAGATAATTGGGGCAACGCTCGATAAAAAAACAAACATTTTCAGGGCCCGGGCTTCAAATACAAGCAACTCGCATGGAAATATCCACAAACACCTAATGGGACTGATGCTTTTCTATTTCCTGCAGCTATTTGCGAGGTCTGACACACTGTCGACTTCCCGCTTTCCCCCCGTTGCTTGAACACACTCTCATTTGTTAGGACGACGCAGTTTGCGAGAAAAAAAAACCCAACAAAGAAACAAAGATGGCCTCAGCGCGTCTTTGAGTGTTAACTGGTGCCAATTGGCTCGTTAAGGAGCGTGTTTATCAGAACGACAGAATCAGCCGGTCGGGGAAACGAACTTAAAGGGGGCGAGGAACACTGTGTTTTCCTGGTAGATGTGTGATTGGGAGGATTTAACAGCGCGGTGTTTTAGACACCGCGAATGTGCATGGGCGGAGGTGGATTGGGGGGGGAGGGGGGTTAGAAATACCTCGTAAAGTTCCTCTAAAGCCCACTGAGCCTCATTACACCATAATCAGTTTCAGGCAGGAACGATTCGCCAGAGTGACGACAAATTTGATCAGAGGAGGCTGTGATGAAAACGGTGTTCGGGATAGTTGGGAACAAAGTGGAATTTAGGGGGAAAAAAAACAGGACGCGGCATCGTTTTCACTGTAAAAAGTAGAGTCGTAGAAAGGAGCAACTTCCCCGCGATCTTCACTGTGACCGGAAACCACGGGGGATTTGTTGTTTTAATTATCAACTCGTCACGGACGCCAAATGTCATAAAAATATGCTACGTTTAACATTAAAGGGAAAGTCTGGCTCGATATCGCTGCTTCCCCCAAAGACTCCCACATCCACCCGACTGCGACCCTGCGTCTCACTGGGGGGGAGGTTCCCCTGTAACCCCCGGACCCGCGGAAGCCTCATGGCTGCATGGAAGACAACACAGGGCCATCTGTTGTCTGCGTGTTGTCTTTGGTGCGCTGCCACCGAAACCTCCTCTGCCAGAACACCCAAGGGCACCCGTGTGCGCGCCAGCGCTTGCACCCCAGGGACCCCCGCTCACTGAAGCACCTTTATTGCTGCCCCGGCTCCACTGGGGGATGCCCATATTTTGCCAGAGCCGAGACACAATAGCAGCGGTGTCTGGGTGGGGGTGGTGGTGGGGGTGGGGGGGGGTCGTCCTGCTGTAGAGGGATCGTTACACAACCACGCCATTAGCCTTAATTGGAGCAGCTCGGTGGAACACAGAAAAACTTTCAGCGCTCTCAGACAGCGATGTTGTTCCCCCGAGTTACATAAAATCGAAACTGATCTCAGGCCGAGTTAATTGAATCACAGAACCCTTATCTTCCTGCTGAGGAGTAACTGAGGAGTAACCGAGGAGCAAGTGCTGTACAGTGAGACCGTTCCTTCCCCGTCCGCGTGGACGCGGAACCGCGGCGTCGTCCGGGTCACGAAGACGCCGTGGAGGAGCGCTGGAGGAGACGTGGAAAAACAGGACGTCTCCCTTTAAAGTCACTTAGCAGATGAATTATTTGTTCGACTTTCAAAACGGTTCCGACTTCGCCCCGAGGCTGAACGAGCGTTCCTTTTTACAGCAAGGCCATCGTTTGTGTTACAGCACCTCGCGTCGAGACTAGTTTTTGAACATATTCAGTGGAAAATGAGGTGAAAGTGCGGAAAGACAAAGCGCTCGTCCTGAAACATGAATGAACCAATCAGAATATCCTAAAGTTTTTAGGGTTTTTTTTTCCATTCCATTTTATATTTTGGTCTTTTTCCACTAGATAGACGGTGTTAATAATATCTCGCACTCATCAGAGAAAACAGCCCACAGTCCTTCCCTCCCCAAATCTGTTATCTCATGCTGATATGAAGCCCCATAGAGACTGGATTGTGGAAGGAGATTACTGTGACAGCAGGATTTTCCAGGCCAGCGGGTCACTGCTCATGCACTGGAACCGGCAGCACTGCCAGAACTTGTTTGGCCGCTCAATTTCCAGAGGAAAAAAAAAACAAAAAGAAGCAGCAACATCTCGGTCCACGAAGCTAATCTTCTATTGACTGTTATTAGAGATTCTCCAACACTGGCTGCTGTTTTGTCTCCCTGACAGAATGCTGAGGACGTTAGATAAAAGCATTAAAATGCCAAAACAGGGAAAATAAACTTCAGCGGTCCCCCCCCCCCTTAACTAAATAGCTAAAGCATTGACTGGCTGGTACAATGAGCTGCAAACACACATCAATTATTCAGCTCAAACAGAACTCCAGTCGGAGATGTTTCGAGTGTGTTTTGAAATGGTTTGTGAATGTCAACAGTCTGACAGATTGTGGAAATGCACGGTACTGAATGAGCGGTGTAAACAGGAGATGAATCACTCCTGTCACAGAGAACACAAGCCAGCAGGAGGGGGGGAGGAGGGAGGAGGGAGGGGGGGGGGATATAATATGTGGCTCTCTGCAGCTCTGCTCTGGGCCGTAAGTCCCTGTTTACCACCAGCAGGAGACTTTGGTGAAGCGGAACGCCCTCAATGTACACAAAAACCTTATAGGGCTCCATCAAAATATACAGGCAGCAATATGGTTTTCTATAAGGTGTTGTTTACATTGTGAAGCTGCTCTTGTTGGAGCAGGAGCTGTGGAGGGGCTCTAATTAGTGACATTATTAGCAGAACGCTAACATGTGGAAACCACTTGCTGGGTGAGTGAATGAAGAGAATGAGGAGAAAAAGGGAGAGCCAGTTTAGGGTGTTTTGCTTCCTTTTATGTCAACATTCAAACTATCCACTCTCAGTGATGAATACTTCTTACTTTTACTCAGTCACTGCACTATATTCTTTCACAAACTCCAGTTTTTTCACCCTGTGCTACTGTTCCGGTGTGACCACAAGAGGTCAGGCTTGCATTCACCAGCTCAGCACTGTGCTGCACCGCTCTGCTCCCCCTCTCCTCCCTCCCTCCCCCTTCCTCCCGGGCCTGCACGGTGCTCCTCTCACAGTCTGCTGAATGACAAATGCAGTAAACAGTCAACTCTGACTCAACAACACAACCATCCATCAGTTTCTCATTCGATCGCAAAGCAACAGGAAATGGTTTTGGTGGGGGCCGCCCGATGGAGGTTATTAGCCCGGAAAAGCCCGTCAGACTTCTTGTGACGTTAGTCACAGTCGTCAGAGGCTTTTTTCCCCCATCTTTCCTCAACATCAGCTGAAGGATGAATCGCATCTATTGTATTCTGGTGTATTAAAGCAGTCAAAAGCAGAGGAAGTGGCAGCAGACTGGGAGGTACCGACCCGTGTCTATAGGTTGTCTTCCTGTGTCTTATATCCAACGCAGCAGCAGCAAAGGGTTTCATGGCAGCTGCCTGCTTTGTCAGAGTGAATCAGGATCAAGCTGCACAAACATGACAGGTACAAAAGCATACACACACATGCACTCGCGTGCGCACACACACACACACAAACTATAGCCAGACAAACTGCAGGCACATGTGTGAGCACATCAACATGCCTTTGCTTTGTGAAGCCAAAGTCAGAAAATCTGAAGGGATTTTCTTGAAAAAGACCAGCTGTGAAGAACAACAGTGGTGTTTTACGGGGGAGTGTTTTCTGATTTGTTTAATACATTTTTTTTATTTGGAATGTCAGCATTGTTTTTTTGCCAGTTTTCCCATTGCACTTACAAAACAATAGGCTTATTATAGGAATGATCTAGAGAACAAATGAGAGGAATCTGAGGAGTCAGGATGGGCAGAGGTTCTGGAAACCATAGAACCATCAGACGCCTCAGCTCTGGGAGTCAGGAAGAACCAGTGAATCGTCGTGAGCGAACACCGGGATTTTCAGCACCAATGAAAATGAGGTCCGCATCTTGCTAATATGTCTCGTCAATTGTAATAACACTACTGTAAAAAGCATAAACACTGCACACAGCTGCAAAGCGACCTTTGTCTCAAAGAAACTGGTAGATGAAGTAATATGACTCATGCAAGGAAGAAATCTCAACTTTAACACGTGCTAAAGGTCCATTCTGTTGGCACAAACAGGGATCAGTGAGATTTACAACTTTCAGGTTCCAGATTTGAGTTACAAAAACCATCACACTCTCTCTCTCTCTCACACACACACACACACACACAATTTGTTGGAAGTGTCAGAGACTATTTGGCGTGTGTTCAGGTATATTCAGCAGAAATTGCTTTTTGAGGGAGACAGAAAAAAAAGACAAATCAAAGCCGACGAGCAGTTCACAATTTATTTACTGAATAAATTTGGACAAAACACCAGAATCTGTTACGATACAATCAGAACATCTGAGGCAGATATCCCACCATGCACCACCCCCCCTTTTTTTTCCATGAAACAAAAAAAAGGACTAAAACATTAGCACCAAATCAGCACCAACTTAAATAAAAAGGTAGCTCAGTCTACAAAAGAAAACAAGGAAAGCAAAAAGTCGTTTCTTTTGAAGTCGAAAAAAAAGCAACTCAGAAAAGTAGCAAATTGAGAATTTTCATGTTTTTTTTTTTCCTTTTAAACTTTTCTTAAAAAAAGAAAAGAAAAAAAACAAAACAAGAAAAAAGCGCCCTCCTCTGGCCCTCCCTCCCTCCCTCCCCGGACCCCCACCTCCCACCCTTTGCTAGGCAGGCTATAGCATTCATGGAGCACATGCCGATGACTAGATTAAAAAAAAACAAAAAAAAGAAACAAACACAAATTCAAGTAACACCGAGATACGACAAGACGCGTTCCACTGGTGCCCGAGCCGCCCGGCCGGGCCTGCTTCGCAGGGGTCCCGCGCGGGCACTCCGAGACCAGCGTGAGGTTCTGGAGCAAGCGTGTCATAGCAATACTAAACCACTGAATATCTCAACCCCCCCCAAAGAAAGAAAAAGAGGGAGACACGGTGGCGTGGGCTGTCGAAGGGGGTGAGGAGAGGGGAGAGGAGGGGAGGGGAGAGGGGGGGGCGGGCACAGGAATACTGGCACAGAAAAGGTTCTCCAACTTCGGACAGACGTGTTTTTCCTCTCGGCGCCTGTCCCGTGTCAAGATATTGCCTACGTCATACATGGAAAAGAAAAACAAAACAAAAACAAACAAAGGAATCTCTGGATAAAGAAAAACCCTGCAATGTAGTTTTAAATATATATTTATATTTATTTATATATATATTCATATAGCTGTTACACTTTTAAATAAATGTTATGCTCTCATCCCTACAACTGAAGAGTGAATTTAAATAAGAGGGAAGCTAATCTTGGTTTGTTTTTTTTAGGGGGGTGGAATCGTCCATTCGCCGAACACGTTTAAGTGCATGATGCCATGTTGGGGAGGATTACCAAAGAACTTGGTTAAAAGGATTGAGGTTCAGGGAGTGACATTAAAGCAGCAGTAACAAGAAAGATTAGAAGAGCTGGAAAACCCCAAAACAACGCTTACAAAGTTTAGCATAAAAAGATGAAGAGGCAGAAATGAAAAGCAAGGCCATCGAGGAGTTCAGCGACGACGTCACAAGTTTTCCGATAAGCGCGGCAAAAAAAAACTGAGAGAACGCGAGACGTCACCGTGGAACAGGAGGAGAGGTCGACCGCGGAGGAAAAGTGGAGAAAAAAAAAGAAAAAGAAAAGCAGAAGCTGCTCCGTTTGTTTACCAATGGTTCCCAGGTCAGGGCGCTTCAACCGTACTGTTAGCTTAGCGACAGAAGTCGGGGCGGCCGGTTCTGACCCTGGGTCTGTGGTTTCATTCGTCACCACCAAACGAAAAAAAGCTCACGGAAACAAAAGTCGAACGCTGTGGCGTCAGTTCAGTTTCAATCGTCCTCCTTGGTTTATGTCTTTTCTCCCTCCCCCCCTCGTGTTCGTTTGTCCCTTCATGCTTTCCGTCGTGTCAAAAAATGGCAAATGTGTCTACATTTATGAGCACCACATTAAACCGAAACACATCCAAAGAAAAAAAAAAAGAACATTTGCTACATCGTTTGCAATTTGCATGTCTGGCGGGGGGCGTTCCCCATGGAGACGCGCGGCGCCAGGTGACGTATAGATGCCATTTGTCATGCCGGGCTCAAAGGTTTTCCATGAAATGGTGGAAGAGGAAACAGGATGGAAACACCTTTTTATTATGAGTGACAAATTCACCTATTGATTTCTAAACTACTGTTTGTGGCTCGGCTGTGGCTGCGGCGAGCTGACCGTGGCGGAGTCCTTCCGTGGGTTGTTGTTTTTTCTTTCTCCTCTTTTTTTTGTGCTTGGTGTCGGGGTTTGTTTTTTTTTTTCTCCTCGCTCAGCTGAAGAACTGCTCCAGCTCCTCCTCCATGTTCACCTCAGGCACCATCTGCTCCTGCTCCCTCTCGCCCCGGCCGTGCGGCGCCGGGCCCCCGCTGTGCGCCCCCGACGACGCGAACCACGGGTGCTCCAGGATCTCCCGCGAGGTGAGGCGCTCGGCCGGCTCGCGGCGCAGGATGGAGCGGATCAGGCACTTGGCCTTGGGCGTCAGCGTCTCGGGGATGTTGAAGTGGCCTCGGCGGATCTTGCTGAACAGGGAGCCCGGCTCCACGTCGTGGAACGGGTAGCGCCCCACCAGGATGGTGTAGAGCATCACGCCCAGGCTCCACACGTCGGCCGCCTTCCCTGAATAGCTGCCGCTGGCGTTGAGGATCTCGGGGCTGACGTAGGCCGGGCAGCCGTGCTTGTCGGACAGCGAGTCGTCGTGGCCCGCCAGGATGTACGTGTCCTCCAGGCTCTCCAGCTTCACCAGGCTTCTGCGCACACACACGGAAGGAAACGACAACACGGTGAGAACCGCGGCTGCACGTCAACATCACCAAAAAAAACACACAAAAGACAATCAAGTAGGAATAATTTGCTGTGATAGACATCTTAAGTGTTTAAAGTCTATCGCTTTTGGGTATCAGAGGAAGTAGAGCACATAATTCTCCCGGCTTAAGGCTGACATTTCTTTTCACTTCGATTTAAAAGAAAATCCAAGAGGCATTACTGTACAAACAGGCTTCCTTGCAGACCCACATGATTCAAAAGGAAACATAATCGCGGGTGACTGATGGTTTAAAGTTCCGGGCGCTCAATGAAAACCGCACAATGCCGTCTTCTTTTCATTCTTGCCCTTTCACCTCCAAATAGCTTCTGTCTGCTCTCCTCCAAAAGGAAAGCGGCAATAGTCGCGCACAGTGATCAGCTGGAGAATAGTAGCACGCTGCTGGGGACGTGTTTCTGGAGAGGGCTCGTCTGAGAGAGTGTCCAACGCTGAGAGACACTTGTGCCATCTGCCTGTGAGGTCCAGCAGGCACCAACACGGAGACGGTGGGAAAAACAACAAAACGCAGGAACAATCGGGCCGACACGTGATGAGAACTGGAGAGAAGCACATCAGCACCTGCCATGATGCTCCCTCAGCCTCTTTTTTCCCAGAATCCTACAATATTACACTGCAGCGCCTGTTCACATTTCAAATGAGGGGGATTCTATTGTATCTGGGAGCCTGAAGCCCATTGTTCCTCTGTGAGATGAAGAGCCGATGTGAATTTTAAACACAGCTCGCCGCCGCGGCGATAAGACCTCGCTTAGGCGGCGAGCAAACCTGCAATTACATCTAAGAAAGCCTACGAGGCGACGCGAGAAACGACTCGCTGGCAGCGCCGGGCCTCAATTTGAGCCGAAACCGCGGGCGACCATGTGAAACGGGCCGCGGAGGGGGGGGGTCGTTTTTAAGTAGCTGCTGTGGACTCCTCTAAAAGGCCAGCCTCTGACCGCTGCTCTTTAAAAACAGGCTGCTGCTTGGTCGAAGGCTAACAGCTGCATGACAAAAGGAGGTCAGGAAGCCGAGTCACGCGGTGCTGGGGCCGGCTCAGGTATGACGGTGCGTCTGCTCTCGTTAATTTCCACCCCCCCCTCACACACACACACACACACTCGGGTTTCTGTGTCCTCGGCCTGTGAGGCAGCTTTGTCTTCTCCCTCTCCTCTGATTCGGGGAGACGAGTGAAAAGGTGTAAGAGGAGCCGTATCGTAAGCGTGACCTCGGCCTGCCCTGCGCCGTCACTCTGAAAATTCACCCACCATCAATCATTTAATAGGAGGGGGTGGGGGGGCTCGCATCGCAGCCTATGAGCGCTCTGGTGTTCCATTCAAGGTCATTGGACCCGTACTAAATAGGTGAGGCAGCTCGACTTCTCTTTTTCCATAGTTGGGAGCCAGAAAATGACGTCATGCTTTCAAACAGGGGGCACCGAGTTGCACGGCGAGCCTCTGCCAACAAGTTAGATAAGAACCACAGAGACAGAAGCTGTGCTGCTCATGTTTGATGTTGGGATTGGCACACCGGTATCAGAGGCACGGCTGGAAAAACAAACACTCGTTCTGAGGCTGTCGCATCTCCTGAAATGTAACGGGGTATTTACATCATCGAGACGAAGTCAGATCAGGAGACAGCGTAGCAACAGATGCCGGGTTTCTTCTGCTGTAATCTCCCAGAGCTGCCACCAGGGGTCAGTAGAACTGTACCGTTCGCGCACCGCTTCCAGTTTTCTCTTGCTCATCGTTACTGAAGAGGAGATGCTCGGCTTGATTGATCTTCCCTGCAAAAGCTTGCACCGCTAACAACCCTGCAAATGCGCTCTCGGTCCCACAACAGTGCCGGTTTCCAGATAGCTTAACGTTCGCGTCGATGTGCCACATCCCCCCCGAGAGTGCTTCCATTTTTATGTACAGCACATGTAACGTATACAGGAATAAACTGGGAGCGCTGGAAAAAAAACACACACTGGGAACACAAAAGGCTTATGTTTCCTGTGTTCTGCACAGAGGAGATGAATGTTCCCCTTGTACGCTCTCAGGTTACAGCCCCCCCCCCTCGGTGGAGATATGACACGTTATGTCTCAAACAACACCTCCGGATCAAAGAACCACATCGAGGCTCCCGTGGCACTCACCTGTCCTCGTTCTTGAAGACAAACTTCCTCAGTTTGAGGTCCCGGAGGACCAGTCCGTTATCGTGGCAATGTGCCACAGCCGAGGCTATCTGATAGAAGAGCCGGGCGGCTTCGTCCTCCCGCAGCTTCTTGCAGGTGCGGACGAAAGAGTGCATGTCGCCATAGCTCCGCTCGAAGAACACGTACGCTCGCGTCTCCCCGAGCAGGATCTCCAGGATTTGGTTGATGTGCTGATGCTGGCCCAGGGCGAAGTAGGCCGCCAGTGACTCCTGGTAGCGGCCGATGTCAAACACCTGTCGGCACAGGAAAGGAAACATTCAGACAGAAACCTAAACAATCGGTCCTGTTGTGTTGGAAAAAGAAACAATAAAGTACAAGTGCATCTTTTCTTTTTGGTGGTGAAAGACCTCCAGGTGCAACCCTCCAGCCTGGTGTTACTCCCTTTGTTTTTAGCTGTCACACTCGGATGTAACCCGATCTCCCTGCAACCTGTGACACCAAACTACTTTTATGTAACAGTAGCAGAAGGAGGCAGCTTAAAAAGAGGCAAAGCGAGAGCTCCGTGGTCGCGGGTCTCATTGTGCTGCAGCTCGGGGGTTGCAGCGTTTCCATAGAAACTACCCCCCCTCCCCTCCCATCCCCTCCTCTCCCTTCCCCTTCCTCGACTTGCCCAGGTGAGAGGGCTCCCTCTCCTTCCCAGTCAATGCGCCCCACAGGTCTCCACGTCTTAAGGAGTGATCCGAGCTGCCGGCTTTGACAGGAGCGATCAATCCGGGCGAGTGGCGATTGATTGGCTTCGTATTGAAAGCGGCACAAAGCTGATGAGGTCAAACAGCCGTTCACTGGCGGGGCCGTGCCAGAGGCCATTAATTTGTTATTGCCGGGACAGGACATTATCTCGAGTCAAAAGGCACTGCGTTATTGGATATGTCATGCCTTATGAGTCCAAGGGTGCGTGTAACTATTGTCTCAATTCATCAATCCACTTAAGCCGGCTTAGAGCTGGAATGCACCTCAGGGACAGGCCCATTGGCCTTATAATCAGTAATATAGGAGAGTCGATACGGGCTATAAAATGGTGAGGAAAGGCCACAGGGGTGGGGGGTGGAGGGGGGGGTGCAGGCCTTCCTTTCATGTGCATGGAGGGGTCAGTGTCAGAGCAAATGTCACAGCAGCTGGTTGGACCTGGGAGGTTGTGTGCTTCAGCCTGCCCCTTTAAAGAGAGACCCCAAACCTGCGAGTTTAAGATGTTTTAGAAAAAAATCAAACATGCACAGAAAAATCCTGAATACATGTTTGAACTGAGACGCCTCGCAGCGTCGTACTATGAAAAGGGAGAAGCCCTGGGCGAGCGAGAATAGCAGCGCGGGGAGCGTGCGTGCGTGGTTACTCACTCCTTTGTCAACGTTACATCATGCAATCCGAACCACGCAGCTCGCCCCATTCACTTTTTCCATTAGGCTGCGCTGCCAGCTCTCTATTCACGGTGCGAGCAATTATTCAAGAAAAAAAAATGGGGGGGAGAGAGAGCTGGTGGAGTTTGCTGCAACGGGCAGTCACTGACATCCTGTGTGTGTGTGTCCTCTATAGGATGCACGTTGCGTTCGGGACGCCGTGCACCGGGACTGATGCAAGAAGCAGTCAGATCAAAGGTGAGGGACGTCTGGAAAAAGGGGGGGAAAAAAGAAACACCGTATCCGGTCGGATCCGGTTCTTCATTCATGCCCACCCTCTGCTCGCGTCGCGGGGTTGGATCGACAGCAAAAAAAAGGTGCCTGGGTAAAGCCAACACGTCCCCCCCCCCACTCTCCCTCCCCCCCAACCATATTTGCACACTGACCTTACATACGAGCTCGTCCCCGCTGTGCAGGTGGGCGGCTCTGAAAACGTGGTCTCCCTCCAGTGGCTCCAACAAAAGGTAGTCCCCGATGCGGGAGATACAGTGCGAGGAGTCCGGGGTCTCCGGCGGGCTGGGAGAGCCGAGGTTGGGGCTGAAGCTCTGGTGCGACTCGGTAGTCCTCAGGCAAGACAACTCCTCGAAGTCGTGCGATTTGTGCCGCGATCTCCCATAACGTGAAATGTTAATAGGATTTGACCTCTGTATGTTCATGAGGAATAAGTGCTTTAACTCCACAAAGTCGGGGTCCTCCTCCTCCTCCTGCCGCTCCTTCTCCTCCTCTGCGACCACTTTGTCGTCAAGTCAGTGCAAAAAAAACAACAGACGATTCGTCAAATGACTCGATTCAGCTTGAAAGTAGAAAAGGAAAAAGGTTGAAGTGCAGCTTGTCGGAGCGAGCGATCAACAGGCAAAAACAGGCACCCGTCAGATTTCATGCAACTAAAAAAGAATAAGCTCTGTTATTCGTTACTGTTCATTTGGCCCCCTTTTGTTTTCCATTCGAGAGGTAACACCGGAGGGGGGGACGGGACAAACGCTGACCCGAGTCGGGAGGAGCAGCGTTCGCACGGCCGCACCGCACACTCACGCACGCCGGCGGCGAGCCGACCTGCAACAAAAGGCTGGCGAAAAGTTAGCCTTCAAAATGAATGAAGGGTGCCGAGCTACAGCCCGTCTCGCTAGCTTATTCTCGCCGGTATGGCACGTTTCGTAAAACGGAAACAAATTTCTTTGTCGGAGACAACTTCCAGGCACAGTAGAGGAAACAAACAAGCAACAACAACAACAACAAAAAGAAAATACGCCAGAGGAATCACGGCCAGCTTCTCCCGGCCCCCCAAAAAATTGCAACCGCTGGCTTTAGCCGAAATTTGACAAACAAATGATGGCTAGCAGGTGCAGAGCTAACTAGTTAGCTTCCTTTGCTAACTAGTACCAGGTCAGTGCACGGCCTTGTTCGCCGGGATCACGTCCATGCACGGTGATTGTCATCTACCACCGAAGGAGAAAAGCCCATCCGGTAACAACAGAAAGGAATAGCAGAAGAAGAAGCAGCCTGCTGGAGCTCTTTGTGTGCGGGAGTCGACGTCCTTTCTCTCTCTCTCTCTCCCTCTCTGTCTCTCTCTTTCGCTTGCTCTCGTCCGGTGGAAGAAAAGTGGCGTCTTGCTTGGATGTCTGCTGCTGTGTCTGTGTATTTAAATATAAAAAAAAGAAGCTGGATGGAAGGAAGGAAGGAAGGGACGGCCGACTTTCCCAGGCCAATCCCTCGATTCAGCAGGACATCCTCTCTCCCGTGGTGCCGCTGTGCTTCTTACGTGGCTGGGAATCTAGTCCATTCAAGTGCGGAGGGAGGCCAGCCGAGCTGCACACACTGCACACACACACTGCGCCTGTACGGAGGGAGAGAGAGAGAGAGGGCTGCCTGGCGGAGGAGGAGGGAGGGAGGGAGGGAGCGAGAGAAGGAGGAGGAGGGGGGGAGAGAGGGCTTCGGCATACGCACACATTCACACATGCACACACACGATCGCAGCGACCCGCCCCCTGACGTCACCGCCCACCTCCGAAGCCCATTGGAGGACGGCCGGAGTTCTAATATGCAGGGGGAGTCATGTGAGAGCCGTGGAGCGTGGCTATGCCCCCAGGAATCTGAATGCAGCGCATGCTGGTAAATTGGCTGGGGAGCAAAGAAGAGAGACGGGGGGGTGAGGGAGGAGAGGAGGAGGAGGGGGAGGCAGCGGTGAGACCGAGAGTATAGCTACTGTACGTGCTGTGTTACAAATGTGTTTCCTCCTGAAATGTCATTCAAGGGAAAGAGCGCGGGGGTGGGGGGTGGTGGGGGGGATCCCTCTCCTTCAGCAGAGCACGCCATCCGACGCGATGTTTGCAACACTGGTATTAATGCACCTGAATGAGGAACACAGGAAAGAAGCCACTTTGCTGACTATATTTTGTTTTAAAAGATTGAACGTTTTGTTTTATTGGATTACGACACATCGAAGGAGAGAAATCATCCGTTGCCGTGATGCACCTGCATCTCTTTGATGAATTTGTGCAGAATTGCATCCAACCTGCACTGTGTCTCACCGGTTTCATTTCGCAGCATCGCATCTAAAGCCCCCTCCTTCGGGGAGGAGGATTGCATATGTGCATATTTAAAAACGTAAAGGCAAAGTATTAGCTTTCACATGATATGAATCACATTCCACATCTTAATGCCAAGTGTGGAGAATACATTTTCTGTGAGAGCGCAGCCTTTATTAAACGCTGGCAGGGAGCGGCGCGCTTCCTGAAGAACATCCCTTCCCGAACGCACTCCCGTCTCGCACAGTTGCGATGCATCACAAAGGAGAGGCACAGAGGTTCATTATTCATTGTTCTTCCTCGATTACCAGGAGGTGTGACAGCGGGATTGTGCAATTCCTTGAAGGAATCCGGGGCGGTGGGAGGAATGCTTGCAGCTGGACACAAGACACTGACAGAAGTGTTTGATTTAACCTTTTCTTCTGCCTCTCGCGAGGCAAGCAGCCACGGCAGCAGCAGCAGCAGCAGCAGCAGCAGCAG
>JAUESF010000019.1:9801202-9815705 GCA_032274765.1 Malacoctenus tetranemus | reverse complement strand
CTTCTTGCGGTGTGGCGTTTTATTTTTTCTTGATGCGGTGATTCACCGACCTGCCAGTCTTCCTCGGGGTCTCCATCCGGATGACTCATCGCTCATCAAACGGTGGCCTGCAGGAGAAAAAAAAAAAGGAAAACCACCCAGCACACTCCCCATTCACACATCCACTCGCAGCAAACGTTCAAACGCAGACGCGCAAAGAGGAGAAACACACAAACGCCCACGCCAACCCCAAAACACAAAGGACTTTCCTTTTTCTGTACTCTGTCAGGGATGTCTTTATACATGAGCCGCTCCGCAGGAGGAGGGAAGCCCCTGGCAGATAGATGTGACTGTACGTGTGAGCGAGTGAGTGTGTGTGTGCATTAAGAGAGTGATCACATGCTCCGTGTGATGAGTCATACACGCGCTGCTTTGCCAGGGAGCGGCTGGCTGACTGGTTGGAAGCAGTTCGGCAGGAAACTCATCAGCTATGCTCCGCTGAGCTCGAGACTCCGGCGAGGGAGCGCCGAAGACTCGCCGACTTTTCTTGTTAACCGATGTTTGATTTGCGCTCGGCGGCAAAATAGCCGCCTTTTAACATGCTACATGCTGTTCTGTTATGGAGGGGGAAAGCCGCGCACTTCGCAATCACCGGCTTTAACAGCCAGTTTCACACCTCATTACTCCGTTTAATGCATTGGAAGATGGATACTGATGGTTTTGGAAGGAGGCAGCTGCAGGATGGTTGGCGTTCCGCGTGCTCGCCGCGGCGCTCCAGCCCCTCCCCAACTCGGGGGGGGGGGGGGGGGGGGGGGGGGTCAAGGTCGTGGTCAATTTTATTCCAGTGTTCCATTATTTGTTTAATGGCTCTTTAATGCGAGCAAGGACGACGCGGTGGGAGGGAGGACTGGAAATGACACCGATCTTATTCTTCATTTCGTATTTAACAAGTAGGGCAGAAAAAAAGGCAGAGGAGGAAGCGATACGTTTTCAATGTCAGACACGACAGGTGCACGCGGGAGGAGGACGCAGGTGGCGCCTCGGCTCCACCATCAAACATCGCACGCCCAGACATCGACACGAAAAAACACCCAACCAGAAATAAAGCATCGCATTTGACGCCGATCGTTTTGAAATGAGTCAGAGAACGTGTCTGCGGTCCGCGCTGCCTCAAAGTGCCGGCTCTCTTCCTCCCGGACTAAACGCGCCGACCAAAACATGAGGCACCTTGAATAATCGCGACTAAAGTGTTTATCCCTCCGTGAAGAGGAGCCGGGCGCACAAAGGCCGAGCTCAAGCAGCAGCTCTCTCTTTTCTGAGACAACCGGGATGTGATTCTGACACCGTTTCAATGCAAACAATGCAGCTTGCATGGGACTCATAAGGAGACAGTGTCAAACCAAAGAGAGAAGACCCTCTCGATAACACACCATCCACATCGAGAGGATCTCGCTTTGAGCTTTGAGCCACGCATCTGCCAACTTGGTATTGCAGCGAGCCGTGTGGAACCAACGCTGCTTTGCAGATTTACAGTTTTAGCTCAGTGCGTCAAAACTCTTCGTGCGAATGAATCAAGACAGGAAGAGAAACATCTCAGTGTGTCAAAGTGAAACTCTGCTGTCAAAACTTAACAAACTCGTCTAAAATAGCTCCCGCAACAAAGCATGAGAAACACACATCGACCTGAATCACCATTCAAATGATCAGCAGCACCCTGAGGTGTTTTACTCCAAACTACCTGATGGGTGTTATTTTTTCACACCTTGAATATTAGACGCACAATCTCGACTGTGAGAGAAGTTTCTTCTCTCCCTTTTTTACACACTCACACATTTTTTTTAGGAAAAAAACAACAATTTCCAACAAATAAAGCAAAGGAAAGCGACACTACAGCGCTGTCCAGCCAACACAAACACACACACAACAACGGTACATCTGTTTCACATGAGAACCAAACAAAAATAAGGGTCTCTGCCTCCATATTTGTACAGTTGACAAAACCGCATCGCCTCTGTTTGTTGTGTTTAAGTTCAGACTGATTGGTCTGGAGGTTTGTGCTCGTGAGCTCTCTCAGGTTTATACGAGACTGTTTCCTTTTACAACAAGGTGAGTTTACCACAGTAAACATATACGTTCCTTATGTGTTCAAGGTGACGTTACGTCATGTTTTTTGGCGTTCTTCCCAGAATATTTTATTGTTCCGATGTTTCGGTCAGAACAATCCTTTCTCGAGTTGGAGCGGTAGGCAAAAAAACTGTGAGGGGGGGGGGAGGGCATGAAAGAGGAACGGGCGTGGTGGAGGGGGCACCGCACGTCTCTGTGCATGTCCGTCCAAGTTAGAGGAAGATTGAAGAGATAACAGCCAGATCAAGCTGGCAGGAGAGATAAATGGCTACAAGACAAGTGTGTGTGTGTGTGTGTGTGTGTGTGTGTGTGTGTGTGTGTGTGTGTGTGTGTGTGTGTGTGTGTGCGTGCGTGCGTGCGTGCGTGTGTACGTGCGCGTGCGCGTGCAAGCAAGTGCATGAAGAGTTGCCAGGAGAGGGACTTTGATGAAAGCGCTGTAGGCGATGGCAGGGGAACGATGAGACAGTGGGTCACTCATCACTTTGTTCTACCTTGCACCTCGGGGTGCAATATAGGATTATATTGCTCCAAACTGGCCGCTCCATTCTCACGTCGCATGAAAATTACCTGACGAAAAAAGGAAAAAAATCAAAAAGATTTCTGGAGGAAAAAAAACGAGCATCACGTCAAACGCTGCAGACTGAGGGTCCCTCCCCCCTGAAGTCGGTCTTTTCTCCTCCGCGCCCCTCACCACCACCTCCTCCTCCTCCTCAGGCCTGGTGCTGAGGACGGCCGGCCGGGCTTTAACGCGCGGCCTCCACATTTTGACATCTGGTGGCCTAGATAAGCAGGAAACACACTGAGCACATCGGCTGATCGGTCAGACTAAAGGGCGATTAAAGCGCATAATCTACCTGATATGTAATGAGGGGAAATGGTCTGGATCACAGAGGCAGACGGCTGCAGAGAGGAGCTCTCAGAAACCAAGGCTGCACGGCTGCACGTCTTCTTCTCTCTTGACAAGACTGAATCAAACCCTAAAGTGTCACATTTAAAATAGACACATTTGGGTGTGTTTGTTTTCAGTATCCAGTTCTGGGATGATCATTTGTGCACATGTGCAAATAGTTGTCTGGTTTTAGTGTGGCTGCTGAACATTAGCTGACCTGTCAGCGCCGTGTGGATCAGCCATTAGACCGGCGTTCCATTTACATCAGTTCGTTGGAAGCCAAACGGTGGCGCGCACACATTCTGGTCCGCCTGAGCGATCGGTCACCAGGGAGGTTTGGGTGTTTTCAAACCGGAGGCGCTTCACTGCACGTGCCTCTGAGAGACGGCGCGACTTCCAGCAGCCGCGCGGAACTTGGCGCAACACCTGCGCTCGGGGGGGGGGGGGGGGGGGACTTGTTTCTCTTCGGCTAATGAGAAGCACGAAGAAGCAACAGTTGAACAGCTGAGGTGAGTGGCCAGCATGGAGGCAGCACGCAGGCAGCGCGATAAAGTGAGGCCACAGTTACTGTAGTTCTACTTTTAGCTTCTGTAACAGATGAGGGGAAAGATGAGGAAAATACTGCAGAAAAACATGGAGGAAAAGTGTCTTCCTGTCAAATATGTAAACTTCGGGATGAAAAACAAGTGAAGAGAATATAATAATGTTCTACTGATTGTTTTCTGAGAACTTTCTGCTTTGTAAATGTGAAATTACAGGCTAACTGCATTTATGCTTCATGCTTCAATCTGTTTTTTATTTGCTTTGTCTAAACATGTCATACAGAAAGCTCGCGGACATGTTGCTGGTCTATTGTGTGTGTGTGTGTGTGTGTGGTGTGTGTGAGTGCGTGTGTGTGCCTGCGTGCATTGTTTGTCCCACCCCCTTTTTTTGTTCCAGATGCAAAAAGATGATGCGTATGAGTCATCGCCTCGTGGTGTAGAATATCGCTGATCCGAGCGTCCCTGATGAAGAGCAACTGTGGAGGGAGACAGACAGACGAGAAACCCCACGGAAACAGACTGTGACAATGCCGCTGCCGTTGCCATGGCGACCCCTGGCTCCGGCTCGTGTCGCCGGGAACATAACGTTTTCTTCTAATGAGGCAAACTGGATCATTTTGTCCATTTACCTGTGTACCTAGCCGACTCCCCCCCCCCGCCCCCCCTCCACCTCCCCCCCATGCCTTTTATCACCCGTGCACACACACACACAGAGGCAGAGACGGGGGTGAGAGAGGGAGGGAGGGAGGGGAGGAGGAGGAGGCAGGGTTATGACTGCAGCTTGTGTATTTACTTTGTGCAGTGCTGAGAAGGTAAATTGCTTCTTTGTGCTCTGATGTGAGACTCGCAAGACAAATGCGAAAAAGATTGCCTGCTCCAACTTACTGATTTTGCGCCCTGGCGGCAAAGTCAAGGTGACCCCTACACTTCTGCCGCCGATGCTCACCAAAAAAAACACCCACATAAGGCTGCAATGTATCCGACCAGCGAGGCGCCGGTGAACCTGCCAACTGATTTGAGTTATTTCCACCGAAGGCAAATCTCATATCGAGGCGTCCCGGGCAAGACGGTTATCGTTGGTAGTTAATCTATGAAGCACTGACAGTACTAGTATCTGGTGCCGTGCATGTTTGGGACAGCCTGTCCTGAACTGTATCGAAGGCACCCAGATGGCTCCTTCAGAGAGGTCAAACACTCGCTCCTGCCTTCTAAACAACCCGCCCAAATCATCCTTTTTGCACTCGGTTTGCTAAATACAGCACACCCGCGTCACTGACTATCACCAGGCCCCACCAGAACGCCATAAACCTCTTTAATCTGCCATCGGAACGCGACCGAAAGCAGCGCCGCAACCGAGGGTTTTATTCTCGCAGCGAACCGTAATTACATCCCGCTGTTGCTCACTTTAAAATGACTGACAGTTTATGTACAGCCGAACCCGAGGCAGCATATTAATCAAACCTGATTGATGTTTTCTCTTGCCGTTAAAGGTTGTTTACATCCTGCCATGGCGGCGATGCAAATGAGCGAGGGGAAGCGCTTCACGGGCATGTGTGGATTTAGCTGGTGGAGCCCTAATTTTACACAGAAAACATGTCTTTTTTTTATAATTCCACCAGAAAATTTACACTAATGAATTCAATTTCTCTTAGACAAACAAAGAGCTTCTCAACCAGCATGGATTTAAAAAAATCACACATTTCATATGTATTGAGATAATTCCATCAACAATTTGACACAGTGAAATAATATCAAAACATATAGATGGAATTAAATTAAAGTGACAGCTGATAAAACTTAATAAGTTACACAATTATTGCATGTGACAAATTTGCATGCTAATCTCAGCTGCAGGGTGATGTTGTGGTTCGCGATTTAGAAACCAGAAGGTCCAACGCCGGCTCGGCTCAGCTCCGTGTTGCGTTTCATCCGATCGCTCCAAACTTCCACAATTTCCTGCTCTACTTTTTCCACCTCTGCTCCCGTCACCGGCGCCACCTGGCTCCCGAGTCTGGTCACTGACGCGTCAGCGGCCTTGACAAGACCGGCCTCGCTTTCCGAGTCATCCTTGGGAAATGAAACCGTCGACCTGGGTATGACTGACACCGAGAAGCCGCTTCAAGGATCCGGCCGGCACTCGAACCTTGAAAAACGCTGGTGCGTCCCTGAACGCAACAGAAAACAGAGCCTGTGATTGATTGCCTTTACCGGGGAAGGTTTATTATGCCGCTGCCTAATGACTTTCGCGCTGTCGCGAGAGAAAACCAGTTGCGGCCATTAAGGCGAGGTGTCTCCTCGCACTCAGGCTCCGCTTCTGGAAAAACACCGGCGTTTACAGTTCGTAGTAACGAGCTGAAGACAAAAAACCCCTCCAGCCTGTGAGTCTGTGTTGCGCGCTCAGTGCGGGGCCGTCCTGCAGTCGGGTTCCAGAGCCTGCAGGTCTAATGGTGGGGGGATGATCTCACCATCATGCCCACGATGAATGCCGGATCATTCAATTATAGAGCAACACAATGAATCATTCTCCTCTCCACTGACAATCTCCTCCACACTCAACTCATTTGACACCGCCAAGCCACAGAAGATGGCCCTGTTATCTTCATAATATGGATAAACAGTGACAGTCGCCTCAGACAGAGAGGGCCATTTTGATGGCAGCAGATCAAATGAGAGCTCATTATGGAGGGGGGGGGGAGTGACAGATCAGTGTCTGCGGCGGTGGCTTACAGGCAGGGTTTGGAGAAAAAAAAGAAAAAGCACTGCGGTCCTGCTGGGATGCCGGCGCCCCTGCACTGGATTCCCACCACGGCCGAGATGGAATTAGTGAAGTGAGGCTCTGGTCCCGTGACCTCGCTCAGCTGACCAAAAAGAAAAAGCCTCTATCTTGTCCCTCCAGCTCCTGCTTCTATCTCCCTCACACATTCGCATACTTGTCTTGTTCCACAGTAAATGTGTCAGTCATGGGTCTCACTGCTGGAACAGCCTGTCAGATCCTTCCCCCTTCCCTTCCCCCCCATGCTCCTCTTTTTCCTCTCTGCTCTCCATTTTTGGTCATTTTTCGAGAAGAGAGAGAGAGAGGGAGGGAGGGAGAAAGAGAGAGAGAGAGAGGGAGAGAAGGATTGCATACTGAGGGAAAATGGTGGCTCTTAAAGCAAAGCTGTGTTTCTTGGGATTATTGGGATTTTGCGGTGATCCGCAAAGAGTCAAAAGGGAATAGGTCAGCAACCGGGATCTCGCTATTCTCTCACCGTTCAGTGAATCGCTTCACGTTCCGACTCAAATAGGTTCATATTCTGACGTAGGATCAACAGCTATGAGAAGTTAAACTGACGGTTTAAAAAACAGCCAGCTGAGCTTGGAAGGCGATGATTCAGACGCCAGTCTTCGGCGCGCTCGTGCGTCGGCCCTATGGCTGGGCTTCACTTCACATCGGCATTTCCACGTCTGTGGTCTGCTCCGTGTCTGGGAGACTTCCCAAAGAAAATCCACGCGGAGCGCCGACCTTTGGGAGGAAACTCCCGAGTTAATTTGACGCTGTATATTTGACATCCACTCGCGTATTCGGAAAAAAAAAACACACACAAAAAAAACAACAATCCGTCTCGAGCAGTTGTGTCAACAAGCCGAGAGCGAGCAGCAGGGTGCAGCGTTTCTCCAGAGGTATTTGTGGTTTATTTTACTGGGAGAGTCTCTCTCTCTTTTTTTTTTCCCGCGCCTCAGTTATAGTATCAGTCTGACACGTCATTGCAGCAATCCTCTTTGCGGCTCTTGTTCTGACCAGCACGTGGTTCAGTGTGAGCGCAGATAGGAACAGCAGGGGGCCTGAAATGTGAGGGGAGGGGGGGGCTGTATGTAGAAAGCAGGGTCATGTAGATTGAATGGGAGAGTGTCCATATGTTTGTAAAGCGCATTTCGGATGCTAAAGATGCACAACTTAAGATTTAAAGTAGCTATTTGGGAGATTTTCACAGACAAAAGTTACACATGACACTGTCTCGTCATTTGTTTGCTACAGTTTTGCTGAAATTGAAGGTAAAGCATCATGTTTTTCACTGGACGTCCTTTGTAGTTCATTTTCTGTGTGAAATAACGCTGAACTGTTCTTTCGACTGGACTATTTCCCATTTCATTCATCCCCTCCTTTTCTCTTCCTGCAAAACAGCGTCAAATGTCTGATGACTCATCCTGCACACGAGGGGCAGTTCAGAGCCCCTCTCACAGAAACCCCTGGAAAAAAAATCACCACAATTGATCACGTGAAACGCCAATCAAATCTGGAACAACCCTCCCACCTGATAAATAAACAAACACATCCTATATACGTCCTTTGCCAAATGCTAGCTGGGATGTGTTTCAGCCCCGATAACTCTAGCTTGGATGAGGCGTCAAGAGCAGACGGATTGATGGACAGCATTACACCCAAATGTCTTTATATTCAACACCTGCTCCCTCACTGATCCACAAGGTGCCTTGTTTCAACAGCGTGCGTGCAGCGTGACTGACAACTGCTGAAACCAATCTCCACTTTGACTTTGATGATTTGAATGCTGTTGCAGGTGTGTTGGGAAGGAAACGACTGCTGCAGTTTGTTTGAGCTGGACGAAAAGGCAGCGTTGAAAAGCTCCGCACGAGTCTTCCTTCTTTTTTTTCGGTCTGAAAACCAGTAACGTCGGATCAAAACAGCTTTATGGCCCCGAATCACGTGTCCGCCTCGGGGGAGCGGTGTGCAATTTGTGCAAAATGTGAAACAAACTATCCTTCAAATCCCAGTCAGCCACTTCACTGGGAGAGAGGGACATAAACTCCACTTGTGGACCAGTTCCCAACTGCTTTCCAGCCCAGAAGCCTAACCGAGGATCCATGTGACCCTGAGTGATGCACGCACACAAGACTGTGAGCAATTCCGCACACACACACACGAGAGAGACTCGGGATCTGGGCTTTAATTGGGCAAGACTTTGTTTTTCTCCATTAAGTTGCGGATACGAGAAGGGATGACTGGCTGAACTGGCGTCCTTTCAGCCAGCCAAGCCCCCCCCCCCTCCATTCTTGCACAAGTGCTGGACCCATGCCACGTTGCACAACGCGCGGAGAATAGGTGGGCCCAGAGGAGCGGGGGTTAACCTGGCTTGGACCGGTCCAGTCCAGCGACTGTGACTCCACAGGAAGCAGCTGAAGATCACTCCTTTTCTTCCCCCTCACTGAACCGACAGATTGGAGACGGATCGAGTCTTTGCTGCTGACAAATGAAGCCCGGAGAATCACGGCAATCTCCTCCTTTATTTTTGTGTAACATGCCGGGCAGCCTGTTGACCCCCGGTGAGTGGGCTGTGTGTGTGTGTGTGTGTCTGTGCGGTGTTGCGCAGCCCACAGAACCGCCCAGGCTAATCCCACCATGTGTTTCCTGTATGGGGATGCTTAGAGAAGCCTCGTATGCTTACTGTAAGAGCGTGCGCGTGTGTCTGCGCGTGTGAAAGACCTGAGCGAGCACCAGCGAGACAGAAAGGAAGGGAGAGGCGGCCACGGGAGGGAGCGAGGGAGCGAGGGAGGAGGTGGAGGGGGGCAGAGGCATATCCAGGAGAGAGAGAGGGGGGGATCAAACCTAAACCACAGGATATTTCTGACCTTGAGGGTGAATGGGTAAAAGAGGGATGGAAGACTGAAAGAGAGAGAGAGAAAGAGGAGGAGGGGGGGCCAACAAAGGGATGGAGGGAGAGAGAGAGAAGGGAAGTGGAGTCTTTGGAGGGGAGCTGGAAAACCTCCAGAATCCTCCGCTCAAACCAACCATTAAATTCCAACTGAAGCCACAAAACCAGTGCGAGGACGGACGAGGGTTCCTTCTGCCCACAGTGGCTGCATGAGTGCATGTGTGTGTGTGCCTGCCTGACTGCCTGCATGTGTGTCTGTGGTTGTACCCTGTTACCTTGTGTGTGTGCGTGCGTGCGCGCGCATGTCTGCCATATGTGATTAAAGGGTCCGAGCAGAGGAGGCCAGGAAGCAGACGAGTGATGCAATCGACGGAAGCGAAGGAGAAGACGCGAGGGCGGCAGGAAGGAAGGGAGGGAAGGGGAGGAAGGAGGAATTGTTGCTTCTGGGGATCCAGCTCTCGAGGAATGTGCTGACGGCCGTGCCCCACACAGTCGGGGAGAGTGTTGCATCCTGGGTAAACTCTGCGGAGGTGACACCACCTGTTTTAGCTGCGTGCGGATGAGAAAATCGCACATTATAAAGGGATAGACTGTGTGAGTCATTATTGTTAATTTCCAACGGCACAACAAGCCCCTTTCTGTTTGGTTTTTTTGGGTTTTTCTCGTCCTGTGTGAACTCGTCTCTCTCACTTGCAGGGCTGGAGGCCCGAATCCACCCTCACACACGCAGCAGTGGAGATCTATTTCGGTGCGAGCTACACAATGTCCACAAGCACCCACACAAGCTCGGTGGGTAAGGTGATTGGTAAGCCTGGACAAATAGTCTATTTATGAGCATCGCAAGAGTGGGCAGTTGTCCTTGGGCTGGTTCGTCTGCCGTCTGAAGTGCTAAGTGCTGTATACAGTTACAATAGATAGAACATTCGCAAGGACAAATGAAGGTAGGGGTGGTGGGAGGGAGGAGGGAGGGGAAAGGGGAGGGGAGGGGAGGGGGGGAGCGAGGGAGGGAGGGCGAGAGCGAGAGTGCACTGGGAATAGAGATGGTGAGTCAGAGGCCATTTGGAAAGTAATTTCATCTCTGAATGCTGTATATCTTTTCATCAATGAAAGGAAAGTATTTTCCAAACCGGGCAGGCGCGGGAAGAAGAAGAAGAAGGAGAAGAAAAAAAAACATGTCTGTGTTTGGTGAAACGGAGCCCATTCGAGAAGAAGGGGGGAGTAGGACGGACGCTGTTCATGGTTATTTCAGTGCTGGATGGGTTCTGTGTAGGTGCGGATGTTTGCTGCGGTGGTGGTGGTGGTGATGGGGGGGGGGAGTCTGGAACAAGACCACAACAGTCTACAGCCACGGCAGCATCGCTGCAAAGCTGGATTCTAACAAGTAGCAGTGACTAAATAATACTAAGTGGGTTTTTTATTATCATAAACTACATGACCCCCCAAATATGAGGTGTCTTATTTATAGTTGGAGCAGATTTTCACCTAAACGTGCCCCCCTGGTGTGACCAGGAACCAAGAGATGCCTGTAGTGGTCTTTCCACTAAACGATGACCTTTTCAAGGGCTTGGCCCCCACGAGAAGCAGACCACCGGTCACCCTGGACCACAGAATGTCATCACCCACCACCCCAGCACCCGTCCGCACCATGTCTATCTGATACCTGCTGGAACACGTTGACACAAGCTGAGGAAACCGAACCAGAACCCCACCTCCCCCCTCCAACCCCGGGGTCAACGTCCAAGCACAGCTCCGTTTGCGGCTGCCTCGCATGGATAGAATTGGTGTGAGACGGTGTCCCTCTGCACAAGCTTCTCATCATTCTTAAACCAAGGAAAACAAGAAAAAAAGAGAAGCAATTTCCACATTATGGCGTTTAGACAGCCTTCAGTAATTTTCCTGAATCATTGGGTTCCTCTGTCTTGATTTCACACTGAGGTTTTCGGGGTTCCAGCAACATCCCTGACAGGCTGAATGTGGTGTGGCGGGTGGCCAGTTCTAAAGCAAGAGAGAGAGAGAGAGAGGGGGAAAAGGAGACGGGTGTTGGGTTGAGGTGTTAGACGAGACTATCACAGACAGGCCTGGCTGTGTGTGTGTGTGTGTGTGTGCATGTGTGTGTGTGTGTGTGTGTGTGTGTGTGTGTGTGTGTATCCTGGCAAGGCAACCTTGGCCTTGACAGGGCTGCACAAACATGCAGGATATTTGACTCGTGAGCAAATGTCTTTCCCCGCATAAATACGGGGCGGAGTCTGGTGATCGCCAGAACAACTGAAACCGCTCTCTGAATTTGCATGAAATCAATAAAGTTCACCCCGGTGTCACGGCGCGAACGCACCGCCGAGAAGGAAAAATAAAAAAATAAAAGGAGTTGAAGTCTGTCGAAACTCATGAAATATGGTCTCAGTCACTCGGGTTCACTGACCGGAGGGGAAGGCAAAGACAACCGCAGAGCGCTGCGCTGGAAACCGCCTGGCGATGGGTCTGGCGTCGGCCGCGCGGTGATATGGGCGAGCACAGGCGAGGACCGCTCGCGGTCCCTCCTCTTGGACCACCACCACCGTCCGCGCGTCCGCGCGGCTGCTGGAGTGTTTACCGTCGCCGGTTCAGTTCATCTCTCCGGGATTATGAGTCAGCCCTGTTAAGGAGCCGCGCAGAGGTCCTGCGAGGACACCGGCAGACTCGGCTCACCCTCGCTGCATCCAAATTAAAGTGTTTGCGCGATTTCCAGCACACACACAAAACCGAGACCAGACACAACCATCGCCGTCACCGTCAAACTCCTCAACTCAGCTCAGCAGTTTTTCTTCTCTCTCTCTCTCTCTCTCTCTTTTTTAACGGCATGTGTGTTTCTGCAGCCTCAAATTAAACGCGGCCTCGGCGTTGGCTTTGGCGTTTCGCTGCGTTGTTTGTGCGCTGTGGAATGCCAGCGTTGATATTTTCGGTCGTGTGGAGGAGTCGTTCGCGGCAGAGCAAACACGGGAGCAGCGGAGCCGGGGCGAAAAAAACCAAAAAAAAAACGTTTTGTTTGCCGAGCCCCCGTCGCCTTTTTCAGCGAGCGTTCGCGCCTCACCTTCGTCACTGACAACCTGATGATGTGTCTGCGGGGAGGATAATTTGTTACTGGAAAGGCCCCGGCTGGCTGCAGCTGGCTATTAGGGCACGCCGCGAACTGGCAGCGTCTGAAAGCCCGACTTGTGTTTACCTCACATCCCGTGCGCCTTTGAGCGACCCGACGTGCCCCCGGGGGTGGGGGTGGGGGGCTGTGCAAAAGGCCGACCAGAGTAGATTAAAATGGCACATTTCCGAAAAAAAACCTCGACTGTTTGACCTTTTGTTTCTTCCCGGCCGATGCGGCGCATGTTCATCCCCTCAATTACACGTGTGGGCCGGGCCAATCTGTTTTCTCTGCCCCGAGAATCGCAACATCACGAGCCAAAAATAATGAACCGAGATGATGGTTTGATATTTACCAGCGGCCGAGGCATGAAACAGAATCCGCCCTGCCTTTCATATACGCACCGCCGCGCGGCGAGGGGTGAGGGGGGTGGGGGGTGGGGGGATGAAATTGCAGTCCAGGTAGTCATAACCACAATGATTGCTTAATATCTTCTTTTATCATCTCGGTGAAGCTGCAGAAGCAACTCTGTGTGAGGGAGACGGGAGCCTCTGCTTCAGTCCAGACTGAAACAAAGAGACACTCCGACCAACACGCAACATCCAATTATCCACACGTATGTTCCTCTAATTTGTGATTCCATTGCATCCAGCGCTCATTTCCATATCTTCATGGAATACAGCAAATGATATCTATGCAAATACTCTTAACTCCAATGAGCATCCAGTCACAGGCTATTAAATCTGCAGGTGTTGCGTTTCTTATGAAGATAAATCGGCACCCACCTGTCGTCGTGAAACGTGTGAGCTACAGAGCGGGGTGCAGCCTCTGTCAGTGTGGCAGAGGAAGTGAACGTCATAGAAAAAAAAAAGCCAGGTGAACACGGTGTTCCAGGTCAGAGCTGGAGTCTGCACCAGCGTTGATCCGGAGAGCAGCATGAGTCACCGGCACAGGGGCAGATTGCTAGCTTGCAGAATTCATTAAGACAAATGTAAGGTATATGGATTTCCTCTGGAAGAGGAGGGGGGAGGAGGGGGGAGGGAGAAGAAAAAAAAGAGAGGAGATATCTTGGCAGCCGCAGAACAGCACCCCAGTGAATCCTCAAGTAGCTTTCCATTCACCTCTGGAATGACAGCTTTTTTGCGACCCTGCGGATGATATATATGTAGGGGGTGAATGCAAATGAATTCGCCTAAATCCCCCAGCAAGTTGGCCTATTTCGCATTTAATCCCTGAGATCCACAAAACAAAACCTAAAACATGGTGGTTGCTAACTGTTGGGGGGGAAAATGCGAGTTTGATGAAAATGGAATAAGGGAAGGAAAACATGTTGGTGAGTCACAACATCGAAAGGAAAAATGTAACTGGCTTTTTAAAAAAATAAAAAAATACAGGTTTACTGATTGTCAAACCAGCACAACATGCTTCAAATATGCTGAGTCTGTTCTGTGCAATGCCGCTGCCATGCGGCCACTAGCCGGTATTACATGAGTAAACACACATGAAGCTACCAAAGAGTTACGGTAACATCATTAATGTACACAATAACTGCTTTGGTCGATTTTACTGTCAGTTTATACGCACCTTTTGTTATTTAGTTGTCCACATGCAGCAGGTTTAGAACCCTTCAAAATGAACGTATGGCAGTGGCTGCGTTGTGTGACAGATAAGATGACTAAATAATACAAACTAACTTGTTGATGCTCTGCTGAAAAGAAACAGAAAACGAAAACAAAACGTGCCCAGAGAAACGTGAGAAACTTGAGGACATTTTCTGTTCTTCCAAACTGTTGAAAATATTTTCAAAAGAAAACGTATAAAACGTGTGAATGCTAAATAGAATCCATTTATCATACAGTTAATGTTATTTTACCTCCCGAATAACCAATACTCTGTTTGACCAAATTAAACTGAACAAAAGTCTAAAGAAAACAACTGTAACAGCGCTTTTTTTATTTAGATGCCAGGTATTAGATAAAGAAATAAAAAGGCTTAGTTATTAAATTAGATGCAACAAATTCTAACATACATGTTGGATTTTATTGTGAAGCTCCTGTAGCCCAAACAAAGTCGCAATGAAGTGTTAATAACGCAGGACACAACAACGTGTGACGGTTGGTCCGTCGCGTGGGAACAAACTCGATCACCTGCAACCTTGTACCGTTTGGTTAATCGGTGACCTGTTAAGATGTCACAGAAGCGGTTTTGA
>JAUESF010000019.1:9725556-9736401 GCA_032274765.1 Malacoctenus tetranemus | reverse complement strand
CACGTTGTGTTCCTTTCCCCCCACCGCGTCAATTTGGCCGCGCGGCCGTGAATGGGTGCCATTTTCAAACATGCAAATATGGGAAGCCTCGGCCTGTATCAGCTGATGCGGGTCCGTGTTGCTCTTGGACGGGCCTGAAAGGAGCGAGGGGGGGGAGAGACGTACTGAGAGTTAGAAAAAGGTCGCGCGAACTCGCCCGGGATTACTTTACCGACACTTTCCGTGGCTGAGGTCCCCTGAATGGATCCATTGTGGGGGTGGGTCTCCGCTCGCGGAAAGCAAACCCTGTCAGGATCCAGTTCATTAGCACCTAGCTTACTGTTTGAAGTTCCTTATTTATCCGGTGTCTAAAGGGGGGGAACCCCCGTTCCGACACAGGCAGGCCAGTTTGCGTGTGCGCGTGCAAACGTGTGTGTGTGTTCATGCGCGGGCATGTCGTATGTACTTGTGCAAAACTCATAGGATCTACAGGGGGTTTCCAGAGGCGAAGGGCTCAAGAGCAAATAAAACTTTCCGTGGTGCAATAAAACGTATGGGGAGCGAACAGGAGGCACATTGGTGCTGCTCTGAAGGTGGGAAACAAGCCTGAGAAATTGTTGAGAAAATATATACATAAGGGCTCCATGTATTTATGTTCTGACAGTCGCTGCCCTTGACTTTGTAAAAAAAACAACAAAAAAAGGAAAAACAACAGGAGCAGAAGGAGTTGAACGTCTGAAACAAAGCACAGAACTGTGATATGGTTGTGTTTTTCTGATGCTGCTCTCTAAACACCCAAACAAGTTATGGTGTCATTTTTTTTAAGGATATAGAATTTGTATTTGTGAACTGTGTTCAAATCCATTTTATCGCTGCAGAAGCAACGATCCATCCTAGGAGGCTGTATTTCCAGCTGTCATGTGAGAGTGGCCTGCGTGCGTGCGTGCGTGCGTGCGTGCGTGCGTGCGTGCGTGCGTGTGTGTGCGTGTGTGTGTGCGTGTGTGTGTGCGCGTGTGTGTGTGTGTGTGTTTTTGCCTCTCTTTTCTTTTGTGATCGCTGGGCTCTCTGGAAGGCGTCCCTGCGCTTCTGGTCAGACAAAAGTGCCGCATTGAGCAAAACCTCCACTCCACTTTTATGGTCTGTGTGGGCCGTCCTATTTGTACATGCTTAGAGCAAATTAGACCAGCAGCTGCGCATGGCTGTCCGATTCCATGTTGGCTTTTTAAGATAAAAATATGCTCTGGTAAACCTCGCGGCTCGGCATCCAGAAATATGCGGGCCGTTTCTTCTGGCGCTCGCCGACACCTCGCCATATTTACAATCAACGCTTCGACTTTTTTCGGCCCGAAACGAGGGCAGAGGAACGAACCGGAGTTGTGAGGGTAAATTGAAAGGCGAGGAGGAAAGAGAGGGACATAAAGGGGGGGGCTAGAAAGGAAGGGAGGGACCACCTATGCAGATGTTTTCCACATGTAAAGGAAAACAAGCTGCAGCACGATGAGCACGGGACGACGGGAGGAAGCCGGCTGCACCTGCTGTGGGTGAAGATCAGTCCTTCACACGTCAGGCTGCTTTAGACATTAATGAGCTACGAGTCAGTGAGGGAGCTTTAATGATCACTTTGGAGTTTGGAAATTTGGAACTAAATATCTTTCGCAAACACTTCTAAAGATCTATTTTCAGGAATCAACTTTTCAAAGAATAAAATATAGATAATTCTGACTGTAGGCAACGTTTGTTTATTGAAATGAGCGTGCAGACAGGGACGACGGCTCTGAGCCACGTTGCAGAATCGGTCGTTTCTTTTTTGCGCTCCTCGAGGTCAACCGTTCCCTCCCGAGAAGAAGCCTCCTTCTCTTTAAATATGCTGAATAAATACTGCACACCTGCCTGATTTCCATTGATCAGTCACGTCTGGCCTCATGTCTTGAGACAGTCGGGAAAAGTTGTAGGTAAATATAATTTCTGACAGGGTGACAGGAATAAGGAATGGTCCCCGCTCGGAATTGAGTTCTTAAGCTAATCATCCATGATTATAGGCCTGGAAGCCAAAATACACTCCATGTGAAAGAGGTTGTTTTCATCTGCGCTCGCTGCTGCTGCTGCTGCTGCTGCTGCGGAGCGACTGGCTGACAGCGTTACCTATTCTCCCGAGGGCTCCCGCTCTCCTTCTGCCTGGATCCGGCTGGCCCGCAGCAGGTCCCGGAGCCCCCCGGAGACCGGTCCTGGAAGACCCTGGGCGGCGTTGGCAGCGCGCGGCTGGCCGGTGTCATTTAGCCGCGGCCGGGCCCCCGGACAAAAGCATCTCTTGTTGTCGCGAAAGCTGTTTGTGGTGCTGCCTTCCCAGCCCTGTGGAAAGGAAAGGACAGCCAGTGGCCGGTGCCAAACAAACCTGCTCCAGCTCACCTGTGCTGCGGGAGTGTGGAACCGAGTGACCCAGATCTGGATGGAAACCATTGCAAATATTTCCCAGCAAGGCCTGTGGAAGAAACATTCAGCAGGGCCTCTCAGCGGGGACTTCGGCTAACTGTAAATGACTTTGACTCCTTCGGGTTTGTGTCATCTGTTCCTAAGAAGTAGTAAACAGTCGCTTCACCGTCAAGGCTGCACCGACACTCAGTGCGCTGAAAGACTGAGATATTATCAAGGGTCACTGCTGCTGAGGCTGATTTGGCCTTTTTTCTTTCTTTCTTCTTCTTTCGCCGAGGAGTTTATTGAACACCGCAGCAAGTTCTTGATTAGAAGCAGAATGCTTGTTGATGAGCAGCGAGTCTGTTTATGGCCTCGTCTGCACAGAGCCAGTGGCAGAAGGGCAAACCTCGATGCCCAAAAACTGCAGCTCAGTTTAGAAGCGTAAGCCATGCTGCAAATATTTGGCTTGGCTGCAGAAATTGAATTATATTGGCACAGAAAGCTTCGAAATAAAAAAAAAAGAAAGAAAAAAAACAGCAACCTTGGGAACAATTATGCAAAGTGAGACGCGGTTAAACCAAGTGCTACTGGTTTTCCGTTCCGTCCAAGACGAGAGAGGAGGAAAAAAGGAAAAAGAAGCTGCTCGAGCGGAGTTGATCCACCTTAATAAATATGTTGAGGCGTTTTGTCCTTGTCACGCCTGTTGTGGCTGTAGCTCGTTTTTTTTTGGGGTCGCGTCGGAGAGGTTCTCGGCTTTACGAGCGAGCGCGTCTCACAGGGGAACTTATTCATGTGAGCCGAAAGCTGCGGTGACTTGATGGTCCGTTTCAACCGCAGATGAAACCTCGTAACAGATAGCGTTTAATAAATGTTCAAAACATTTCACGCTCTGTCAACACAATCAGCACAATTCTGGAATAAACAGCAGTCAAGTCTGCCTCTGCAATCGGATATCAAAACAAGATTATGTGTGCACGCAATCGAGTGTTTATTTTTCTTTAACTCTTCCAACATTGTAGCAGAGGAATAAAGTAACGCGATGGGTGAGTGTATCAAAACTACGTGGCAGGAAATGCGCTTTCTTGCTGAGATGTTTTTTATATTTTGGACGCAGCGAGCGAGTTGCATAATGTTTTATTTTGGACTTATTTTGTCATAACCTCACTGACACCTGCTGACACCTGGCACGCAACTGTTTTCCACAGAAAACTAAAGTACACACACGAGTTGACGAACCGAACCGCAAGTGAATGCACACTGCTGCGTCTGTATGACAGGGTTTGTTACCAGACAGTACACACAGTGTGACATGCACTGAGCCTCCATTCTGGGGATGCTGCGAGCTTGGATGTGCAGTTTTCAATGGATGAAAGTTACGGCGTGCTGAATCGTGCAACTGGCGCTCCGTCAGCGGCCATTGAAGTCCCACCTGCAGGACACAGGAAACACACACTCCATTGGCTCCCAGTGACACAAACACTAATGCGGCTAGCCAGCTACCTAGCTAACCATCATGCAAGCCTTTAAGCCAGCTTTGTTTGCTCACAGCTGAGGCTCAAAAGAAAGGCAGGAGCAGTGTAGAAAAGGGCCAGCTTTGACAATTTTCACACAAAGAGCGCACTGTTGGCTAACAGTGAGCAGCCTGTTTCTGGGAGGTTTGCACTGTTCCTGGGGCCCATTTCATGGAACAGTTAGCAAGGCCAAAGGCAACCCCGTCGACTGGAGTGATAGTTACGGCCTTCGGGGCCAAACCTGGGTCTGGCCCTCTCGCTCTCCCCCCCCTCTGCTCCCCCACCCCACCCCCACCCCCCCCAGCTCTGAGACTTTTACACAAAGCCGACTGGGGACGCCGGTTGCTGCAGGTGTCCTCTCATAAAGGCCCCACATCACATGGGCCGGTGGACCGACTGACTGACTGAGCTGGCATGTTTGTTGTGTTTTTTTTTCCTAGCCCGCAGGTGTTTGAGAAATCTAGACAATAATGAGGGGCCTTATAGTCAACGTCAGACCGGTTGAGTTATTAGCAGGAACTGCCATTTTTGTATTTTCATATTGTCACTGCATGAGAAATATAGCCTGTGAATAAGCAATAGTTTTCTTTTTTTCATCCGGGTTTAATGATGTTGATGGATATTGGTGCGGGGGTTTAATAAGAATGTGGTTGGCCTCGGTGGTCACGGGCGTCAAGGAGAGTGTGGGTGACTTATTCCGGTTAAAGCAAAACAGTTCGAGCAATTATTTAGAGACGGATTAACATTGAAATACAACCCGAACCTCAGCTGGAGTGGCTGGATCTATCCATCACTCCGGCCTGGGCTGCGGCCAGACCGTTAATTTCTTTCTACCACAGTATCAGTGTTTGAGAGGATGCTTCTTCCAGCTGTTTCTACAATTGCAGCAGCTATTTAAAAAAAAAAGGAAAAAAATCCTGCCTTGTTTGATTTAGTTGTAATGGGATGGAGAGCCCAGATATACAGCTTGTGTGGTAGGAAGAGGAAAGAGGAAGAAAACATGCGAGTCGAGCCGAGAGAGAAAGAGATTAATATCCAGGCTTCTCTCCTCTCGACCACAGAGTGGGCATAAAGAGGCCGGCGCCTCATTGAAGTCAACCCCGAGCCGTGGCTGTCCTATAGTTTTTAGTTTGGTTTGGACGGAACAGGCAGCCTGGCCTACAGGAGTTGGGAGGACAGGGCCCAGGCTTTCCCACATCACTCAAGCGCCTCTGATAGGCGGTCGCACGGGCCGATAATGACAGGGGGCAGAGATTTAGTATTAAAGTCTCCTCCGCTGCCTCCTCTGCTCCTGTCTGACGTCAGACTGTTAAATACGGGGATGAGAGCATGGCATGGCCCTATGGGGAAGGGAGGTAGACCTGTCTTAAGTATAGAGCTTTGTGTGAGAGAAGCCTGGCTGGGTTCCCTTTGGACTGTTTCTAGGGACTCCAACTGTAAACAGCACGTGGGAATTAAAAATCACAGTCGATCATTAAGAGGGATTTGCCGCCGCCGTAAACGCGAGTCCGGTCCAGTACATAGTGATAAGATTGAGGGTGGACAGACGTCTTTTCAATGCGATGACTCACGAGTGGTTTGAACTGACTGGGTGGATTTTGGTTCCGACACACAGCGCTCCAGGCCAAAACAACCAGCAGAATATTCCCAGTAGCCTCTTTGGTCGTTGGGAAGCCCTGGCTGGCCGTCGTTTCAGTTATTTAACCACCATCCCACATACAATATCGAAGGGTTTTTCCCTTGTTATTTGTAGAGCATAATAGTATTTGAGTTTATGACTAATGAACATGGAAAGCCAGGGAAAGGAAAACTGGATGACTGGAGGCTGGTTTCTTTAAAAAAAAGTCATACAGTCGCAAGTTAAAACGACCTCATTGTCTGTGCCAGTTTGCAAGTGAACCATGCAACCGGCAGCCGAAGCGACACGGCAACATGAAAGCAGCCGACCGCTGCACCTGCATCCACAGATCATCACACCATTGTGGCATTTAAAGGAAAGGCCTCAGCCGAACACGCCCCCTGACCTTCTCCAGCTAACATAAACTAATTAGGCTGGCTCTGAAAGGAATGGCCTGCCATTGGATTAATCAGCCTCCACAGATCTGGACCGTGCAATCCCTGCTCCAGCCCGCGCTCCCCACTCGAACCTCATTATCTCACATTTTCAAAGGAGTGCCACGGCAAATGGAAAAAAAAAAAGAAGGGGGCTGAAGGGACGGAGAAACGGAGGAGGTGGCGGTGCAGGAAGGGGCTTCCCCGGTTCCTCTCCTCTCACATTGGACTCAGAAAGGAAATGTCAAGCGTGAAGCTCCGAGAGTGGTCAGTGCTGCTCAGTCCAGCAGGCAGCACAGAGGGGGCCTTTGTCCACCATCACTTAGCGCCAATTACAGCCCGTCAAAATAGTTTTTCTGCTGTGGGGCGACGTGTTAATGGGCCCGGCGTTGGGTGTGAGGAGCGACCTTGTCCACACACACCAACCAGGGGTCAAGGGTTAATAGGGACCCTCTGATGTGGCGGATGAGATTTTGGCAACCTTTAGCTGGCAAGGGAATGCCAGGACAAAGCCTGCAGAATGTGATACAATTAGGCGGACAGCTAGCCATTCTGAATGGAGCTCGGGGCGGCATGGCTTAGTTAGCTCCGAGCAGATGGGCAGCCGTATGCTCGCCAAACAGGTGCCTCGGAGGGTCAAACTCCCTGAGACATGTGAGAGAGGACCAGGTGAGGACACAAACGCCAGGCAAATTCAAAGCCTTTAACTTGGAGCAGGCGGCAATTAAAAATCCTGTCGAACAAATGACTGCTCTTCTCCACACAGAGAGGCTCCCTTTGTACTTGTCAGAAGGTCGGAGACCATCAGGACTCCTGCCGCATTTCCCATCCCAACACTGACCCCATAAAGGCCGGCTGGAGCCTGCCTCCAGCAGCTGACTGGGCAGCCCAGCTTGTAGATTGTCATCAGCCAGATTGAGGTTCTGAGGTGAACTTAGATCAATTAAAATTGATCTTTATTGTGTTTCTTCCGTTAAAATCAGTCAATAATCTGATGTAAGATGGTGGGAAAAAAAGAAAGTTCTGGCAAAATCAGACGTTCATCTTGCTGAAATGCGCTACGTGTTTGGTTTTGGCCATGAGAGCATCAAGCCAGACCTCCGTTTACACCATAAGTGTGGGAACCACACGAATGCCGAACTAACCCATGGGCCCTTACAGGGCTCATAACATCCTGCCAGGGAGAGCTGGAGATTTCTGAAAAAACACCCCTGCGCCACAGTGAGCAAATCCAACCACATGCAAGCCTGTGGGAACCAGCGGATGACATCTATCCACATATAAATACTCTCAAAATACCTTCTGGACTTCTCGGTGTGCCGTTCGTTCCCCTTACCCGTTCCTCTCGGAAATAGTAGTGGTGATCTGCCCCCCCACCCCCCCCACCCCCATCCCCCCAGCTTCATCTAGTTAATGTTAAAATAAAAGAGGTGATTGAACTCGGCCCCCCAAATTGGATTTGTTTAATCTGCATCAAGTTTGAACATCCTGTGTAAACACAAGCGTGTGCAGATGCCGGAAGCACCCCGGCTGGAAACGTAAATGCCCATGGTTGACTTTGGCTGCGAATCAGAGGAGGGGGAGGAGGGGGGGGGACCAGGGCCCGAAAACAGCCCGGAGAAGTTCCATTGTTACCAGGGGGGTTAAAGGCTGCTCATTCAGCGTGGAAACGAGCACAGTGAATTTGTGTCGATGGTGATATATTGGAGGGAATTAACTTTCCATTTGTTTTCCACTCAACAGCAACAACACAGATAGCATAAGTACCTTCATTATTGCTGTCGTGGGATGAAGTAAGGCCAGGGAGCGAAGTCTTGGTGAGAATCAGAGCCTCTGGGAACAGAACGCGAACCCTTCGCACCAAATTGCACTTGGCCACATGATGTGGAAGTAAAAATGAATAAACACAAACCTCATTAAAGGCTCATGTGTGCCAATTAAACAAGCCTTTGGATACACTCGTTTCTTTAACGACTCCGCGGCTGTATTTCACTCTCGTATGATGTCGCAAATCATTAGCAAACGACGTGGTTTCTTTTTTCCCCCCTTGTTTCGCTCTGAGATAAGTGAGAATATGGCTCAGTCTCGATAGCAATTCTTGGCCTTACAGCGAAGGCTCCACCCCTTCCAGCCCAACTCATTAGGGAGTGTGTTTTGGGGAAGGGGAGTGAGGGGGGGGTGAAGGTCACTAAAGGTTAATTCCAATCGCAGTGCCTCCTTGAAGCCGCGTGACAGCATGTCTCCTCTGCTCACAGATTGGATGAGTTCTTGGTTATCAGGCTGAGCTTGATGACAGTCGAGGCAAGAATCTCACCCACGCATGCACGTGGATACGTTTCTCCCCCTTTCTTCCCTCATATACGTCTCGTTTCTAATCATTGAAGAGATTTGCACGTCTAACTTGTACAAGTTAAATTTATTCAGGATAGCAATGCTTGCAAACGCTCGAGGATTTGCGGTATCAGGACTGCCACAACAAAAGGAAATTCAATAAACTGATTTTCTTAACCTAATTCGGGTGTTTTGACAGTTTCATGTGATTTATCTTGTCCAATGTGTGGGATGTGCTGATATGTGATTGCGCTGCCCTTGTTCTTGCTGTTGTCTTTTATTGTTTTCATCAGCCCAAGCTGGCGCTTTATGACTTATCGGCGTGCGCACCTTGATCTTGAGGAGAGCAAATACAGCAAAAAAAACAAAAAAAAGAGGAGGCTGAAAGAAAGAAAAAGAGATGAAGGGGGGGACAAAAGAGTGACCACAGAGCGGTGAAGTCATAACAGCGCAGAAAGAGCGAAAGAATTTGAAAGAAGAGAAAGAATGTGAGACGGAATGAAAAATAAGAATGAAAGGCAGAAAAAAGAAAACAAAGACGGGCGAGAAAAGAGCGAGATGTGGGCCATTCATAAGCAGACTTCTACAAGGGATCTCGGGCCAGCACACCTGCTACTATTCACTTCAGAGGAAATAGACACTCTGTGGAAGAGAGGCTCTTGGCCTCGGGACAAAACCGCTGCAGCGCCAAATTAGAAACAGGAAGGACTGTGGGTAAGGCTCAGATTAAAAACGCACTCCCCACATGGACTCAATATACTGCAGGCCTGATCCGGCTCTGGAAACCCAAAACCCAACAGCACTATTTTATGTCCCAGTCAACAGAACGCCCGCTGTTTGCACAGTGACAGTATGGAGATTTAGTCCAATGTCAACCCCCTCCAATGTTGGTAAACTGTGGGCCTCTAAATGCTGCCCATTCTAATGAGAAAAAGAAGTTTCCAAGTAAACTCGAAGTATACTTAGCATTGGGAGGATAGTATCAATTATTGCAGACCAAGGCTGCCTTGTGCTGCACAGGTGATGGTGGAGAGGTTGTTTGAATGTTTAGGTCATTGGGAAATCATGTGGATGCCGCGTCCAACTTTTCTCTCTGCTCTCTACATCTATCCACATCTGCGCCAGACGACGTGATGCACACAAACACACAGCGAAATACACAGCGCGCAGTTTCCCATAGACAGCCCCAGAACAGCTAATGTTGTCAACAGGCAGCTCGCAAGGAATTAATGACCCATAACACGCTCTCCAAAGGAGAGAAACTTGCAAGAGGTCTGGGAATGTACCAGAGAAGGAAATGAATATTGATATATGCCTGCTGCCTTCCTCTTTGCAACCCTTGACCTCAAACGGGTTTCTCCTCCGCTTACGGGAGCTGTAAGGCATTTCCTGCTCATTCATGTACGTACACATCCAATGTGGAGAAGAAAAAAGAGGAAAGAAAAAAACCCCAAAAGGTTGGTTTTTAAATTCTTTCGGCCCAGGATAAGGGAAAAAAAACGATCCACTCATTCTCGTACAATATTTCCATTTACTCATATGTCCGTCCAAGTAGTGCGTTTCCCTCAATCTATCATTTTCACTGTGGTCACCGGCGGTACAGAGGCCGGCTGTAATTATTCCTACAGGTTTTGAGGACATCTAGAGGTTGTTTCTCCACTCTGGAAAACGAAACGACCTCCTTTGAAGATTCCTATTAACACTCGAGTGTACGCACAGACGCACAGATGGACAAGGAGAACAGACAAACAAAATGTGCGTATCTTTATTTTGATCAAAAAAGGTGCGAAGGGGGGAAAAAAATGACAGCAGCGCAACTCCTGGACTGAATCCATCTGTCTGCTGCTGCTGTCTTTTCCCTCCCTTGCCCGTTTGATGTCTCTCTCTCTCTCTCTCTCTCTGCAAAGCTTTTGCCTCACAGAAGAGGTCATCACGAGAAAAACCATGAAGGGCCACATTCACTCCAGGTCCTCTGACTGATGTCTGAGCCAAGCACGCTGATGGATGTACACACACACACAAACACACGCATGCGTTTGCGCCGCATATGCCAGATGGGGAGTGTGCTCGGTCGGTGCGTCGCCAAGAGGAAAACCTGCCATGACATCACCCAGGGGAGTGCAGGTGCAGGGTCGGGACAGGAAGTGAGTCAGAGGAAGCTTGTTGAGGCAAACTTTGCCGTGCCAGTGACAGGCTGTGGGAGAGCGGGCGCGGGATCGTGAGTTACACCTCGTAGCAGAGCTGGCCCGCGTCCCGACGCGGTGGAGCTGCTCTCTGCATGAGCAGGCGTCTTCCATGTCGCTCCGCAGCCGGAACGCTGAACCCCTCCGTTGACGGACTTTTTCCTTTTCGGTTCCAGTTCGCAAGTTGTCCCACAGAAACAGCTGTCGGAGCCTGTTAGCCTCTAACTTTGTACATCAAAGTGTCACGAGCACAGTATTCGATTAGCAAAATGCTAAATGCTATCCAGGGTTGGAAGATAGATGAATGAGAATCTTGATATGATCCTTTTAAATGTTTGATTTCAAGAGCTTCCAGTGAGAACAAACTACAGTTTGTT
>JAUESF010000019.1:9683765-9694658 GCA_032274765.1 Malacoctenus tetranemus | reverse complement strand
GTGTGTGTGTGTGTGTGTGTGTGTGTGTGTGTGTGTGTGTGTGTGTGTGTGTGTGTGTGTGTGTGTGTGCATTCACACGCGCTCGTTCCCCCTTTCATTCTTGCTCCCACTCTCTATTTTCCTCATTTCTGAAGTCTGTAGCCTGAGGCGAGGAACACCTGCCAGTTTTTTTTCCTCCCTCCTCAATCTCAGATAAGACAATAGAAGCAGTAGAGGTGTTTGGTTACACAAAGAAACAGAGCGAGGAATGAGACATATTAAAACCTCCCCCCCCTCCGCCCCCCCACCCTTGTCTCTCACACACACACTCCCTACAACTCTCCAGGTGTGAATAATGTCACATATTTGCGTGAGCAGGGCATTGTTGGTACCGAGGAGCGAAAAAAAAAATAAAAGAGCCTCGACATTTTTCCGTCAAACTCCTAATTTGACCCGAGCCACAGGTCCCGGGCCCCCCTCTGCAAGCTGTTAAGTTTTTAACGTATCGTTTTTCCCCCCCGCACATGTTCCGTGTTATGTTAGTTACCAGGAATTTGGATTGAATAGACAATGAAGTTCCTGAACCTTGAGAGGAGGATTATTCCTAATGGTAAGCAGAGGAGAGCCGCTGGCCTCCTGGAAAGTTGAGCCACAGCGCCCCCTGTTGGTGAAGGTACAACACTGAATCATTAGGCAGGGGAAAAAAAAGAGGGGAGAGAGAAAAAAAAAAGGAAAAAACCTCGAAAGTCCCAGTTTGGCTTTGGTCTTTTTATAGGCAAGAAACCACATCCCTAGTGTCTTTGAAGAGCTTGTATTCACTAAGTAGTAGTTAGAGCTGCCAGTACTTACTCACTATTTTATAAGTACGAGTGGTGGAGGGAGCCTTTGAACTGAACCCATTTAGAATCCCAAAGCTGATGGCTTTATAATACAGAAGTAAATCGACTATCGTCGCATAATTAGCAGTGATGCCCGTGAATTACCGTTAAGTGTTTTCCCTTGCACAGGTGGACGCGGCTTCAAAGCGTTCACGTCCCCCGTCGCAAAGTTGGTTCCCCCCCCTGCGCACCAGCGTGCACGGTGACACTTCAGACACGTTCTGCGAGAGGCCGGAGAGAAAATGTGAGCGGGCCCAGAGCTGGTGTCGGGTCCCTCAAAACCACACCAGAAACAACCCACAGGAAACAATTAACTCTGGAGCCATAAAACTTTTCAATTATAGTCAAATTGTAAGCACTAAAGTCCCAATTTTGGCCGACGGCCGTGAGTAAAGAGCATCTGTCTGACCCATGAGGCATTTTCCGAGGGCTGCGTTGTTCACATGCTTCAGCCAGTGAATCACAGTCAGTGCTGTGACTCAGTGGTGGTAAACTAGAATCACAATAACCAAACAAGTCCCAAGGTATTAAAAAATACAATGGAGAAGATGTTTTTTCCTGCTATGTTGATTTCACACAATATAATTAGAATATGTATTGATTTTGTGATATATTTTTGAGAAGGAAACTGTCTTAAAGAATGTGAAACAAGTGGATAATAGTATTTTTGCCTGCGCCCACACACCACGACTGCACAGTAACTTGGTGAGAATCCACAAAACTTCTCACTTTCGTCTGGTTTTGTTTATTTCCTAACAAAAGTTTCACGTATTGTCTAAAAACATTCGATCTCAACACTCAGTATCCACCGTGTTCCTGATGCGTGCTGCGGCTGCTTGTTCCTAACCTCAGTGTTTTCTACCCCCTCCTGTGCGCCACCGTCTGAAGTTGAGCAGCGTGCAGTGGGAGAGGAGCTCCAGTAGATGCTGCTAATGCTCCGCGTCGCCTCGGCGCGCTCGGGTCCGGGTTCACAGAGAGGACAGTGCAGGCATCGTCTTGTGCAGACCTTTTGTCATTCCCACAGGCTTTATTCATGCATTCATACATCTCACTCCTCTGTGCTCTGGCCCTGGCGCAGAAAACAGTGACGACAAAGCAGTAATTACAGCGTTGATTAAAAATGTACTCATTTATTTTTTCTCTGTGTGTCACTGTTAGTGTTGAAAAGGAGATGTTGTTTCCTTTGTGGAAGGTTTGAGAGGCTCAGGAGCAGAACAGCACCGTGTTTTCCTTTCATGGAGCTTTTTGCTGCTTGTTTTATACTCAAAGTCTTGATCTACTGGAAATGAAGCAGTCACTTCTTAGGTTTTCTCTGATGCACACGTATGATTTTGAATTGATGGGTTGAGGCTTGCAGGTCCGCAGCTGAAACCCAAATGGCTCGGAGACGCCGACAATCAATTCAGCTCGGCTTAATGTGCCGCTGAACGCAGCGGCCCAGGATGGATCTGGAGTTAATATTGGTAATGAAAGCTGCTGGAGGCAGTCGTCGGCGAACACCTGTTCCTCATCATGCGCGCGTCGAAACGCTGCCGCGCCGCCGCCTCGCTCGCTCCCCGTCGCCGCATATTAAGCGAATCACTTATCTCGCCTCCTCGCCAGCAGCAGCAGCAGCAGCAGCAGCAGCAGCAGCAGCAGCGCGGACACCTTCGTCACGGGCTTTTGGCGTCTTTAAGCGTGAGGTGTCAAATCCCGTGACCTTAACGTGATTGAAGGTCACCGTCAAGGTCGCAAGAGGCATCGTGGCTGTTCAGTTGTTGGACGCTTCAGAGAATTGAGTGTTGCCATCATTGCAAACCTGTAACGGCTCCTTTAACAGGAGGAAATGAACGTTATCAACCTCGAACGAAAGGGTTTTTTTCTTTATTGGTAAAGTCGGCTCCAAAATCAATGCAGCAATCTGCAGAGGAATTAAGGGAAAGTCGTTATTGAACACAAACAACAAGTCTGTCTCTTCTTTTTTTACACAGGTGTGTCTTATGCATTATCTTTGAACTATGGGATAAAACTGATGTACCCCCCCCCTTGAATTGACCTGGATATTCTCTGGCTGTGAGAGCACAAATCAGTGAAAAAAAAACCTTCAGTATCTCATGGCAATAACTGACTTCTACATCTTTTTTACAAGCAAATGTTCAAGCCTCTTTGATGCATCACACAGAAGAAAAGCCGTTTCGCCGAAACACAACCACAAAGAAAATGAGCGTATTCAATTATTTATCCAACAACAACATGAATCGCTGTAATTCTTTTCCTCTGAAGTGGCAACACGAGCTCCCAGAGTGTTCCTGCACAGCGTTTAACCTCTCGTAGTCCTCTGAAATATTACCTGACATCCATCCGGCTCGTGCTTTTCAAACTTATCACTCGCGCTTCGTCGCAGTGGCTTGTTGAGGCCTGACGAATGCGTCGAAGGTAGAAGGGACCTCGTATTGGTTTCTCTCTCGTCGAACTAGTCGCAGCTTTCTGTTTAGCTCCGGTTACACTCAAAACGTGACTAAACACATTGGGGAAATAAACAGCTGTCTCAAGGCTCTGTGTCGTTCCACCGCAGTGAAACTAAGATAACTATCGTTTTGAAAAATGTTGTTTGAAGCCGGCATGTAAATCTGGAGAGCTGCACTTGACTTGAGGAAGTTCCTTTAATACAGAACAAAGAACAGGTTTCTTTCTCTGGATGAGGGCGATTGCTTCCTGCAAATCTGCTTGTGCGAAAACAATGCGAACCTGTATTATTGTGTGTGTGTGTGGGTGAGCTTGTGCCTATGGTTAATAATAAATGCAAGTGACTGCGTTCCCCCTATAGCAGGAGGCCCGGTGCGAGTCACAACAAAAAAAAAGAAGGCAGCAAAGATGGATGACTGACAAGCCGACGCCGAGAACAAAGGTGGCAGAGGAAATTTGTGGTGCTCGTTCTTTCATGTACTGACAATCGGATTATTTCTCCTGACTCTGGGCCTTTTTTCTTTTGTGCGAGCTGCGCCGTGGCTGATTCCAGAGCCGGCTGATACCTCGGGGCTGATAGGAAGACAGATGACGGATACCGAAGTCTGAGGCACAGAGGAGAAGAAATGACTCACTCTGGGTATAAAAACATTAGTGTGTTCCTCGTTGGTGAAAACAGGAAAATGTGGGCTTGTTATTTCTGCTGATATCGGTGCTTCTGTGTTGGAAATGTGACTCGTTGAAGAGAAAATTGTCGGTGAAAGTGATTTTTCTTCCCCACGGTACTTTGTCTTCACTCTCTCTCTCTTTCCGTCTCACGTGCATCCCCTTTCGTACAGTGCTGAGCTATCACCCGATGACTCTTTTGAAGGCCTGGCCCCCAAACTGTCACACTTCATCAATCATTAAAGACAATAGACAAACCCCAAATAACCTGGGACGACTGACAAGAGAGCTGTCCCTCAGGGTGTGACAGGTTGGAGGAGTTTGACATGCCTGTGAGTCAGTGACGGCCGGCCAGCGACCTGAGTGAGGGATGCATGTGGAAGACTCAAACAGCGGTCCTTCGTTTGGGGTTGGGGCAGGGCTTTGGAGAAAACACACAGTGTGGGTGGTGCAAAGCCCAGAGGAGCTCCATGATTTATTTAACAAGAAAGTTAAACTCTGAAGGACACGTGACGGCGGCGAGGCTCTCTTTACTCCCAGAACTTTGGAGAAGTTCAGTCATGAAGAAGTAAAAAGGGCCCACAGCCATGTGTGGGCACTGACACAGAAGGCAGTGTGTATTCCAGCTGAGAGCGCGGACCGACTTCTTCAAGTTAGCAAGCAGCACCTGTTACCATAGAGACGGGTGTCTGGCGACAGTCGCGTTGAGTTTCCAGCCTGACAAGAGTCCCCACAGTCTGAGACGGTGGAAAACAAAGCCCTCAAGTCCCTCATGTGACACAGCAATGTAAAAGATTCTTGAACCACCTCAGCTGAATCTTTTCAAGGTGGAAGAAGTGGCAGCTCTACTCCGAGCTCCTCCCAGGTAACAGAGCTCTGAGCTCTGTCTGTTATCGAGCACCCCCCTCCCCTGTGGATCTGGCAGATTCTTGTTATGGTTATGGCCAAAGTTGGTGCGCATCAGTGAGGGAAAGCAGGATAGCTGCTTTTACAAATGGGCAAAATGACAAAAACTTAATATCAACACAATTTATTTAAAAAATGACACCAGAAACTTACATAAAACAAATCGACAGAACCACATAATGAAAGTGGTGACTCTGAACAGTTCAGTCCACTGGTTGTCGTATTGCCACCGCCGCACGGAGGCGCCAGATCGCTTCAAGTGCTCTGCGCTTCTGGCTCGACTTGTGCAATTTGCCAGACGTGCAACTCATCCCAATGCCCCCTCCTGCTCCACCATACTCTCTCTCTCTCTCTCTCTCTCTCTCTCTCTCTCTCTCTCTCTCTCTCTCTCTCTCCCGGTTTCTCTTTTCCTCCGCGTCTTTCGCCGCATGCCGCTCAGTCTGTCAGTGGCCCCGCTCCGCTGCGCCTGCGTCCGCCTCCACCGCTCTCCAAAGCACCGAGACGCGCCGCCACCGCCGCCGCTCAGTGCGGGCATGACATTCTGGCAGCGGCAGTAGTGGGCTCCCGTCAGCCCCGCTCTTCAGGCAGCTTACAGAAGCCGAGGACGAGGAGAACAAGAGCAGGAGAGAGTGGAGTGAGTCATTTCCAGCCCTCGTCCGTGCGCCGAGAAGAGTAGATGAGTCAATGGCTGGGGCACAGCCGGGAGTTCATGCGCTGCAGCTCAAGCCAGTGTCCGTGCCCGAGAGCCTCAGAAAGGGCAACAAATTTATGAAATGGGATGATGTAAGTAATGGCCACACTGGCCAACAACGAACCTTCTCTTTTTCTTGTTTTCAAACTCGGCTGATGTGTGCGCGGGTCGTTTGCATGCGCGGGAGCAGGAGGACGTCTTGCACAATGTATGGGCGCCTCATGCAACAGTAGCGCAGAGATTTATGGCTCTGTCAGAGGCAGGACTGCGCTGACTGAAGCCTGATTGCATTGTGCCTTCCTGGGTTGCGGCTCAAGGAAACACGGTGGCTGCAGTGCCCGCTGACATGTGCTTTGTTTACATTTTCCCCCCTTCTCATTTACAATAATTGTGCGTGCGTGCGCGGGGTGCGCGCGCGTCAATGCCTGCACGTGAACCCATTCTTCTTTTTACAACATTTTGAACGTCCTCATTTCATTTTTATCAATGAAACAGAATTAATGGAGCAATAAGTTGAATATTTATTGCATGTTTTTCCTCCATGCATTATCTCACCGTCATTCACTCCACTGTGACTGTCAAGCTGGAGTGAAATGACCTTGATTGGAAGTGTTCACACGCTGCCAGTGAGTGCAGTTCAACAGTAGTAGCCCCTCTGGCAGACAGGTATGCCCGCACTGCACCTCGCCTCAGCAAATCAACACTTGGCTCTAATAATCCTGTAGGAAATCCACGTCGGTGCACTCTGAGTGGAGTGCATGAAGCGTGACCTTACTGCACCCAGTGCTTGTTTTCATCTCCAGATCTGGTAGTAAAAGCTCTCTGTGTGTTTATCTACAGACTGAGAGGGTTTTTTTCCCTGGTACTTTCTTTGAACAAGTGATTTTACTGTCCATTTATTGCCGCGACAGTGATCTTTGGTCCTGAGGTTGTCGGTTCGAGTCCTCGTCCCACCTTGTCAGTGTCCTTTGATACGTGATGCTGAAACCCCCAAGCTGCTCCCGGTGGTGCGTGACCACCTTGAGTGGCAAAGGTCTCTGTTGGTGTGTGAGTGTGAGAGTAAATCTCCACTTACAAGCTGAAATCCTAAAGTCAAAAGGTTAAAGATATTCCACATGTGATCAATTCCAAACATGTTTCACTGTTTCAATGGGTGAAATCCACCTCTGACTGTCTTCAGTTTGTAGAGCTGTGCTTGTGTTTGTTTACAGTGTGTCAGTTTGAGTCTACAACTAAGATTTGCTTCACCCACCTTCTCCAATCCACCCTCACTGAGAACATGCTGTCCTAATTTGTGTGTAAATCCTAAATGTAAACCATGTGTCGTTAAAGCGTCTGTGCTTGTTTGGTGTAATTGGCATTTCAAAGTATAATTTTTCATGAGATCATCCTCGCAAGTGCGCGCTCAGATCCCCGGTGCTCAGGTGAGCCGGGCGCAGCACAGATGGCGCTCGGAGCGCTCCGAAAGTGCCAACGCGGTCCTGCCGCAGATGGCAGCAGCAGAAGAAAAACCTGCGCTCCTGTCGCTCTTGTCAATCATCAACCTTCAGTTTTGGGAGCACTGAGTAATTCCTTGTAATCAGTAACGAGTCCCCCCCCCCACACCCCCCCTCCGCTCTGTCTCTTTGGTTTGTTGTGAGAAGGGGTGTGAGGTGTGAGTCTGTTTCCCTCTGACAGCCCCGTGTTTGTGTTGCTGTCGTTTGTGCATGTGGGCCCGTCTCCAGAACTGAATGCCCACCGGCCCCCCCCCCCCTCCTTTTTTTTTCTTCCCTGTGAAAACACAAACACACACCGTGGTCACAGATACTCTGTTTTATTTCCCATGCCCTCCTTCCTTCCTCTTTCCCCTCTGTATCATTTCATGGAAAGAATCATGGAGCTTTTATTTTTCTCCGAGCCGAGGCCCAGAGAGAGAAAAGCTACAATGAATTGTGGGAGGGAGAAGGATCGAATTAAACCGTTTTCCTCCTTATCGTTGCTTTGGATGTCGGGCTCCACTCTAACCTCTTTCAAGACGAAATTGTACAAGCAGCGGAAAAACCTCTGATAGGCTGTGTACGCGCTTTCATTTGCTGCTCGACTCCTTTGGGGATTTCTTTTGGGGGGGAAGTTTCAGTGGAAATTACACTTCTTTTTCCGCTGAGGACATAAAAAAGTGTAAAGTTTTGTTTACTGTGCGCGGATTGTGCATAAACAGCACCCATGAGTTTTGAGAGGAAGCGTGTGAGAGCTGTTGAGGGAAAAAAAGCACTTGAGAAACCAGCTCGCGCCGCAGCTCGGTGGTTGGCAGATGAAAGAAGAGAAAGCAGAAGCAATCAGATAAAAACCTCCTGAAATGTTTGCGAACACCTCAGAAATCCCAGATCGCCCCACCTGTCTCATCCAAACAGGCACCCCGAGGTTTTTTTTTTTTGGGTGCATCTGCCACCTGTAGACAGCTGCCGGCTTGTGCAGCTTCTAAAAATCCCCGTATTACGGGTGAAAATGCTTCTTCCCCCGGACTGTGTTGTTATTACGCTGTCAGTTCAAATGGCACACGAGACGCCAGACGAGTGCTCTCTGCGAGGCAGACGACGGAGGACGGGGGGAGGGGGGGGGGCACGGCGACCCCCTCCGTTTTCAGGATCACTGACGGAGACTGGCAAGACGTGAAGTTTGTGAGAGTTGACACCGGAGTGTGTGTGTGTGTGTGTGTGTGTATGTGCAGAGTCTTTTTTCATGAGCTTACACTTGTATTGTGCTCCTTTGCTCTGATGCAGCGAGTGAGATATCATCGGGCCTCCACAGGGGGGCTTAAAAACCCTTTTAAAGTAGTAGAATATGTCATTAGCATACAGAGAAGAAGATGTGCTCAGCCCAAATCTTCACTCCAGCACCCCTCCTCCACCCCTCCCACTAATGGTACCGACTCCTTGCTGGAAGCGACGGCCGTGTCTCTCGGCTGGGCCTCCTCTGGCTGTTTGTGCTTTCGCAAGTCGGTCGCTAATCTCATCTTAATTCAGCGAGAAAAAAAGAAGCAGGCCACGGCCGTCTTAACGTCGTCCTCCTGATGCTAAGTTCCTCCAAATCATCAAGCGACGTTAAAAACGCGAGCGGCGCCCCTCTTGAGGAAGTAATTCGAGCGAACCGCTCTCAAGTGTAAACCACGGTGCCGACTTTTTTCTTTTTTCTCCGCAGACCCTCAAGAAAATCTTTGCTAAGAGTCCATAATGGCTTAATGCATCGGAGGCGGTGGCCATGGAGAGTTAAGACATTAAGGAAGGCGCTGGTTAAAATGACTGCTTTCACATCATTAGGGCCCGATCATTTGTGCTCTCCAGCCATCATTATTCTGGTCTAACCCACCGAATCCTGGACTCCGATTTCACTGGAAAGACAAACAGCTGACTGAGGAGCCGTACATCGGCGTCTTTATCCTTTCATGTAATTTTCATAAACGAATCTCTTTGTAACAAGGGAAAAAAAGAAGACATCACCATGTAAATTGGACAGACGGTATGAATCCTGAGCCGATTGAAGATCGGCGCCACGAGCGAGGCCGCGCTGCGAGATGTTACACGGGAGGAACTGAGGCTTCTCGCTCCTGCCCGCGGGCGATAAATACTGCGTGTGCCGCGTGCGTTCCGGGCGCCGCAAGCGGCGTCTTTTGTCATTCAATCAAGCCTGCGAAGATTGTGCAATCATGTGAACGGAGCCAAAGCGATTCCTCTCGAGTCCCCTAATAGATTTCGCGGGGAATGGTGGGTTGCCATAGCGAGCGTCGCCGTGGCGAGTGCCACTGATGCGGCACCTGACGAGTCGTCTCGTTTACTTTCTGCTCACGCTCTTTCAGTTTTTTTATCCCCCCTCCCCCGACCCCCCACACACACTTTCCACATGGATTTTGGGTTGAGTCTGTCGTTGAGCCGAGGTGTCACATTTCACTACCTGTGATTGTCCTTTTTCAGACGTGGTGATCTGCTTTCTAAGGCTTCTCCAGGCCTCAACGCAGACTCCTGCGTCCGACCTACCTACCAGAATGCGAGTGTGAAGCAGATGCAGGCCATTAGCCTTGTGTGTGTCGTCCCCCCCCACCTCCCCCCCAAACACAGTGATAGGGACATCATTAGAAGCCTCATGAAGATACTTTGAAGATTTTCTTGCTCCGCGCAGCAAAAAACCCCACAGCCTCCATCCCTCTGATCTCGCCGCCACGGCTGATTGAAGGGGACAATATGCTACTGTTCAGCCGAGGCACGGCCGCTGTGGACGCACAGGAAAAAAAAATTGGCGAAGCCTCTCGCTTTTTATAGAAGCACCCAATAATATCTGGCGTCGCCATGTACGCCTCAGGGTCAAACTGCGCGCGTGAGAAGCGGGAGGAAAGCTTTTTGTCTGGTACAAGAAGGGAGGAGGAGGAGTGGGGGTGAGGTGAGGAGGGGGGGGGCAGAAAATGGAAACACCAACTGCGAAACAACCTGGAGCTTTGGGTCGCAGTCGCCGAATATACAAACACACACGCTCAGACGCCAGGCACGTCTTGGTCATTCGTGGCGTTGCCAGGTCATGGTCGGGAGAGGACCCTAGAAGGAAAGGATTGTGTGCGTGCCGGCAACATAAACAGCCCGTTTAATGTCGTTTCAGATTCTGGTATGTGCTGTTGTGGTGTTACGACAACTATGCTTTGATCCCTACAAACGAACACATCGGCTGAGCCAGGGAATATTCTGCCTCATGCATCGAAGCGGCAACGCATGAAGAATAAAACTCAGGGATACAGGAACACACATTGACGCCAGATGTCTTCTCTCTTCTCTTTTTTGTCTGACTGCAGGATTCTACCACTGTGACCCCGGTGACCCTGACAGTTGACCCCAAAGGTTATTTCCTGTACTGGACCGACCAGAACAAGGTAAGACAGCGAATCTGTGGAAAAAAATCACACCTCCCAACAGGATTCACCCTCGCCGTGCTCGGATTCATGCAGCGCGATCACAGCTGCAACAGTTGTTTCTCCGCTTGGCGCGATATGGAGTCGGCCTGATGCAGCCAGACACCTGATGAATAAGGTTACCTTGAGTGGACACGCTGCACATTTCTGATGAGCTAATACAGATACAGCAGCAGTCAGAGTTGTCAATTATTATGTTTGAGTAACTTTCTAGACTTGTGTTGTTTGTTTTTGTTTCTTTGTGAAGTGACGAGAAGTCTGACAATTTTTGGGTCAAATTGTTAAAATGATTGGAGTTTTTTACGACAGCAGGTCATCGTTTTAACTGTACGTCCCTGGTTCGTGGCAGAGAACGTAAAGCTCGCTCTGAAGCCAATCATGGCATCTCTGATTTTCCT
>JAUESF010000019.1:9660138-9671516 GCA_032274765.1 Malacoctenus tetranemus | reverse complement strand
GTGTGCGTGTGCGTGTATTTTTTGGGTCTTTTCTGCTCGGTGGAGCTCCTGAGGCTTCGCCTGCTCAGAGAAAAAAAATCACACGAGGCCTGGATGTCGCAGGGTGAGAGCACAATTCAACCTGATGAGCCTCTTAAACTGTCTCGTTATTCTTCCTTCACTTATCACAGACGGGCATCGCGCTCCGCTTTATCACCCCGCACACCAGCCGAGCGCTTTCCAAAAAAAGTACGAGTCCTGTTAATATCTAAAGAGCCGTCGTTTGTTCTTCTCCTCCATCACCCTTCTTCTTGCCCTTCCATCTTCACTAATGTTTCACTGACAGGACTCAGCAAAGCAACACGGTGGAGAGTTTCCACTCAACTACTGTTGGTGAATAGAGCAAATGTACTTTCTTTGATCCCCAATGAAATTCAGGGCTCCAGTCTCACGATGAACAGGCAGAAAAAGCTGTGAGATGCAGGTGTGGAGTCGGTCATAAACATGCATCTGTTTGTGTTTCTCCCCGTAGCCCTGATTCTCTGTGGGTATGTAGCACGCACATCTGAATTTGTACGACTGATTGCTTCGCTACAGGCCAGCAGTAATAATTACTCTGCGTTGGCCTCTGCTCTTGAAGAGACTCATAATCTGCTCTCGCTCCAGCTTCCAGGCTTTTTTCTGTCATCCTGATAAGTTTTCATCCGAAGCTCAATTCGCTCTCACGTCTGTTGACATCAGGAACTTAAATTCTCTTAAATTCTCCCTCTTAAAAGACTTTGGCGAAATTTTTCACCTCTTAAAAATGCTCCGCCCTCCCCCCACTTGTACACAGTCATCGCCCTGTTGCACCACCGTCCTTTCAGCGCTCCTCCGTTTCTGCCCGAGCGACTAAGTGTGTCACAAATGTGGGTCAGGTGCCCTCCTTTTCCCCGCCGAAGTCAATTCAATCTGGTAAATTGGTATGAAGGTATCACATTTAAACAGCTCCAAGGTGCTCTGGGGCAAGACGGGGTGTGCGGGGGTCTGCCTTTCTTAAAATACCAGATCCTCTCTTAGAGCCCTTCTCCAGAGAGCAACGTTACAGGAGGCAGAGGAACAACACCTGGCCCATTAGAGAGAGAGAGGAGGAGGGGGGGGGGCTCAGAGAATTAGTTTTCAGCAGCACAGCCAAGCCTTTCAGGCAGATTCTCTCGTCTTCGCGGCGTCCCCGCTCCCCGCCGATGATTATTGCCTTTGCATCTGCGGCTCGCCTCTGTTATTTGTCTCAAACAGCATTAGGCCTCGCAGACAAACACACGTAATTGCCTGTGGTTTTGGAAGGAGGGCAGAGCGGCGCTTGACTTCCGAGGAGCGGCGGGGTCCACGAGACAGCTTGACCACCGCGTGAGCCCGGCTGGGTAAACAGACTCATTCACCGGCTGATTAATATGTTTTGTCCATTAGGCAGCGCTGTCACTGCTTTCCTGGCATTTTGCGTTGAATCTCTGCATCTCCGATTACAGCACTGGCTCATCCCTCTCTAATGAGTGTTTATTTGTTCTTGTTCTGTTCAAACAGGAAAGTCTAAAAAAAAAGAGTCACGATAATGAGGAGTACAAATTATTTAAAACAAGTCGAGGAAGATAAGTGTTTAGTGGAGGGTCTTGGAGAAGAAGTGAGACGGAGCGCGCGGGGGAGACAGATCGGCTCGCCTGCAGATGTGAAGGGAGAAAACGCCTTCCTCTCTGCAGTCCACTTTGTCGCGACTTCAAAGCGGCCCTGTGGTTTGCACTTAGAAGGTGTCTGAATGAGCTGATGTGAAAGATGAGAGCCAGAATATCACTGTCTCTGCCACTGGCAGAGGTGGTGGTGGTGGTGGGGGGGGGACTCTCAAAGGACTTCGCTGGAGAGCACACGCGGGTCATTCTGAACGCTGGCGACTTGAAAAACAGAGACGTGATGTGATTGAACGTTCTCGCTTTGGCTGTGTCCCCCCTTCCTGAATAGCAAGAATTTAATTTGTGTGAGCGCTGGGAACTCCGAGCAGTCAGACAGGAGACTGGAGACGAGGAGCTGCTGCAGGAGACTGTTTTTCACAACTGGACGGACGTGAGGTTGGGACACGGGCGCGCTTTTTGTGGCCCCCTTACAAGGACCTCGGAGTGTGTGACTTTTATTCCAGGTGTGAATCCCGTCACTTTGCCTGCATCTTGTCTGCACTTTGATCTCCCTAACAGCTCCTCTCTTCACATTTTATACATGTATACACGCTCCCCCCTCCCTCCCGTATGTGTCACTCGCTCAGGGACCCTGAAAGGGATCTCAGATGTTTCACTGTCGCAGATAAGAGCCATCCGCGGCGCGCCTGGAGGATGCCAAACGGGGAGAGTTGCAGAATTGAACGGTGTGGAGGAGGGGAGCTGGAGGAAGGGATGGGGGGAGTGGGGGGGAGGGGGGTGTTAGCATGTGCGTGTCAGTGGGGGATCAGACAAGACAAGATGTGAACCGTCATCCATAGACGAGAGAGCTGCTGGTAAAATGCGATCAGACAGGGGGGGGAGAAGCGAAGACGAGGGGACAGTGGGGGTGGGAGGGGGGGGGGGGGGCGCGGAGGCAGATGTTGGAGGGGGGGGTGAGACAAGTGAGAAAGAGAGGCACATGTCCAAGACAGCAAAGGCAAGGAGACAAGGGAGGACAGAGGAAAGAGAGGGGGATGGAAAGGAGGGTGGGGGGGTTGTTGGGGTCGGGTGGGGGGGGTCGGTTAGCTAAAATCCAGCTCGAAGCATAACAGAGACTTAGCAACAGAAAACAAGAGCGAGTGATGGACAGATGAGCGAAGCGTCTTTGCTTCCTTTGTCATCCCCCTCCGTCCTGCTATCTGTCAGAGAGGAGCACATTACCTCCAGTATCCCCCACTACACTCCATCCCTCACTCTGTGTGTGTGCGTGTGTGTGTGGGTGGGTGTGTGTGTGTGTGTCCGGGGTGTGATTGGTTTGAGCACGCTCCAAGGAAAATTGGTGACCGGTGCGAGCTGGAGAGAGCGGCTCACATCATCGCTCTCAGTCGACGAGTGTTTATAATGAGCGAGCGCTGCAGATGCAGCAGATTGATGGTCGAGACGAGTTGGACTTTTTTGGCGTGCGCAGACGCGCGTGTCGGCCGTGCGCGGCACCTGATGTGCAGGCGCGCGAGCGTGTGTGTGAGCCGATGTATAGAACAAAGCCTCCTGCATCCTTTATCTCCCTGCTGGTTGTTTTGTGGAGCGTGTCAGCTGCAGATAGCCACTATCAGCCGCAGCCATGCTTCTCCGGCACACGGCCGCGTTGTCATTCCTCACGTAGCCCTCCCTCTCGCTTCCTTGCCATCCTCGCAAACCACTCGTTTTTTTCCCCTTTTTTTCACACTCTCTCCCTCTGACCTTCAGTCCTCGTCCTCCCCCCCCATCTGTCTGAACCCAACCGATGGCCACAACTCGCGTGAGTGCACTGATTAATGATTTAACTCACGTTGGGATGACTCAACTCTGCATCTTTATTTCGAGCTGCGTGCCATCAACACACCGTTTGTGTGCTGTGAACTGGCATCTAGTCTTATAAAGGACAACATGCGTCCATTGTCTTGCTCTTCAAAGCTCTCTCCAGTGCAAGAAAGTGGCATCGCTGACTGGTTGTGATTTGCCGTTGCTATGCCACCACCATCGTGGTAATTCAGGGAAGGTGGTAAGAAGAGAGGACCGGCAGTATTTACAGAACAATGTGTGGAGCTGTGATGCCAAACAGAGATGAGTGAGGAATTAGGAAAACAGAGCGTGTTTGATCTCGAGAGCGTCACTTTGATACACAGACACAGAAAGCACAGGACCTGTACAGTGTGGACAAAGTATGTCAGTGGAGAGAGGATGATGTTTATATGGAGACCTCCTTTTAGTCTGCTCCCATCAATTTAGTTTCATTAGCGTAGAATCTAAATGTTTATCCAACGGATCATTTTTTTCCTGGAAGCCAAAGTAATCCTGAAGGCTTTTTGTCCGTTCGCTCTGTATCACAAGGTAAAACGTAATCTCTCTGGGATGCTCAGAAAGCATGTACAGTGTGCGAGAAGGTGAAAGGTTGAGCACTGAGAAGCTCCGTCTTAATGGGAGGAACCCTGCGTCTGATCAGGGAGGCCGCGCTTCCTTTAAAAGATGACATTTTGCAGTGAAGATGACTCTTCTAGAAAAAAAAGAGAGGCACATTATATCCCCACACATACATGACGCCGGAGAAACTGCGTAAGAGCCGCGTTTTATTCCAACCGCTCTCGTGACAGATCGCCAACTGCACTCTCGTCTTTGAAATGTCACAGCGAAAATTGGAGGCAGATAAAGCTGGCGAGCGACTGCTGCTGCTGCTGCTGCTGCTGCTGCTGCTGCTGCCGTAAGACGCTTAAACGCGAGCTGCCAATCGCTGTGGACCGAGAGCGAGCGCAGGTTAGACTCCAAGCTTGCGGCTCTCTCCCACGTGGTGGCTGGTGTTGAAAAAATGCCTGGAAGAGGGCTTATGCTAATTCCGAAGCAGTATTTCTTTTTAACAGTCCTACAGGGTGGAATCGATTTGACGTTTACACGTCCATCCGCCTCGACGACTTTGACAAAAAATTAATGGCGCCAAGTTAATGCTGCTTGTATCGTGAGACCTAGTCCTTTGTTGGTCGCTTATGACGGAGCATCGATCTGTTGGAGGTTTTCTTTTTTCAGCAGAGAAAGAGAGAGAGAGAGAGAGAGAGAGAGAGGAGGGAGCGGCGAGCTGGGACACGTGAAACAGGCTAGATGGATGAAAAGCAGAGTGAATTAGTCGCTCCGTCTAAATGCGCCCGCGGGCGAGGGCTCGTGGCAACGCCAGGGCTTCAATTTGGCTCCGGGCCTCGGTCGCACGCCATATTTAATTCCTCTTCCACTTTTGCCGTCGTTCTTCTGCTCTTTTTTTTTTTTTTGATCGCTTTTAATCCGTGAAAAAATAATTAAAAATATAATGGCTCTCCTTGGCGAGCTGGAGCTACTTAGCTCGCTCGTAGATGGGAAGGAGCACTCAAGCTCTGGATGCGAGTTCCCCTCAGAGGCCGCGCGCAAAATGTTCATGCAAAATATATTGATTCAATTGCTTTTCCCCCTCCTGCACGCGCTCTGCCTGTCTCCACTCAGCCACTTGAGGTGCAGTGGGGGGGTGGTGGTGGTGGTTTGTGACTTTATCTCACTGAGGCTGTTGGACTCGCTCTATAGGCGTCCCCGGAGTGGCTGTAACTCTCCGCCAAGTTCAAGCGCGGCTCTCCACCGTAACGGCGTGTGTTTTCTGGCAGCTGAGTGTCACTTGAGAGGGCCACTTTACAGGGAGGGGGTGGGGGGTGGGGGGGAGCTCCACCTGTGCAGCTCCGCTGCTGCTGTGTTCCAGACTAGTAACAGCGCTGTTTACAACTGCGGGACACATTCGAGAGCAGACTCCTTCGCCATCTTATTTGCGCCGAGGTCCCAGCAGCATGATTGGAAACGCGACGAAGCAATGCTGCTGAAACCACCGAAGAAGAATCATTGCTTTTCTAATTTATGTTGCTTTGAAATCGGCGCACGTGTGTGAAACTGCACGATTACAGAGGGTAGGAGGCGGGTGGTGGGGGGACCCGCTCTCGTCTGACTGGGATGTTTCTATAGAGGGAGTAGAAATCTCTCTGGCTCTCACGGTGATTGAAGCCACTGCACCAGCACATCAGAGCAAACACATTAGAGAGTTTAATTCTTGAATAAAGCCAGGCGGACGACTCTCCCGCACTTAACACAAAGCGCATGGCTTTAACTCTATGGTCACACAGCGTCCTAAGTAGGACTTCCCCAGGGATTTCACAATAAAAGGGTTATTTGTTAACAGCTTTGGGAGATCTCTAAGCAATAAAAGCGTGATTGGAGGCTGAGCAGTTAGTGGCTTTTTATTTTACTTTGTAAGTTTGTTTGTTTGGTCCTCAAACACAGGGAAGTGTTGTTTATTCTTTGCCAGCCGTGATGCAATGTTTTCCAATACACCAGTTGTTCCTGACTCTAATCCAATCATTCATTGCGTGTAAGTTAAGTTTTGCGTTTTCAAGCCGACGTCGTAATGAATCACTTCTCAGCAGGAAGTGCTTCTATCTTACTCAGTTGTATATTTGGCACACATGACCGCCCCCCTCGTTTAAACACGGTCCCGTCTCGAACTTCTCCCCCTTAATGCGCCTGGTGCGTCTCCTCTCCTCCGCTCTCAGGCGCTCCTCCTCGCCCTCCTCCTCCTCTCAGCGGAGGCCCTGAGCCCCGTGGAGCGCACGTCCATTTGGAAACCTCGAAGCTGTCAAGCGTGCTGTTGGTAAATGAGCAGGCTAACCTGTGGCTGTCAGTCTCCCCACTCCCCACTTATCCCTGCCTCTATCGCTACCATCCATTTGATGCTTCCTTTAACCCCCCCCCCTTTGCTCTTTCTTTTTACACTGCACTTGTGAAGCTGCGAAGGCTTGTTACATTGAAGGGCAACAGAACACTTTGTTATACAACTTGGCCGTGCTGCTCGGGCGGCGCCGGTCTCTCTGGAAATGCTGAGGAATGACTGCTTCACTCAAACCACCATGTTGTCCTTTTTTCCCTCTTTGTTTCAAGTCAAAATTGTGTTTCATTCACATGTAAACTCTCCTCACAATGGCTGCCATCACACCTTCTTACAAAGTGGCTGAAGCACAACGCAGCTTTAGAAAAACCAGCACACACGCTCTCTATCTGTGTGTTTCGAGCGAGACGCCGCGCCGCAGATGTTGCGTCGAACGACTTCATTGCAGAGGCAGATAAACAGGCGCAGCAAAAAAACAACCCAGAAGGCCGGGCCAGCGCAGGTTAAACATGTTCATTAATTTCTGTAGTTTCTCTCCTGCTGGCCCCGCTTGCTTCCTGGACGTGCCTCGGGATTTAATAGGCTCCCCATCTAGCGCGCGCTGTCCTGATACACGCAGACATGCGAGAGGGAAATATGAGGGGGAGAGCGAGAGAAACAAAGCGAAGAGGGGTGCGGGGGGGGGGAGGGAGGGAGAGTGATGAATGCAGAGATGACAAAATTGAACAGATAAAGAGCATTTTTCACAGGAAATAAATGAGAGGAATAAAATGGGAGGGAGTGATAGTCGGGGCTGCCACGCAGGGAAACGCTTTAATTAACCGACTGTGCTGCGTCTGCGATTATAAATCCAAGTCAATATTAATAAAAAACTTCGCCGGCATCAGGTTTTATTTACATCTTGCGTTCTGAGCGAGCCTCTCGACGCTGCAGCGAAGTGCCGTCTCAGCCCCCTCCCCAAGGACATTCACGGCTACACATGTATCAGCGCGCACATGGCGCGAGCAGCTTGTTGCCCGTACGGGCGGTTTACGTCGCCCCCTTTAATGAGTCGCCTCCATAGGTTAGTGCTTAAATGATGGAGCCTAACCATCTCAGAGCTGCGCAAACTGTGGCGGGCCAGAGGGCACAGACGAGAGGAAAAAAACCAGGGAGCCCACCAGTAAATGGCTTCCTGAAGCCCCCACTGCTCCATCGGGCACCCATGTGGAGCGAGAGACTTCAAAGGGAGGCCTTTCCAGACCCGATGTGGGCGTTAACCTTTGACTCAGACGCTCCAACACAGCCAGCCTAATTGATGTTACATGCACAGTGTAGAGGAGGAATAACTTTGGGGGTTTTTTCGGTGTGGATCACAGCAACAGAATAAACTCCTCTAATTTCCAGCTTCAGCCAGAGACGGGCAGCAGACGCACGTCTCCTGAAGGAAAAGTGTTTTTCCATTTAAGAGTCAGAATCTGCTAATGCTTTATTTTGCTGCCATCGCCAGCTGGTCTGATTGTTTTCTTGCTCGCCCTTGATTAGATTAAACATTCCTTCTCATTACCAGAACGCGAGGTAATAAAAGTGGGAGAAATAAAACAGCACAAGGTGTCATTATGACGGCAACACCAGAGCTTTGCCCAAGTCCAGACCCCCTCCCTTTTCTTTTTTGAACACCAGGCATAAAAACAAGAATAATCCCGGCGGTGGGCTTCCAGGGTGGGTTATGTATTTGTAGATAAGAAGAAATAGCTCGGTGCAATTTTCCACCAACTCGGTGCTGCTGAGATGCTCCGATAGCCGGGGCTGCAGCTGGAGATTGAGTCATGCCCCAGTCGCCTCTTGTCTTCTCAGATAATGCTGAGTGGACACACAGTTCACTCTGGTTAATTTTCCACCTCATGTCCCGGCTCCCTCTCCCTCTCCCTCTCCTTGTCCCCCCCACCCCTCCCCCCCCTTCTCTCCCCGAGAGATGGAGGGAGAGATAATCCAGTCTGATAAGAGATGAGGTGGCTGTGGAAAGTCGGCACGCTCCTCCTCTGCCACTGGATTTTTCTGTGCGTATTTATTGCCCAACGCACACGAGGACTGTTCGATGGAAAGCCGGTTTGCAAATGAGCACGAAACCGGACGTGAGTGACGGCAAGAGGGATGCAGAAACAGGCCGACGATTGTAGTGGATCAATCCCTAAAGGTCACTGCTGTTTAGCAAGGTGCTCACACACCATTGGGTGCTATTCAGCGCCTGGTGCTTTGCTCAGGGACGCTTGTTCACTTGGACGGGCTGAGAGAGGGAATCGAACCGCCGACCTTGGTATTGCCCTTCACCTCATTGTGTTTTTAGCCTCCTTTTTTTCATATGAAAGAAAAAAGCCCCCGTTATAAAAAATTCCAAGCAGAGAAAGTGGAGAGTTCTGCAGCGTGTGTGAAGCTTCATGGTGTCAATATTTCAGCACTGGTGTTTTGAATCCTGTCCCACTTTCTCCTCGGGGTTTCAGCGGTGTGATGTGAAAGGCTGCAGGAAGAATTTGAGCGCGCTGACAAGACTTTCCCCTCTCCCCCCGTAAATAATGAATCGACAACGAGGCCAAAGGTACCGTTTAGCCTGATAGCGATAGCTCGGCGTGGCCATAGGAAGGACTCGCTTTGACTGCGTTCGTCAGAAATCCCGATCTTTCAGGCTGACTGACTGCGCAGGAGGTGACATGTCGTGTCGGGTGGCCAGCTGGGTCCAGCTAAGCCGTGGCCAGGTGTTGAGGCCGAGCAGCGTCATGCAGCAGCGGAACATTCAGTATGTGTGAAGTGTTTTGCATCTGATCCCACGTTCCCCCCCCCACCACCACCACCTCTCTCTCCTCCTGCCCGCGTTGACGCCAGCGCGGCGATGCAACTAATGACATTATCCATCTTTGCAAACAGCCACCGCGTTGATTCTTTTTCTGGTTTTCTGGTATGTTGCACACGTCCTGTGTCAGATTGTGGGGAGAAATGCCTCAAAGGTTGATTTCCAGCACTTGTCTGTGTACTTATGACGAGCTCGTTTAGCCGGATCATTAGTCAGCATGGGAACATCACACCTTCATACTAATTCGACGCCGTCACGGAGCAGAGCGCTCATTAAGATTGCATCTGTGTACACCCAATGACTCCCACGTGAGAGATCCAAAAAATCGAGGCTAACGTGTGTTTTTGAGCACGTGTCGTGTACATGCGTGCACACACACAGAGTACATTCAGCCACAGGTGGCAGGATGTTTTCATCGTCTTTGGTCCTCAAATGTAAAAAATAAAAAATGTTTGAGAATGTTCTGATGTCTTTCAAGAACCTGTTTTCAATAGCGACTGATTCAGTTTTGCTTCCTCTCGTGTTGCAGGATACCGACCTTTTGGATATAGCGTACATAAAAGACGCCAGGAATGGAAAGTGCACCAAAACACCAAAGGTAAGCCCTCAGTTTGCTTGAAGGCCTCCCGCTCCCGTTGAACGTGATCACACTTATTGACGCGACTGTTTATTTGCCGAGGTCGGAGCCCTGCTTTTTTTCCGGTGGGTGATGATACGATTTGTGAGTGTTTATTTTTTGCTCGGCAATGAAAGGCACGCGTGGGCGTGCGGCTGACAATGATTCAGATTTCCATCTAAAGACTCGTATCATGAATAGGCCTGAAATTGGGTTGAAATTGGCTTAGGTCGCTCGAACGATCGGTATTTAACCACGCGACTGAACATTTCCTCTCATACATTTTTTCTTTATTATTGAAAACGCACATTTATTCAGTCTTATTCTCTTCCTTGTGCTTTGAAACTATGGTGCATTGTGGGATTTTACAACTTTGAGGACATTTTGTCACCAGAATATGAGCCTCAATGACGAGTGTTTGCATCCACAAATATGTCTCCATTAGGTTCCATGTTTTCTAATGTGAACCTGTTATTCTTCAGGCTCAGTCCTGCAGGTTCGTGGTGGCAGTTTGTGCTTCGTATATCATTCAGACGGAAGATCTCGATTGGGAGTCAGAGCCCACACTCACAGCACATGGACAGTTTCCCAGAAAACTACTCCAAACCCGAGTAGCCAAATTGCCATTTCACAGCTAATTAATACATTGTTGGTTGTGAGGAATATGTGCACAAAATTTTCCTCTGAAATTTGGCACGACTGTGCAAGAATTTAGCACATTTGGACACAATTAAAAAGCCAAATTCGGTCCCTGCTCTTCTTCTTCCCTCTCACCAGGAGATAATTAGTACAATAACCTGCACTCATGTCTGCTCTTTCATTACATGTCCATGCATAATGACTGTTGCAAATAGCTTCTGGATCCAGTCCTTTTTTTTCCTGCCTGATTAGATGAGAACCCGGCGATAGCGTTCATCAGTTTGACTCGGTGCTGCAGGAGGAGCGGGTGGGGGGTCGCGTTGCTGCTGCTGCTGCTGCTCGGTCTGGGGAGTGAGTAATGACGGAATGAGCACAATAACGCGGGGAGGATTCATGCATTTCTAAACAGCTTACAGAGTGATGCTATCCAGGGAGGAGACGCGGCCACGTGACAGGTAAGATGGTCGAAGCATTGGAAATCCATTACTGGGAGATGGAGCGGTGATGCACCCTGGGCATTGTAATGGGAGAGCGCCAGCGAGACACAGTGTCTGAGGAGCTGATGGGAGGAGGGGGAGGAAAGGGAAGAAGGATGAGAGGAATGATGGAGAAGGATGCATGGAGGGAAAGAAAGGAAGAGGAGGACTTTTTTTGTGAGTGTGAGAGGGGAGGAGAGCAAGAGTGGAAGGACACCGAGGTGACGCGCGGTCGGAGGAAGCCGTCAGCCGCCCGGCACAGATCATACCAGACAGGAGTCGCTGTAAGTGGGCAGCACTTTTCGTGACCTGCCTCTTCAGCAGCTATCCCTCACACCTCTCGAGGATCTTGTCAAAATGATGTGGGTTTTCAAAGATCGCCGTGGAGATCACGGCTTGAGAGCAAAGCACAAAAGCTGAGAAAAATGGCTCCTGGGACCTGGGAGGGCCAGGGAATGAAATAGGACTCAACTCGTCC
>JAUESF010000019.1:9639133-9653307 GCA_032274765.1 Malacoctenus tetranemus | reverse complement strand
TAGGCTATTATGCCATCACTTTACTGACCCAACACAAAATAATTGCAGCTACATGGGGTCCCTCGACCGCAAAACGAGCTCGGCACCCGCGACAGAGCTAGAAAATTAGATTAATTGCGATTTCATGCTGATTTCATCCTGGCAAGAAAGTGCTGACATTTGCGAGCCAACTTGAAATAGGTGGAGATGTTTCAAAGCCTTAAACAGATGATTTTCACCTCATCTGAAGTGTCTTTGTTGAGGCGCGGCAGAACAGATTGGAAGCAATGCGCACAATTAATTGAATATTATGAATGTGGAGGTGTGTGTGTGTGTGTGTCTTTGTGTGTGTGTGCCACATGTGATTGAATTGAATGAAGTGTGACTTGTCTTGGCTCCCAGCAGAATCTTCCCTGAGACCTTTGAGTTCACAGAGGCATTAAAGCTGCTCGTCACTTGACAGGTCCGGGGAGACGCCTCCCACACACACACACGCCCTCGTTTTAGACACGACTCCCTCCGCACACGTGCACACAGGCATGCGTGCGACGATGCTCGCGACACTCTTGTGCTGCGGTGGCTACTGAAATAAACATGCCGCGGCGCCCGTCGCTCCCAGATTTGACTCGCCCTGCGTCTCCTCAGCCTCGCCTGGTGGCTGTTCTCAGAGCGGCCGCTCAATCAATGTGAAGAAGAGATTGGATAGCATTCCTCCTGATCACACGGGGTTAGCCATGGGGCAAATGGCAGCCTGCAGCAAGAGGTGATTAAAGTAAACGGGCTTATGGGCTAATTGATTTTCATAAAGAATAAAAACAGCAGCGACTCTGGAGCCAAAGACATTGATTGGCGTCGGCTTGGATGTTGCCTCCGGGTGAGCAGCCTCAGAGGCGAGCGAGGGATGAGAAGTTTAAAGAGAAAGAAAAGGTTAGCGCGATGGAGCCAGGTGAGCCTGGGTTTGATTCCTCACTCAATTACGGAGGTAATTCCCGCACACAGTTGAATTCCCACGGCGCCGAGCAGCCCGGCTCATTACTGCCGAGGGAGAAATCGAAGGCGATGGCCTCGCCGTCTCTTTTTTTTTCATCTGAAAAACGCCCCGCTGTTCTCGGTGACACTGAGCCGCCGGATCAGGACGGGCGAGCGAGGGAGATATGAGCGACTGAATGAAGGGGGATGAAATCGAAACTGTGGCGAGGAACAGAGCGGCCCTGTGTCGGCGCTGGAGCAAGAGTTACCCATGTGGATCCAAGAGATTCCTATCAGCGGGGAAAGGCCCGGAGCAGCACAATGGTGCACCTGTACAGTTAGAGTTTCCATCTGGAGCAACAAACACAACTGAGCTGTTTCAGAGCTTCAGCAGCCTGGAAGAAAAAAAACGACTATTTGTTCATATGAGAACACAGAAAGTGTTTTTGAACCATTCACAAAGTTACACCGCAGTTCAGCAACAGTTTAACTTAAGGAAGTGGCGAGAGAGCAGACGCGGTGAAAACAATCCACGCCGAAAGAAATTAATTGCCGGCCGGCCGGCGAGCCGTGACCCCTCCACTCCGTGTGTCAGTCTATTCCAGGGCAACTTGGCACATGCCTGCAAGTCACTCGATGCCCGCGGTGAAATCAGATGTGACATTTTGTTAACCCAGCAAAGGTCGTCCCGGTGGAACCCGAGCTGATCGAACAAGGAGCGGGCGGGGCGGGAGCTCCCGCGGTCGCTGCCAGCGGCGAGTCAGCACTTTCGGTTGGTGAGGAAAAATTGGTGTTAACACGGAGACACATTTGTCTTTCATTGCAGATCCCAGGTGGGGAAAGGTTGGGGGGGGAGTATTAGTCAGTCTTGATAGATAAATGTACTGTTGCATCACCATCAGATGAGCTCTCCTTTAACACACCATGCGTCATGTCCACAGGCGCAAACTTCAACGCAGCTCGCATCAAGTATCAGACTGTGGTGTCGACTGGAGGTGTTGGAATTTGCATTTTTAGTGTAAATATTTGCAGCTTTAATGACTTTATTATTACTTTTAGCTCATCTCTCCTAATGTGCATCATCCTGTTTTGGGTCATTTATCCAACTCCTCCATGTAAACACATTAGCCTGGAATAGCTTCATATTTGCTCAGCAGAGGGTCCAATCACATTCATACTGTGACTTTGCACTACAAAAAAGGTAAACATATAAAGCTGTCATTATAAAGGTTGGAGGTATTTTTTCATTTCATGCTTCTGGCCCGCCTCAATTGAATTTAAATCGAGCTCATAAACCTAAATGAATCAACCCCCCTCCCCCACCCCCCACCCCCCACCCTCCTTCCAGCATGACTCTATTGTACAGCCTTGTAACTGAGTCATGTTGACATAAATTAGTTACAAGTTACTTGAATTTTTGAAGCAGCGACTACGACTCCGAATGCATCTTGCCTCGTCGTTAAACCATCAGCAATCATTGTGTGGGGGGGAGGGGGTCCAGCTCCTGAAATGCCTCCCTGGGTGCACGGAACACATCTCACTTGGGATCCACCGCTGAAGACGACAGAGAGCCGTGAACCCCTCCACAGTAATTTGTTTGCTCTGCCACAGACAGGTGACTTACTATCTGTGGCTCGTGGGAGTCCCTCTATTGACCGGGCCTCGATTTAGCTTTTTCTTCCACGCCGTCCAATCAGCGCGTCACCGTCGATATATTGAACCAGCTGCTTTTTCTTCCCAGTCATGGCAATTGAATTGTAATCACTGCTTTGTATGCGTCGGCCGGGCTGGTTCTGACCCTCCACCTTATTCTGCTCAGGTTATAAGGAAGGTAGGAACTAATGACTGTGTATAATGGACTGTTGCTTTAAGAGTCAAAGGGAAACGCTTCTTTTACAGGGATGCGGTTTTCTCTAGCAGCAAGCACCGAAGCCCACCTGTGTGTCCTGAAAGGGGGCCATCGGTGATAGTTATCTAAAGGTACATTGGATATTTTCAATATGAGGACTTTAGGGTTGGAGCACTGTGCAGCGATTGGACCGTTTCCGATGACTATCCCTGTAATTGACTTTCTGAAGATCCAGCCATTTCATAAAAAGAGAGGTTGCTTCCCTTGAAATGATGAGGTGGGCTCCACACCGTCTCCACGCAGCACCACCCTCGCCGGTGGAAAATGATGGGTTATGACCAGCCTGATAGGTGTGTTTCTATGGAAACCATATGGAGGAGAGGACAAAGTTAGCGCTAACAAGGGCAGAAAAGGTTCCCTGAAAGGTGGTAGCGTTTCCCCTCTGACAGGTGAGCCGAGAGGCCGGCAAGTTAACCACTAATTAACTTTCTGTTCATCTCCAAACACCAACTGTTCTCTTCTCATCCCTCCATCATTCGGGAAGGGGAGATGAAATGTGGCTGCAGTAATTGGAGCAGCGTTCGCTGAGATCCGTCAGCTCCTGCAGGCTCTTGAGTGATGGACGAGACCTAAAGAGACGAGACGTTTTTGCTTTCCGGTTTCAGCCGGTGCCGTTCAATGCAGCATCTGTGCTTGATTAAACCGGCTCAGGGACATTTCCAGAGGTCCATCATGTATTTGTAGTCAGCATCAAGATTAAGTGGGTTTTTCTGAAGGTCCACTGGCACAATTTCAACCATTTCATGCTCGTTTCCAACTTCCAGCAGAATTCTTTCAAACCGAACCGACTTCATACAAGTTGGTATATTTAGAAGCACCCTCCTAAAATGACTCATATCTCTAATTGAAGGCTATAGTTTGCCTCACTTTTGCTAATGATCAAGGAATGCAAACGATGCTTGCTAACGAGGCGATGCATTCGAGCATCGATCATTCTCCCCCCCACCCCCCACCCCCCCGAGCCGCCTCTGCTGGTCGAGAAAAACGTTCCGGCACGCTTGAGGCTGGATGCAAGTTTCTCTCCTCTCCCTTCCAATTTGTACCGATTTAATTGGGGTGATCGATATCTCCTCCAAGTTTTCCTCCACCGCGCCGTTATTATCTATTAGCATGAGCAGATCTGTGGCGAGCAGATGAGGACGGATGCAATAAGAGAGCAGCTCTCGGGAATTCTCTTAATTGCCATTTCGGTCACAGTAGTCAGCCTCTAACACCATTAATCATTGGAGGTGAGGTCAGCTGGCTCGGCGCACACGAGCGCGCCTGCGTGACGTCTGTTCTCTTTTTTTTTAGATTCTCCTTCTTTTCACAGCTGCATTTGCAAACGCTCGTGTTTGTGCCAGTGTAATTTTTAGGGACCTCTTCAATGCAGAGACACGAAGAGACGGGTGACCTTTCTCACTTCCCCCCCAACGATCTCTTCCAAGCGCACAAGCACGCCAAAGACTTAATTGGTTTTCGATAGTAAATCTCAGGGGGGGTTTAGTAAAGAAAACGTCCGCTCCTTAATGCTGCTGCTCCAGAAACCACAGAGATCCCTTGAACTATTTCCTGTCCAAAGCAGCCCAGCAAATAGAAGTGGAAGACACGTTCACGGCTTTTTTTTCTTCCTCTCTCTCACTTGTTTTTGTCCTGAACGGCGTGTGAACGAGCTGAATTTGGCTCTCAGGCCTGGTTCCTTTTCTTTTTTTATCTCAACTTCTTGAATGATTTCTTTTTTTCCCCTTTATCTCTGGAAGTTGTGTTACTTTTCTCTTACCACCATTTGTCTGCTTGGACAAGCTCTCACACTTCCATTCTGGACACCACATGCTTTAAGCTGACAGACTCCAGGTCCTGTTTTCTCGAAGTGTTACACTTAACCGGAGATGCTGGCAACACTCTGTTTAGAAAAAAAAGAGAAACAACATGTCCCACTACCAATTATTTTCTCCTATTTTCTCCTCGAAAAGAAATTCAACATTTGAGTGTGAAATTTCTGCCATCACAGTGAGACAGCTGGGTGTCTTTTTTTTCATATTCTGCCTCCTCATTACACCAGGTTGTTGCTGCATGACATCACCTGTCAGGACGCATGTTCATTCAGTGCTTGTTGAGTAGCCCACAGGAGGTGATGGTGGTCAAAGGCTGTTTTTTTTGGGGCTGGAGCAGCGGTACTAGAAGAGTTCCTGTGAAAACTCGCACACAAGTCCAGTAATCTGGCTCTAGAAAAACAACATTGGAGAGAAGTTAAGTGTCACGAATGTCCCATTGATGATGAGCTCACAGCCGTTGACACTGATTGGACAGATAACACGAGCTGGGACAAAAGACTCCGCGCGTAACCGGGGAAGAACAGGAAGTCCCCTGGGCCGGGGCGTGCCGCGATCAGATGACCCGATGATATATATGCGCTCAGCTCGAGGACGTTTATCGATATCCAGTCGTTGCAACATGAGCCAGTTGTAATCTCGTCACACTGAGCGCGATGACAGCTTTCATATGCTCCAATTCATGATGGGGGGGAGGAGAAGAGGATGAACGTCTGACTGGATTTGGCTGAAACGTTCTGGCTCACTCGACTGACAATGCTGGAAACACAAAAGGCAACATTATTTATGTTTGGCCTGCCTTTAGTGTTGGCATCTGCTTCGGTACAGTGAGCACGTGACGTCTCGGTGAAACGTGTTTATTTACTGATCTGTTGCTAACAGCACTTCGGGTCTATTTGTTCTCTTTTAGATCGCATAAAGTTTGAAATGTTGGAGACTTTTCTATGATGTGTTGAGGTTGTCTGACTGAGATGGATATTTTCATTGAAGCTGAGTAACTCTGATGTTACTTTGTGCCTATAGTCACACGGTAAAACAACCAGAGCGGTGCTGTGACTGGTTGAATACAAGTCAAAGGTTTGTTTCTGTGATAATCAGCTGTTTGGATCGTCTGTCTTGTTTGCAGTCAGCAGGCGCGTCGTCTAGACACCGTCTCCTGGCCTGCCATTAGAAAACCGAGACTGGCTAATTAAGCCCCGGTGCCGTCGGTGTCTGTTGCGCCGGGCGCGGAGCAGCCGTAGACTGATAATCATCTTTTTACCAATGCTCGGTCACAAGGATCAAACCCAATCAGATACGGGCGCGGGTTCCGCACGGCGCGCTGATTTCTCCCCCAGCGTACGTGTGATTAACACTGCGGGGCCCCCCCGAAATGAGCTGTCCCACCCGGCTCCCCGCGAACTCCGGCAGAGACCATAGGATTAAACGGCCGTTTGAGTATTGTCAAACATCCAACGGCTTGTTTAAACATTTCAGTAAGTCTTTGTTGGCCGAGCACACAGATGCCCGTCCCAAATGGGGGCGTCGTGCGCGGGCGGGCGGACGGGCAGGAGGCTGGTTGGCTGGCACGGCCTGGTCTGGCAGATGGTCCTGGGATGTCGGGACAGCAGGCCCTCCCCGACACCGCCGAGCTAATGATGGCAAAAGGCTAAATGATGAGTGGAGACGGAGGAAAGCTCGGAGCTCACCGAGGATCCTCAAATGTTTACTGAGGGATCCAGAGACCCAATTAGTAATGTTTACGCACAGAGTCGTGTCATCGTGTAAATGAGCGACAGAGCAGAGTCATTTTTTCCCCCCTGAATGACCCAGAATGCTCAGTTCAAACAATTGTAATGTGAGGAGCAAACTCACTAAAGATCTGTGACAGCGTTTGGATATCACACCTGCAAATCCCTTTTGGGGGACGTATGATTTCTACACCGTCGTGTCTCTAAGATGAATTAAACCGGGACTCTTCCTCTTTAGCGGGAAGACTAAACCAGCGTTGGCTTCATGTCTTTATGCAGCATGTCTTTGACTGCCCTCCCCTCCCCCCTCCCTTCCCTGCAGGAATGTCCACCAATAAACCTGATTGGTTCAGGTCAGAATAATTGACGATGTCATTGGCTCTGCTATCTGTGGAGGGCACGGGGACGTGGACGTGGAGAGAAAAGGGGGACACAGAGGCTTTAAATAAAACAACGCGAGAGTCAAAACGGCTGAGGGGGAGAAGACATATGCTGCCACCCGACAGCAGCCGCCGCGGAAGAGCCTCCACAGCCTCCACAGCCCCCCCAGGCTGGACCGTGCCAACATGGACTCAGATGAATTATTTACTCCTGGACCCTATTGGGATTGTCTCTCCTGTCGGGGGGGTTTCTCTCGCGATGGGGCCCCTGGTTGGTGGAGTGCCCCTAGCAGGGTGCCAGAGGGAGGACTGAAGGCTGGAAACGGCCCCCTTCCTCCCCCTCCCCCTAAACAGACGGGTGTGCCGTGGGACCCTGCAGGCCGCTCTGAGCACGGAGGCGACTCTGAGGGAGGAAGATGAAGCGGCGGCGGGCAAAAATCCTCTTAGCAACAGGAGAGGGTGAAATACAACAGCCTTCAAGCACAATTTGCTTGATTGGTTACTAATCACTCGGCGTGTTGGACTCTATTTCTCTCAATGAGGGATTAAATTCTAAATTTTGTGTACAAACAGCTCCTCACAATGCTCATAATGTGATTGCTGTTGCTTCACCTCCCCGTGGAGACATGAGATGCGATTGCAGCGTCACCCAAAGAACGGAGCAGGTGGGAATCCGGTGCGCAGCTTAAGGAGGCTTAAAGCGCGGCGGCGTGCCTCGCCCCGCTCTCCTGGTTCTTTTGGCTCCTCGTCTATTTTTGCACCTTACGTTTATTAGCCTCTGCGTGGGCGCGCGCGCATCTGTGTCCTCTCAGACGCCGGTGCACGCATGGTTAAGTGTGCGGAAGGACTGCATGTGCTTGGAAGCCAGAGTTCCTCTTGCGTCCGCGAGAGCCCACACGGAAATTAGAGCCTCCGTATGACTGCGGCGTAATTACCGCAGTTATGTACCTGACAGCTTCTGGTGCCCGGGAGCCATTTTTAGTGCCGCCCCTGACCGGGTGCTGTTTGATGGACAGCTTGAACAGAGAGAGAAGGGAGGGGGGGGGGGGGGTTCATGCACCTCACAAACAGATGAGGGTGAGTCAGCGCGTGGGTGGGAGTGATGACCAAAGTACCTGGGACACGCTGAGATGAAGGACGCACTTTTGAAGTTGCAGAGGAGGAAAAGAAAACACACGGGGCAGATTTGAGAAGTTTTGCACCTGTTACTATGGGGGAAGAGTCATTATGAAGCAGGTTTAATGAAGCTCTGATAACTGCAGCAACTCATTTGTCACGTTTTTGAGGGGTCCTGATTTGGTAAATGTTCCAATCAAAAGTTCTGTGAAACTTTATAATCCAAAGTTCTGAGAAACCATTTTTTTCCCTCTATAATTCATATTAGTCATTTCACAGCTCACTAAACACTCCCTCCAAACATGCATGTTGGATCCAATCTCCGACTCAAATTCGACGTGAGCGCGTCAGAGCGGTGGGCGTCTCCTCCCTGGTCGCTGTATTTCACTCACAGCCGCCGATAATCCCCCCCCCGCCCCCCCCTGCTGGACCTGACGCGGTGTATCTCAGGTCAGCACCCCCCGCCCCCTCCTCCCGTCTGCGCCTCCTCTCGTCCGTCTGCACGATGTGAGCTCGAGTGCATGCCAGGTAGACTACTTCCACCTCATCACACCCGGCCCCTTCTCCCCCCCACCACCCCCCTCTCCTTCAGAGCGAGCCGCACGCAGCATGAAGCGCCCTCTTGCCTCTTTTTTCTTCTCCCTTCTGTCCCTCCTTCAGACTCTCTTGTAGACACCGATCTGCTCTGGCAAGTGTATGAATGCATGTAATATTTACAATCTCATTTCATTCCTCCATGCAGAACATGCCCCCCCACCCCCCCACCCCCCCTCTGTAACGGATTGTTATGCAGGTTCCCAGGAATGTGGAAACAGGAGGGGGTGGGGGGGGGGGGGGTTGTGTGACAGAGATATGGGCTGTCTCCTCCGTATAATCATCCTGATGTGTTCGCCTTCAAGCTTTTATGGTGCCTTTTAATCCAAGCTGGCAGCCTGCTACCCCACAGGGCCCCCCTTTACCCCCCCTGTTACTCCAGCATCTGTTGGAAAAAGTTTGTTTTTGTGCCAGTAAAGGCAGCATAATCCTGCGTTCAATGGCGGCCTGTCCAAGTGTCACTGTGAGTTAGGTTTGGATGTCTGCGGACGTAAAGGCGGACATAAACAGCTGTTTGGGGACCTTATGTGCACGTTAGTCATCCAGAGGAGAGTTGAAATCATGACTGATGTCCACCTTTAAAGTTTAGCGCACAACACACACACACAGGGACATGTGGCACCATCGTGTCCATTTTTGATGCTATTCTCTCCACACTTCCTTGTCCTCTAATCAGAAGTGAAGCAGACCCCCCCTCCCCCCTCCCCCCTCGTGTCCCTCCTCTGCCATGTTGATGCCAGAACGGAGCAGATTTGTCTGCTCGATTGTCCAATTTCCTCCTCGCTTTCTGGCAGATCTTTGTCTTCAAAGCCCCACAGTCATCATGCGCGTTTGTCTTTTTTTTCCCTTTTATTCCCTGATCGCAATCATGTTTGACCACAGAAAGAAAAGCTTTTGATTAACAAGCCACAATATCGGGGGGGCGGGGGGGGGGGGGTTGTTTTGAGGGGAAAAACTGGATGAAATCAAGTCGAATTCATGAAAGGCTCAGAACAGTTTCTGAACAGAGAAATACAACCAGCGGTTGAGTTTATGCAGATCTCCTCCAGCGCAGGAGATGAGCTTTATCGACGGCAACGGTTTCCGCGGCTCATCCTTTCAGAGCCCGTCTGTCAGGCTGGGGAGGGAGGGGGGGGGGGCAGATGAATCAGGTTCTTTTGGGTATTGAGAGGCCAGTGATTTGCAGTCAAATGCTGTCGAGCGCGCCTCCTGTTTTTCAGTGAGGAACGGGATTCTCCTCGCCGCCGCCGCCACCGCCCCAAATGAGATGTCAAGCCTTGTGCTGCGTGAGGTGGCTGCAACAGAATTAGGAGCTTCTGCCACTTTCAGCTGGACGGCTGCTGTCACACATTGGCAGCTCTCATCCCACCCAAACAGGGGGGCAGGGGGCCACGGACTTCTTCTTTTTTAACTTTTGTCTGTCCTACTTTTTTGCAATCTGCTCTGTGTCATTCAGTCAGTGATGAACCACTGATAAGCATCCCGGTTTCTTAGCTCCGCCCCCAGGAGTGACTCGGGGTGACTGGTTCTTTATACTTCCTTCTTGTTGGTCGTGTTTTGATGTCAAATCACCCCGGCTGAGTGTGTGAATAGAACATATTAGGCGTTTTGTTCCTTCTTTTAGAAGTTAAGGGCCAAATGTTCACGTGGGATTTGCAATCAAGCCGCCTTCGATTTCCGTTTCTCGTCATTTTCTCTGGAAAATGAGATTTCGAAGGTAATCATCTTGTTTGTTTCTTCTTTCAAAATGATCATAATCAAACATGAATTACATTCGGGGGGTAAATATAGCCATAAGAGTATCACACTTTTCTCCATAATGGTTTGTTTTCACTTCTCACGCCTCACCTGCCTCTACTGAGTAATGGGAGCGTTTTTGTTTTTTTCCCGACCTGTCGCTGGAAAATCTGCTTGGGATTCACAATCACATTAGGCAGGAACATATTTACTGTCCTCACTGTCTTTGTGTTGGACGTAAACGTTGCAAAGCATCGCAAATCATGGTGACAGAGACAGATGGTCTCGGGCGTCCTTGTCGGCTCAGTGAGATGGATGCTGCTGCGGCCATAAAGCGTTGTCTTTGTATTGTGATTGTTTGTGTCTCCGTACTCAGGAAATCACTGGAATTAGTCCTGCAAAATTGTTGGTTTCACAAATATCTGGCTATTACAGCAACAGAATGAGTGGGAGGTCTCTGTTTGTCGCTAATGACGTGTGTGTAAAGGGTATGTATATGTGTATCAATACGTGTGAATTTGTCTGTGATGTGTTTTTCTGTTCATAAACTCAGATGTGTTGAGTGTCAAATGAACCTTTGAGTGTCTTCACCTCCTCCTCAGGCAAGTCTTTGCTAAGCGTCGCTGTTATTCTCCCACATTGGGGATTTGCCAGTTTTTCTGTGCCCTCCAGGTAGACTGGCAGGTTCAGCCATGTCGCCTTCACGACGCTCTCTAGTATTGCGATAGGGCTGAGTGGAATCAAACAGAGCATCGCAGCGCCTGGATCGGACCCGGTTCGGCGACCACGATCCTGCGGGTTCAGACTGAGGGAAAAGAGAACACAGACAAATCACTGCGGGAAGAGAGTCACTAAATCACCTCGTTAAAAACAATGAGCCGTCTGAGAGGCTTGTCTGAGGTAGAGGTGAGGACAAAGACATTCAGTCGTGTCCTACCACACACACACACACACACACACACACACCAGGTTACACATAAACTTTGATACACAATTACAAATCTACAGAAAAAGAAACGTAACCTACATGCAAATATCGTCACATATCACAAACCCAGATACACATAAGCTCCAAACGTGCTCCCACTGATCACTTTGCGACTTCATCCACCTCAAGACATATCAAACAGCCTGAATTATGTATTTCCTCCTGAGTGTAAATTTGCTTGGAGGCTCCGGCTGCCCTACAGGTGCACGGAGAGCCTGACAGGAGTCTCGCTGCGCGGTGGAATGAAGTCAGTTCACTGGGAGGAACGACTGTAATGAGTTTGTCCAGTTCACCAGTAGATTATTCATGATAGAAAGGAGAAATTACAGCGCTTGCGTAACTGCTCTCTTTTTAAAAACCATTCCCCTCGCTCCACTCCCAACATCTGCGACGCACAGCCTCACTGGGATGATTAGCGTCGGGTGTGAACGTGACTCGGCTTCTCCCGAGACGTGAAATGAGAACCTGTCAGCGCAAGTTATTGCTGATCTGCTGGCATTTTGGAAATGTCGTGATATACGCTCCCCGTCGCCCACCTCGCCCCTCCCCCCTCCTCCGCTCCGTCCACCCCTGCGCCTCTCGTTTCATGTCTCGCTGCCTCGGGGGTTAATGAAATGCCCCTTATTGAAGAGCCGGAATGAGGGATTGTTAAGTCCACGCCGGCTCTCGACCTCCTCCCACACGTTATCCTCGACCTCCTGCCTCGCCGCACGAGCGCCGCCGCCGCGGCAGCAGCTCCGTATCCAAGCAGCTTCTGATGAGCTAAAGCTTTAATCAGGCTACCTTTTTTTCTTTTTCTCTCCCCCCGTCATTCTAATTCCCTTCTTAACCATTAAACCCTCAATCAAACACATGTAATGGAGGGAGAAAATATTTAGCTTAAGAGGGTTAACTCCTTAAGATAACACTGTTTGAGTCATTGTCACTTCACGAAGGTGAGCTGCAGCAGACGCAGGCCAGATGGCTTCGAGTTAAAAAACACTCCAGTGTTGCTGTTGTAAAGTCCCTGATTTGGCAGTTGGAGCCAAACACCCTCACCTGCGACCCTCTGACCTGCGGTGGCAGCGCGGACACACACGAAGACGGCAGTCAGCCAGCGCCCGCGGTCAGTGATGCATCGCCTGACAGCTGACTGATGAAGCGCTGACCTTTTTACTCCCGAGCCTCGCAGGCAATCCCCCCCCCCCCCACCTCATGAATCGGTCGTGGTCGAGCCTCCGCCGACACTTGAGTGCACGAATGGATTACAGCCGCGCGGGAGAGTAATAAAAAGATGCAGAGACAGTGCAGGGATGCAGATAGCTCGGTGGAGATGGATGCCCCCCCTCCGGAATCAAAGACTCCCCCCACCCCCCTCTGATCCGCTCCTCTGATTCCCCCCTCGCACCTTGCGCCCCATCCTTCTCCCGCCCTCCTTCACGTTCTTTGATCATGTTTACAATGCGCTTGTTTGTGACACTTTTATCTCTGGCTTATCCTGGAGGCTGCGCGGCAGCGCGCCGCCGCACCCCGAAGCGAGGAAAACTTATTAAAGCAGTTTCCACATTGAAGAAGTTTTACATATGAGACTGCAGAGCAGGAACGGGAGGAGGAGGAGACGGTCCTCCGATTGCTTATGTGAAGGGCTGCTGGTGTGGAGCCTGAACCGGTCAGACCCCGGCTTTAAACCTGAGCCGCGCGCCGTCCCTTCGCGGCAGAAAATCCTTCACTCTGTAGTTCCTGCTGTGAGCTTTCTGGAGTGGAGGAATTTTGCTCCTGGTTCTGAATTGATGTTGGTCCATTTGTTTGTACGTCCTTTTATGTGTGCGTGCGCACTCGTCCCTGCGTGCAGCTCCTGTAATCCATTTAGCTGCAGGGCTTCTTTAGAAAAGCGTTTGATTCGTATTCAAAGCCTTTGTTTTATTCCCTTTTCTAACCTGCGTTTAGAACAAGCGGCCAGCACGAATGTACGACAGTGTGTGAGGCATCGTGGATGGTCTCACTTACTTACCTTGGATTTCTCTCGTTTTTATTAATGTTGAATGTACAGAGTGATAAACGACGTACAGAATGAAAAAAATCCTTCACACGGTGCCGTCGTATTAGAGACAGCAGCCATTTTTTAAAAAAATCGATGTGTATCTGCGTGTACTCGTGTGCACCGGCTGCAATTTGAGCAATCCACACGCTCTCAGAAACTGATGTCTCTGTTTTTATGCGATTGCACACATGTGTCTGCGTGTGCACATGAATGCGTGCGCATGATTAGGAGGGTCCATGGATGGAGCGAGAGAGAGAGAGAGAGAGAGAGAGAGAGACTGGGCTCTTTCTTCTAATGGGATCAATGTTTCAGTGCTTTCTGTCTGTGTAAGTTATGATGTGGCTAATGTTTAAAACATGCTCTGCAGATGCAGCGTGACCCTCTTAAATAAATGACTGCATCTCCAGGAGAGGGAGTTTGTCTCGGGATTAGCTCTGCTGTCGGTGAAATGCTCCGCAGACACCGACTCACATGGGACGATGTACAAGGTTGCGCATGGAACAGCAAAAACAAACATGCACACTGACCTACTGGACAGACTTCATAGCAATGACATGAAGGTAACTCAGCCAGAGTTAGACATTTCTGTGCTGCACACGTTGGTGCACAACACATCTGCGTAGTGTTTGTGTGGCAGAATAAGCACATCACCCCTAGCTTGATGTCCCATCACTTTTTTTTTTTCCCTCCCAAAGCCCGAGGCCTTCTCCCACCCCATCAGCAGCTTCTTGCCGCTCTGTTAGTTAACAAGGCGAGCCAGCAGCAGGGGCAACGGCACCCCGCTCGCAACCTGCAAGCGCGGCACCGAGATGTCGAGGCTCCATCTGTAAAGACGCGCCGCCCCGAATGATGATGTTCAAGTTGCGATTCACACTCGCTGACCCGGAATTTGTTTGTTCGGCGAGATGGAATAGTTTGGAATTTATTAGAAGTTTGCCGTC
>JAUESF010000019.1:9571140-9586265 GCA_032274765.1 Malacoctenus tetranemus | reverse complement strand
GTAATGTGTTATTCTCATCTGGTCTGACAGCCCCGAAAATGAATGGTGGGATGGGTGCAGACAGTGGCTCAGCAAACATGTTGCATCCGTCGCTCCATCTGCTCTGTGCACCTTTACGTTATGAGGCGCGAGTGCAATTTGCAGACGCTCTCTCCTTTCCCCATGCCACTGTTAATGCTCTCTTTCGACATGCACCTTAAGTCAAGGAGCGTGTCCACGCTTGTGTGTGTGTGTGTTATTTTGAATCCTCAAGGTTGTCCCTCTCTATGCGCCCTCGCCCAATTGTGTCCTCCACTGCCTGCTACAGATCGACACCGTTATGTAAAGTGAAAGCGGGCATTCGGCCGTGCCTCCTTCATGTTGCCATAAACGTCGGGCTGGTGATTACAGAGAGGAAATGTACCCTCAACCCAGACCGTGACAATCCTTCACCTGTGGCTTAAAGCCGGTGCGTTTTTGATGAATAGAGGCGGACTAAGGGAGCTTAAAGGCTGACTGAGGGTGAGCAAGTTATTGTGTGAGTTTCTTTTTTAGGGAATCGATGCGGTTTGTCGTGTTGTGTCTTCAATACAATTATTGCCTTTTAGAGATTTATTGAGAATTTATAGAGAGTAGCGTCGGACTGGACAATGATAGCCTGCTGTGTGTTATCTTGGGTAACTGGACGCCTGCATAATCAGTGCTGTGATTATAATCCCAGTGATTCATTTTTCTGCCAACACGGCACTGTGAGTTTGGACTTTTTTCTGATAATTATGAGGTGCTGTGGTTATATAGTGGGTGGCACATTCGCTTCACATTGTCCAAAAACATGTGAGGTCATATTCATGTAGTGTGTGGCTCATGCTCGCTCTCTCTCTCTCTCTCTCTCTCTCTCTCTCTCTCCCTCTCTCTCTCTCTCTCCCCCTCCCTCAAATCACCTTTATTGCTGTTCAATGAGAAGCTCATCCTGTAAAATTTACTCAATGACAAAAAGAAATCACACTCCATGTTTTCCATTTTCAAATGTGTTACGAGTGCAGGTGTGTACCTCGTTCATGTGTGGGAAACCGACCACGTCTCACTTTTCAGGCCGCTTGAACGCGTTGTATTTTTATGAACAGCGGACGAGCCTGCGCCGCTCGAGGGTGCAACGGTTTAATCAAATATTCAGAGGGGACAGATTGAAGGCCTGTTGCAGCGTTGTTTAATATCGCCGTGGACTCGGCCTGTTACAAAGTGTCTTCGGCATGAGTCAGAGAAGTGGCTGACAGGGAAGCAGACGCTCCGATAAGGTGACGGTAAACAAGCCGGGGGGAAAATAAAGCAACATTTTCAAGGTTGTCACCGACACGGGCTTCTCCGAGCGTTTGTTGTTTTGCGGGTTGGACCCTGCTGCAGGTTTGTTTGGCACACGTTAGTTTGTGTTGTCTTGGTGGTTGTGTTCCTATAGAGAGCTTGCGTGTCGCTGCAGGAGTTTGCTCCAAACAGCAGTGGATTCTCTCGCTCGGCTCTTTGCTTCTCTTGCCAACATTATATCGATTCGCTCGAAGGTTGGAGGTTTATTCTAGTGGGACAGAAGTTGGCGTCTGCCCCGTGCCAGTTTACTGTACATCATGATTCTCCGTGACGGCCTGCGTGCCTCTTCGGTCCTTTTCACTCTTATTTATTTTGCCTGGGCTTCTTTTTTTCTTCCTGTCGAGGAAAGCCTGATCTGGCTGAGCTCGTCTCACTCCTCCTTTTTACAACGTTGCGAGGCATCCTTGTGGATTTTTCAACACCTTGTAAAAAAAAAAAGAGAGATCTGTGAAAGCCTGGACCGACGTATGGTTTGATAGACAAAGCAGCCTGCCAGGCCTGCCGACAAGCATCATGTTGTAGTAGTTTGTTGAAAATATGTTGAATCACAGCCCCCCTCACCCCCCCTCCCTCCCTCCGACATGTCTGCCCTTTATGTTTTCCTTGGCAGTGCAGCAGCGGGATGTGGTATGTGCTCATCTCTGTGTGAGGCTCGACATCAGCTGCCGCCGTTCCGACTGTATCGCCGGGTTTTTAGGCCTCAGCCAAATAAGTCCACGTTCAGGTCTTTGAGATTTATGAAAGTCTCTCTCTCTCTCCTCTCCTTCTTCTCACCCGATGTCCTTTTTTGTCTGTGCAGGCCGAGACATGAGCTTCTCCCGCTGAAACGTTATTGATGCTGAACTGGTGAGTTTTGAGGCCGCGGCAGCGCCACACGTTTTTCCTCCTTCTTCTTCTTCTTCTCATGTTATTTTTACACCGACCTGGTGAGGCTCTGCCTAGCAGCACTGCGAGCTAATAACCATCTGGTTAGCTATTGTCGCAAAAAAAAAAAAAAAAGCCTTTTTCTCCCCCTGAAAAAGCCAAAGTGTGTGAGCCAGGCAACCTTTTCAGGCTGGTCTTTTCTTTCTTGGACATCTGGTTCAAAACCAGTTGATTAAAATGTGGGCATGATGTACAGGAAACGTATGCCTGCATCCTGCCTGTGAGCCTACCTGTTCAGTTACATAACCTCTGTTTGGGGCTTTAATCTGATGCTCAAATACAACGAGGAAGCGGATGTTTGCGGCACTACAGTTTTTTTTGGGCATCTACGACTTCGTGTCGACGTTTTTGTGTCTTTGCACATCTTTCTTCTTAACGCCTCGTTAGAGATTACAAATGGTTTGTCTTCAACATTGAATATTGCCAAACGACTCGCACTCGTGGCCGGAGACAACAAGTCATCTTATTGGATTTGGTGCTGAACGATGGGAGCAGGACGCCTAATTTTTCACTGCGCCTCTCGTACGAGGCCGTCGCGCGGCGCTCCCCGACCCGCTGCCAGACATCACTCATTGATAAATAGGCTGCGTTGCTGCTGCTGCCGCCGCCGCCGCAGCAGCAGCAGCAGCAGCGCCTCCTGCGTGCCTCCTGCGTGCCGGGCTCGACGCTGTAATGGAGCTGAGATGTGATTGCTCTCCACAATGTGTTCTGAATAAATGATGTAATCGACATCAATAATGTAATGTGTAGCATGACGGCCGTCCGTCGGCGCCTGATTAATTTTCATATGCTTAAAGCTTTACCTTCACATCGGAGGGAGGGACACTTTTTCATTATCACGTAATTACGTTTGCTTCACGGCCACTTGTGGGTAGTTTGATGCTACAATGATGCTTATATACGCATGTATCTGTGTTTATCTTCCTTTTTCATCTTTATCTTAAGGGATTCATTTCTTTCCTCGTTATCTAACCGTATATTATCATGTTTATTAATGTTGATGTTATTACTCGGGAAAATAAAATGAATAATTTAATTGTTTATTTATTATTAATGTTTTTAGTGATAGCTGGATCAGAAACTCTGATTTCTGGCCACCAATGTTGTGCCAGAAAAAAAAACATTTCAATCTCCAGGAGGGGAAATTCACCATCTCACCTCCTGCAACAGTGACGATCTAAATGCTGTTTGTAGCAGCAGCGTCTGCACCTGCACCAGCGTCTGTTGCTTGCAGCAGCGATCCATACCTGCAGTAGCAGAGTCAATACGCCTAAACTCCCATTGCAAATATTAGCGTCGAACCAGGATGCTGAAAACGCTGTCCTACCCTCAGCTGCGTTTCAGACCTTGACATTTGTCCAAAATGTGAATGTGACAGTCACTGCAGGCTGCACACAGGCAGAGCCAGTGTCACTTTTTTTAAAGGGTGTTACGTCTTCAAATGCTTCGCACGTTTGAATGTGGTCCTTCAGCTTTTGTCGCTGCCGTAGCACTTGTGCCTGAAATTGGAGCCACACAAGGAAGACGCTGTGTCTTTCTGATGAGATGGTTTATTCAGGTTTGTTTTGCTGACTCCCTTCAAAGTTGCATGAAGCTACCGTCACGAAACGTGTCGCTCTGCAGCCTGGCGTCTGCTGCTAAAAAGGCTTCAGTAATAGCCCGGCGTCCCCCTCTGATCTCTGCCCACCCCTGCTCTGCCTCCGTCAACTTCAAATGCAGCACAGCTGATCAAAACCGGGCCTCTAGCCCGCCACTCGTCCAGATGCTGTAGATTACTCAGATATGTGGGAGCGCAGCTCGCAGAGATCAATGATGAGCGAATGTGTCTTCGCTACAAGGGTAAGTGTGGCCGGAGGGTGAATGTAATGACGGGGTGGGGGGGGGATTCTCTGCAGACTCTCAGCCAGAAGCGGTGGCAGTGAGGGGAGGGGAGGGGCAGCGTGTGGCGAGCGGACGGAACGCGCGAGAAGAAGAAAAAAAAACGCTCATTCTCACACCGACAGATGGGAGCCGCAGCCATGGAGTCAATATTTACTCTTTCTTAACAAAAAATTGGCAGCGTTAGTGCGGCTGAATCAGAAGCAGGCGGCAGGAGTTTCCTGGACTGTGTGAAAGAGGCGACCAGGAGTAAAAACAACACTTCACTGGTGATGATTGTAGCTTGGCTACACGCGTGGGGCTAAAAATACTGCAGCATGAGCCCTCCCTTCACCTTTGTTCAATGTACACACGCACGCACACACAAGCGGAGGCGCCGTGCACATCCACTTTACCCGTGGCTCGAGCCACCGTGGGGATACACGTGAACGCAATTTGCACTTCCAATTAAACTGTCGACCTTCGTTCCAGAATGCAAAACTTGATTCTGTCCCATCCTCTCCTGGATTGCTATTATTACCCAGCCAAGCCAATATTAGACGGAACAAGGCTTCACAACACTCTGACGGAGGATCATTGAAGTCAGCAGAATTCCTCACACTTTCCACACGGTCGATGTTCGACCGAGTAAACGAACTGAGATTTGATTTCAGTTCTCTCTCTCTGTGATTCTGACTGTTTGTGCGACACGTTGACTAAATCTGCTGTGTGATCACAACAGGTCTGAGGTTTCGCTTCAGAGCTGGGAAGAAAAGCAAACTGCAGCGTTTTCCCTCTGAAAGCACGCGCAGCTTTTTTACGTGAAGATAAAGGGCGCTGTGAAGGGAAGAGGTGGGGTGCTGAACACATAGCAGTTTTACACTGGGCTAGCAGTAGCCTAAAGCATCATGCTGAGGACGCTAACACGGCTTGAACACATGACTCGCTGGCCAGATCAGATGACTAGATAAACGGCAGGAATGTTGTCTCTTCCTCTTTCGACAGCGACGCTCTTGTGTGTCTGGAGAAGGAGAGTGAGACAGTGTTTTTTATGTCCAGTAGTTACATTGTGGGGTCGTGAGTGGAGGTTGAAGCGAAGGTGAAGGTAATAAAAACACCGCAGCAGTCCTCAAAAGTAGTGTCAGTCCTTTTTTATTTGATAAAACAGCAGAGCGAGATGCCGTGAATACATGCGCTTGTGTGTGTGTCTGTGTGTGTTTTTGTGTCGTATGAATCAGACGAGCATCTTTAATCAACCCTTTATACCACAAGATAACGAGTCCGTGCAATTATGTAACATTTAGCAGCCGAGCTTATCACTTACCCTGCTTAGCTGTTGAAATGCAGAATGTGGAGCACAGCACAGTTGTCTGTATTTTATTATTGACTTGCATAATCTAATGCCTGCGAGGGGAATGCCTGCTTTAATGCCGGCATGCCCGAGCGGAGCATCATGAAGTATTTAATATAAGCCCAATTTATGTCTTTGTTTGTTTTTTAGTTTTTCACCAAAACAAAGTGGGATTTAATGGCGTTTTTATTCCCTGGAGTTTGGATCCCATAAAACAAAAAAAGGGCGAGTGGAGGAAACAGACAAAGATTTTTTGGCTGAGTGTAAACGTATTGTAACAGCCTAGCGTCTCCAGCCGCCACCAGATGTTTGTCAAAGGGCTCCGTCCATTTTTCACGAACCACTTCTCACTTGTCGTTTAAACAAACCTTTTCGGGCTTCTCCCCCATAGATCTGCTCGATGGCCGTCATAACAGAGCGTGGAAGTAATGTAAAGTTTACAGCAGCGACGCAATCAACGCACATCATGAGTGGGCTGTTTGAAATCTTCCTCTGGAGGCCGCTGGCAGTTCTTCTTCTCTAAGTGACGTTTCAGCGCCACGCGGCAAAGAGGAGGAAGTCACATACGTTGTATGTGTCACATAATCTTTAAAGTGTTGTGTTGAGGTGCAGTCGCCCAGGGAAACCGTCTGACTCGACGTCACGTTTTGGGCTCATTTCAGTTTTGTCTTTCGTTTTTACGTTTCTTTTTTGTGATTTCTTCATGAAAGAAAAGATTCAAGATTAAAAGAATTTTGGTGGAAAGTAAAACAAAACGTGATGAAAATTAAAAAGTATCGCGGTATAACCAGACACCAAATGCAACCAGTAAGTGTGTATTTCACTTGGAGGTGCTTTCCTCCCACAGTTTATCTTTCTTGGCTGAGTTAAAACACACTAATTCATCGTGTTTGTTTTTGTTTGCAAGACAATAATTTGATTAGCAGCGAAACGGTTTGAATTACCAAGGAGAGGAGGCCGTTTCAGGCGAGCTTCTGAGGGGACTTGCTGCTGCTTTTCAGGCGCACATCTCCACACGCCTCCACCTGCCAATGCACCAACACTTTAACCTACTTTAAAGGCTTGAGAGAAGCTGTCAGGTGTGACAACTGCACCATAGGCCAAACATCACATCGGGAGAGATTAGGATTGAAGGTTTTTTTTGTGACTGAAGTTCAGTTCGCTCCTGTTGTGATCACATGTCTGTAAGAACATGCAGAAGTTGCACGCCCAGCATGACGACAGTCATGTTTGATTTGGTGACACCCATGTTTACTGCGCCAATATGTTCAGTGTAATACTACGGCAAATATTCTATGGGTGGTGGACTTGCAAATATAAGAGAACATAGCAACTGCTCCTGCTTTTCACAACACAACAAATGTCAATGTAGCTACAGTGTTGCTGTAATGTAATGTAACGTAGGCACACTCTGATCTGATGCTGCACCGAGCAGGAAGAGTGTTCAGCACTCTGGCAGTACGCAGGTCCGTTACCTTCTTTACAACTTGAGAGTACAGCCTGTAAACTTCCTCTCTCCTTCACAATAAAGGCCCCACCAAAGTCAGTCATGCAAATTACACATTTCATTGCTGCACAGTGATAGACTGAGCAATTATTTAGAAAGAACTAACATGTATAAAATGTTCCTATTGATAGTTTTCAGCGTCTTCAAACAAAGAAACTTACATGTTGAAGGACCTCCAGTCAAAATCCTTTTCAACATTGTGTCGCAGCTCTTTCACAACCCTCAGTGCTATAGTTGCCTTGAGCAGCAGCCACCGTTGTCATGGAGAAGAAATTTAGAGGCATGAATCAGACTAAAAATGCTTTGTCAGTATATTGTTACCAAAAGGTGCTTCCATGGCTGCTGCATTCAAAAGATCTTTGATGTGTCATAACCAGTTTAGAATCAGAGCACGCAGCGTTTGAGCATTTTTATTGGTTTACAGCCGAGTTGTACTCTTCTTTACTTACTTTGTTTGAGAATTACTGCTGCATCTGCTGTGATCACAGTGTCAAGGTGAGGAGGGGACAGTTATATAACAAACTCCCAAGTTTGAATTCACACTGATGAATGTATCCAGTGTTCCAGATTCCTCGTGTGAAAAGGAGGTAAAGGATCGCAGAAAACTAGAAGCTGGCCGCTTTGTGCGGACCGTATCGCCATAGTATCCAGTTTCACTGCACAAATTGTCCCGCATAATAGCAATAAGCATTAGTTGAGTTTAAATGGCTTCCTGTCATTGGTCCCCTCTAATGTAATCGACTAATTAGCCCGCACAATTGGAGAAGAGCAGAAGTGCTCTTCCCGTCTGTGAGACGTGTATGCGCAGGGAGATCAAGACCTAATTGTGTCCTCGTTAAAGACAGTCGTCCATCACTCTCTGAGCCAAAGGGAACAATTTTCTCTCTGTGTGTTTCGTGTGTGACTCACGAAGCAGATGAAAAAGAAAAAAAAAAAACCTCCCTCTCACCTTTTCCCTCTGCCGGGATTTTACTGTCTGGGCTGCATCTCTCCCTGCGGCCCTCAGGGAGCCGGCTCCCGACAGCATCACACAGAAGAGATACAATTGAGAAGTCAAAGTGTATGTGAAATGTTTTGGTGCCGTGTGCGTCTCTGCGTGCCCGACGGCCTCTCCGTCCCCTCCTCCATTGCTCTCTGTGAGGACTCCTCTCTTCTTCTTTTTTCAGCCTTTAAATCGTTATTTAAGTTTCGCCCACACTCTCTTGCCAATGCAGCGAGACGCAGAGCTGCAAACATGTATTTATCTCATTTGAGGGAGCGCTGATCTCTTGTGTGGTTTGTAATGTAATTCATATGCATGAATCATAAATTCTTAATAAAGCTCCAGGACTCAGGTGAGTCACAGCTCCTACCAACAGTGATGCAGGAAGTTACCGACAGTAATACAACGCAGCTGCTTTTTCTGGGAGCCCCCTGAGTTTGCCTCAATAAAAGGGCAGCTGATCTCCGCTTAGGAAGCTAAATACTGGTGGGCACACCAACCCTCACAAACATACAAACGCAGGAGCCTTCACAATAAAAGTAACACATTTCTTCCCAGCTCTACTCTGTATTATAGAAAGCGTCCTGTTATGGTTTATTGGAAGGGTGCAAATTTAATTTTGACAAACAGGCGAAGCCTCAGGCCCCCAATGTGATGTCTGATGCTCCCCCCCAAGGGGGTCTCAGTTCTCAGTGTGGGCATCACTGGGCTGCGTCTCAGCTGGTTTCTTGTCAGGCTCGCATCAACAGCAAGATGAGACGCAGCATCCCCTAAAACGTGTGTGTGTTTGCTTTATGTGTGCTTTGCTTTCAAGGCAAATGAAGTAAGATTGATTAAATTATATCAGTTAGTGAATTTTATTGGACTAAATGGCAAATTTGGCCCAGTTGTGAAAGAGACGGTTGTCAAGTCTGGGTCTTTTTCAACAGTTACTGGTGAGTGTTTGTGTTCCTTACCAGGCTGTCGCCAGTGACAAAAAGGGGAAAAAATGGTGGGTTTTGTTTTTGGTCTGTGTGCGTTCAGATTTCTGTGCTTCAGTTTCCAATCTAGTAACCCCACTTCATCGTTCTCAGAAAGCCGTCAGCCCTGAGGGACACAGCTGCATGACAAACACAGGGAGGCTGTTTTTTTCTCAGAGTGCTCCTCCGGGCGGAGAGTTGGTGTTGTTTAATGTCCCCCTCGCGAAATGACTCTCGGAAGAACAGTATTGAAGAGGAACACAGGCGACATCGGGGGGACTGAGTCGCAGCTCTGTCCTCAGTGGCGCGACAGGTGCGGCTTATGGGAAGGAGAAGCGGCCAACAGCGAGTCCCACAGAGAGCTGCGTGTCGGGCTTTAGGGTTGGGTCGATTTCCTGAGGCGGGAACATATGTTGTTAGCACTCGCGGTGTCTCGTTATTTCCTTTTTTGTCCCAAACACCTCATACAAGACGCTTTTGTGGCTGTCAACGTTCCAATCCCTGCTGCTTTATATAACAAATCAAAATACAGACTCACCGACCATAAGGTTTGTTCTGCAAAAAGGTTATTTGTTGATGTCATGGTGGTAACTCAGTGCATGTAGGCAGATAGATGTGGTAAAGGCATTTGACTCAAGGTTGGAAGTGAGCAAAATACAATTGGTGCGAGAGTGGCTGCAGGGATTCTCACGCATGGTATTCCAGCACAGAAGTGTCTGAAAAGGAGACGATTTCCAGAGAGCGACAGTCTCTGATAGAGCGGCTTTGTTGTTGAGAGTGGCCAGACTGGTCCAGGCTGGCAGGGAAGCGACAGTAACTCGCATAACCCCCTCGCATACCAAGTAGTCTGGCTACCAAAGTATGCTGAAGACCGTCTATGAATGTGCAACATGGAAAAAGCCCGAAGCGAAAGAGGGCAAAAGAGGGCGGCGGAACACACTGGGTACCATTCTTGTCGGATATGAGCAGGAAATAGAGTCTACAGCTGGAGTGAACGCAGCCAAACTGATTGACGGGGAACTGCGAAAAGAGTAAGTTGTGAGGAGTCGGAATTTGGCTGAAATGACAGTGTGTTTATTGCCAAACGGCTGCTTCCAACTGAACAACACACCACATCACAAAGCTCCAGTCATCTCGCTCTGGTCCCCCTCGATGAGTTAGACTGAAACGACTCCTTCAGTCACCAGATTTCAAATCGATCATTTACACCATCATTAAAAATGCTTTGTTATATTTTCCACCATTCTCTCAAATCTTGCTTTTCCATGTATCAAACACGCGATTGCGTTTATGGTGCCGCAGTTTTAAAGACCACTGCCACTGGTTTTAAATGACCACAGTCCTGCTTGCATGTGTGTATCAGTTTCAGATGTGGCTATATTCAGGAACATAATAATGCTGTTCCCCTGCCACATCGCATCATGTCATACCTGTGGGAGTGTTTGTGGTTGGCTGTGTTAACAGTGCTGTCCTTTTCATCAGCACCCCTGCGCGCCTTCCCCCGCAGAGCTGTCATTGGTTGAGTGATGACAGCCCAGCCGCCACTGTTTACGGCATGTAAATCCAGTGACAGGCGGGGGTGAGATTACTAGCCTCTTACCTGGTGCCCTAATCAGAGGAACTATTACAGCCCGGCTGGATGTTACTTTGAATAGCGCGGCACTAAAAATGTACACACATACACACACAAGCAGGAAGGAGCCGTGCGTGGGATCGTCTCAGGGAGTAACGCACATCTCGCCCCTTGTTTGATGATGTGTAGTTTTTACTGAATGTTTGCTGGAGTTGTGTCTTTTAGGTTTGTTTGTTTTTTTCTGTGCTGAAAGTGACTCAAACTCACTTTAAAATTGAACAAACAGAAGCTGCGACTCTGCGTTAAAGCTTGTATTGACGGATCCACTCTGCAATGCATCAAAGTCCAGCCACTGTCTCAGCCGTTGCCCTTTCTTAACAGCCTCCTCTCAGTCTCGTCTCGCTGCCTGGTTGGAAATGCATGACACAAAAAGTTGGTAAATACCACTGACCTTTGCAGTCCATGCTGCGATTCGACCAGTGGCCGCCTCTAACATAAATATTTCCCTCTGTATTTGTGGCTCGACTTCCTTTTTTGGTGCAGAGCGTACCCGACGTTCGCCTCCCATGACTGAAGAGGCTTGTGAAAAGCTCTTGTCCTGTGAGGCCCTCTTGACATGTAGAATATTTGATGTACATAAGCTGCCATTGTGGGGATTGGCCAAACCACATGAAGAGGCGGGATAGAGAGAGAGAGAGAGACGAGGCAGTGAACTCTGGAGACAAAGTGGTGCAGGATCAATACAGCGCGCGGTAAAAACTGGTCCTTTAATGCCAGTCGATTCTTTTTTGTGAATTCCCTGATGAAATAAATCATTAATCGTGAGTTTTTCCATGACACATTGAACAGTGACGAGCCGTCACGGCTCTTTCAGGTTCATGAGCAGCTCAGACTATTTAACATGTCATGCAGAGCTTCGATTAAAAATGGAGGATGTCTCGTTTTCTATGACAGATGGGTTGGAACAATATTTTCCCATCGTTTTAAAGGTTTTTATGGTAAATATGTCTCTGGTTTGCTGAATGTTGAAAGGAAAGGATCGAGGTATTGAGCGTATAGGAAGCAACAAACCGACTTTTTGTGAATCCAACTTGATTTTGCTGCAGGATTTGACCTCACATCACTGCATGTTGCTCGTGTAAAAACTGCAAACGTGAGACAGTGACACCATCTGTTGCTTCAATCTGTCTCCTTGATCTTATTTGAACATTGTCTTAGTCAACATGTTCATTCATCGGCTCAACAGCTGTTCTCTGTCTGAAGTAGTGGATGCTGAAGGTGTATATGATAAATGTACTGCATTAATGGAACCCAGGGGTCAGTCACAGGACGCTGCTTTGAAAAGGGCTCTGACAACATTCAACCTCAATAACAGGTGATAATCCTCACATGTAAAAACAATCTGCCGAAGAGCAACTTTCTCCTGGATTAGTTCGTTGAAATCCCTCCTGCACTATCTCCCCTTATCTGGCAAAGTTTATCTTGTGAAAGTGATTGTATAAAGAAGCCATTACCGCCCTGTTCCTGTCCTGCTCTGGACAAAGCGAAGACGGAGCCGCGGCAGCGAGGTGAGGGGGGACACGAGTCGCAGTCGCTGCTAAGTACAGGAAATGTGGAGGAATTTGTCCTGTTCGTGTAGCGAACGAAGGAGAGACGATGAGGGAGATTGTCCTCCTCACTTCCTGAAGCTGGATGTCCATCCGTCCGTCCGTCCATCCGTCTGTCTCTCTGTCTTCCCCCTTTGACCCGATCTACTTCACGTTTACATTTTAGACCTTTCGCCGTGTCTCGCGTCCTCGCCGACGTCCCCCGCCGGCTGCAGATGTGGAGGTGGTGCAGTTTTGTCTAATTTGCCAGCTCATTTCCACCGCGCCGTCTGACGAAGGCAGCCTTTCTTAAGGGAAGCAGCCTCCTATTAAAAGTTTATTTAGCAGAAGCCAGAGGAATGATTAAAACTCTGCGCCAGCTAAATAGGATGAGAAGCATTACGGGAAGCAAGTGATTACACCCCAGTGTGTGTGTGTGTGTGTGTGTGATGCGTGCGGGTGTGGAGACATGTTTGCGCGCAGTCTTTTTTTTATGTCAGTGTCTCCCCTGAAGGCATCACGAGCCTTTGTAACATTACTATGAGTGTACGAGATGAGTAATGACATTAGGACTTTGGATATTTGCACACTGCACTTTTTCTAATTCCTCATTTTCTTTTCTTTTTTCTCTCGTAGAGTGGTCCAGTGGTATCTTCCGGTGTCTCCCCCCTCCCCTCGATTTTCTGTCCCTCTGTCTGTCACCTGGTAAGTACTCTCACATTCACCTCCCACATATGCAGCACATAGGGCTTTGAGGGCTTTTCAGTCCTTTACGTAAGCATCAGCTCAGCGCAAAATGATTGTCACCTTTCACAGAGCGGACCGCCGCTCTCGCCGTTACTGTAAGCAGTGATGCCAGCAGGAGTTTCCAGTGCAGGACATCACTGTGGACGGCAAACTAATAGCCAAGAATCCGTGTATATGTTTCTGTTTATTTCCCTTTGGGACTAATGCAGCGAAGAGGTTTTGTTGTTACGGAGTTAAAAGTGTCTTTTTTTCCCCCGTTCTCTATATTTCACATTATTTCTAACAACACCCCTGTGAATGCACAGAATATGATGCACACTGTTTTCAAATCTCTCGTGATACATCTGGTTATATTGCCCAAGAAGAAATAACAATATTATTCTCTCTAAACGACCTCAGGTTTTTTTTTTCGTACTTACAATTCAAAGAACAGTTGCAGAGTGATTCACCTCAGGCTGAGCACTGCAGAAGCTGTGGTTGCATTTACGTATATGGATGATCCCAGCGTAATTTTTTTTTCATATCTGACTTAGCAGAACTCACAAAAAAGATTTAAAACAGCCTGATACGTGAATAATTGTTTTTTTGGTGAATGTGTCGTCACCTGTTGATGAGGTTCTTTGATTTGCATCAAAACTATGATGTGCAGGGTCTGAATGTGCCAGCATACCAGCTGTGATTACAGTGAACATTCAGAAAGTGTCCATATATTCTGACATTAGAAGGTAGTTTAATCAGAGTCGTCTGCTTTTATCAGGAAAACATCAACACAGACTCACTCTATTGTATAGTTCCCAGCGAGCTGTTATCACCAATTATAGGGGCTTGTTTACATGAATGGGAGAACTTAGTGAGTCTGCTCCTATGTGTGAGTATGTGTGTGGCCACAGGTCTTTAATGACGGGGTGGACAGCCCCTGTTTAGGGTTGTTTTTTTTCTCTGCCTGAAGGGGGGCGGTGGAGCCGGGTGGGGTAGTGACTCCCTGCATCTCTATAAATACACATTGGGATCCCATTCAGAGGTGGAAATGTGCCTGTTTGTGTGTGCGTCTGCATGACGCCGCTGCAGCCCCGGCGAGCTCGAGGCTATTACTGGCCAGCAGGGTTGCTATGGAGACCAGTGGTGTCAGAGTGGAGCAACATCTGTGGGGTGTTTTGTTTGTCGAGACAGGTTTTCCTCTTTCTGCCTCTTGTCTCTCTCTCTCTCTCTCTCTCTCTCTCTCTCGCTCTATTTTTTTTTCTTTTAGTGAGTCTGGTCGCTCACCGTCACCGCCAGAGAAAGACTGAGGTTAAAAAGCGCCTTTCCCGACCACAGGTCTCTGGTTATCGCTGTCCTCAGCCTCTGGTACACATGGCACTTCAATGTGGAACTGATTTCCAATCTGTTTGTTCTCGGGCAGCGGTTCAGCCGCCCATGCTGCAGCGTGTTCAGAGTGGGCCCTCAGGCAGTCAGTCAGCAGGGACTCGGGGACTCTTTCCACTGGGTTTAGGCCAGTGGAAAGCTCACATTCTGGGGAAGCGTTTAACCCCTGCCCCTGCCTGCTCCCTCTCTCCACAGCGCTGCTCTCTATATGGACATGTTCTATTTCCACCGCTCTTTTCTCCCGCCTGCCTTATCGGCAGCTCAGGAGGGCACAAAATCTCTTTTAATAGGTACTTATTTGGGCAGTAGGAGACGTCTCATATTTTTGAACAACCTTCCCCCCCCCTTCCCCATTTTCTCCTGTGGAGCTCTGCCGGTCTCGTCCCTCGCGCTTCCGTATAATTCACACTTTCACTCCTTCGCTCACCGGGCCCGTTCCTTTCCTTTTTCTGTGCAACTCTTTGGAATAAACAGTGACACGACGAGTGGGTGTTAGAGCTGAATTCATAACAAACATTCTAGATTCAACAGGGCATTCCCTGAATTGAATTTCCTCTTCTGTGCATCCATTAATTTCAAACACTTTAATCCCCTTAAAGTACCTTCCCTGCCTCCAACTGCAGCCATAAACAGCTTTTAATGTTTACTATGAAGTCTCTGTGGTTTGAGTTTATTTGTGGATGATTAAATCTTCTCTAAAGTCCTTTCAAGCGCTTCTCACAGGTCAGCTCCAATATGTTGTGTGTATGTGTGTATCCGCTGTGTCTTTGGCCATATTTGGGGAAAACCTGGCCTCTGCAGTGAATGTGTAACTGGGCACAACCGAACCTTCGACCCCCTAATCTGGCCTAAATGAGACTGTCACACACGCGCGCGCGCACACACACACACACACACACACACACACACACACACACACACACACACACACACACACAC